>LR564692.1:234-528588 GCA_900536345.3 Caenorhabditis sp. 39 LS-2015 | reverse complement strand
GGTAAAAATATGATAACTCAAAGTTTAGAGATACCAATCAGTACAAAAAATGAAAATAATCCAAGAAAATGATGGTGGCCGTATCATTATGTGGAAGAAAAAACTCGAAAATTCAAAAAAATCGATTTTTCTTCATTGTTCCTTCTAATTTTGCTTTGGTGATATGATACATAAATACACTTTTTAAAGACAATTGTACACCATAAAGATGAAAATTCACCATACTCTGGTTTTTCCGTTTTCGCAAAATTTTGGGATGGCCGTATCATTATGTGGAGCACTGTATATGTACCTAAAATTACTGAATTGAAACATATATTGTTTTGCAAATTTTTGGGACATTTGTTTGCAGACTAACCTTGAACCTGTCAGGAAATGTCAAAAACCTCACCGCAGCTAAGATGCATGACCCGAAATTTCGCGATAAGATCTCTTGTTCCTAATTTTGAAACTTCTTCAAATTTCGTCTGTTTTCTCCTAGAAATCGAATGACCAGGGTTTCAATATACAAACACTGTTATCAACCAGCACAATACATGTTCTCGTCACTGCATGGTACTGGGACACCTGCCCGCATCGTCTGTCAACTAGTCAGACCATTTTTGAATTTGACGCGATAATTATCCATGACAGCTGGCATGGGGACAAGACGAGTGTCCTGTTGACCTTGCAGCTGTTGTGTGTATGTCGGCAAGAAGAAAAAAAGTGGGTGGAGCTGGGAAGATGAAACGGCACAATTGCATCAACGCGACAGACATTCCGTCATTCGTCTTACGAGATGAACCGCTGCATTCTCCTGCTCCTCGGAGCGCTTTTGCTTGCCGAAGCTGGACTCCATATTAGAAAAAGATGGCCGACCATGAAGACGTGAGTGGGCGACTAGACTTAAATCAAGAATTCCAGTTCTATGGATAAAACACAACAATGTGATTCTTAAAAAAAATACCGAAAAAATTAGTTGCTTTTTATTATGATTCTTTATGATTTTTTATGATTTTTATACGTGGCAAAGATCATGGACGATAAAATGAGCAATTTTGCATTTTAATGATAGAGCTAACTCATGATGCTCCAACTTCAAGAATTTCCTGATTATCGGACCACCGGTCACAAGACCTCCGCTCCATTCCATCAAGAGCCCAAACTTCCTATCTTCTTTCCAAGCATCTTATTGAAAATAGAAAAACTCCGAACAACAAACCAAAAACAAGTGACCCATCGAGTCAGTTGTTCATATTTTTTTCTCCAGGATCCCTCTGAAGAAGCAGGCAACTCTTCGCGAAACACTCATCAAGGCCGGAACCTTTGAGACATTTGCCAAGCATCGTCATGGCTATCAGAAGAAGTTCCTCGCGGCTCATGGAAATCATCACTTTGAAAAGTATGATAAGCAGGGGTATTCCAAGCCACTTGGAGAGATTGACGAGTTGTTGAGAAACTACATGGACGTAAGAACGACATGAAAATGGCATTACAGTGTTAATATATTTTGTGACAGGCTCAATACTTTGGTACCATCTCTATCGGAACTCCAGCTCAGAACTTCACCGTGATCTTTGACACTGGTTCTTCCAACTTGTGGATTCCATCAAAGAAATGTCCATTCTACGATATTGCCTGCAGTAAGTTTTTCGAAATTTCATCACTGATAACACTCAGTAAATAGAATGATATCAAACACTTTTGACAGGTTTACGACGTTCTTTTTTGATTTTTTTGTGTTTTCAGTGCTTCACCACCGATACGATTCAAAGGCTTCATCTACCTACAAGGAGGATGGAAGAAAGATGGCAATTCAATACGGAACCGGATCCATGAAGGGATTCATTTCGAAGGATAGTGTCTGTGTTGCTGGAATCTGCGCTGATGATCAGCCATTTGCCGAGGCTACTAGTGAACCAGGAATCACCTTTGTTGCTGCTAAGTTTGATGGAATCCTTGGAATGGCCTACCCAGAGATTGCTGTTCTTGGTAAGCAAGCAATTAAAATACAAGATTGAAACGCTGGGTTTTCAGGTGTCACACCAGTCTTCAACACCCTCTTTGACCAGAAGAAGGTTCCATCTAACGTTTTTGCATTCTGGCTCAACCGCAACCCGGACTCTGAGCTTGGAGGAGAAATCACTTTCGGAGGAATTGATCCAAGAAGATATGTCGAGCCAATCACCTACACTCCAGTCACTAGAAAGGGATACTGGCAGTTCAAGATGGATAAGGTTGTCGGAACCGGAGTCCTCGGATGCTCTTCGGGATGCCAGGCTATTGCTGATACTGGAACTTCTCTTATTGCTGGACCAAAAGCCCAGATTGAAGCCATCCAGAACTTCATCGGAGCTGAGCCACTTATCAAGGGAGAGTACATGATTAGCTGCGACAAAGTGCCAACCCTCCCACCAGTTTCCTTTGTGATTGGAGGACAGGAGTTCAGTCTTAAGGGAGAAGACTACGTTCTGAAGGTTTCTCAGGGTGGAAAAACTATCTGCTTGTCTGGATTCATGGGAATCGACCTGCCAGAACGTGTTGGAGAGCTTTGGATTTTGGGAGATGTCTTCATTGGAAGGTTTGTCAAATTCTAACAAAAATATCACGCAGAATGAATTATTTTAGATATTACACAGTTTTTGATTTTGAACAAAACCGTGTCGGATTTGCTCAGGCCAAAACTGCTGAAGGACACCCAGTTGATCCAGCTCCACGCCCATACCGCTCCGTCTTCGACGACGAAAGCGATGAGACTGCGGAGGATGAGGAATAATGTTTTCTCAGATTTCAAGTGGAACAATACATAAAAATATTATTAAAATTGTGTAAATTCTGGTAATTTACAACTTTTATTTGTAACATGTGCTCCATTGACATTGCTTTTTTTAAAGTAATAAAGTATTTTTAAGAATAACATTTACAAAACTCGTAAAATTGTTCTGCTGGGTTATGCAATATGAGGTTTAAACAGAATATCACCACTTCTCCCGTTTCCACCTTCATTTGTAAGCCATGAATAGAATTTTTGAGATTCTGCGTGTCTTGTAGGACCCTTAATGTATTTTTACAATATTTCAAAAACAGTCAAGCATACCGTTGGACTAACTTTTCCCGAGCGGTGCGCCGGATTGCTCGAGTTGATGTTTTCCGGGTTACCACGATTCTCCGGGTCAGTTTCTTTAGGTTTCTCTTTTCCCTCATCCGAAGGTTTCTTTTCTTCCGGCTCATCAGGTTTATCCTCATCATCATCATCTTTAAACTCGTCTTTTTCTGGAGGTTCTGGTTTTGGAGGACACATTGTGTATAGGTTTCCAAAACAACCAGATCCAGCCCATTTTTTGCAGGTCTGAATAATTCATTCAGAACTCCTTCCATACATAATGCCTCCTACATTTAGATGACCAAAAGTGTGACAAACAAACAATGCAGGACCAAAGGGTACAACCATGCAAGTTGTGACAATAAATAGGTAGAGTTTCTGAAGTTCAGTGTACCTTTCAAATACATTTGAGTTTTTCACACCTGGTGCTCGGCAGAAAACATAACCATTAGCCAGACACTAAAGAGATATTGCGAAATCATCACAAGTGATTTCACGGATCGTCGAGCCCAGTAACACTGAGCAATATCTTGTGACGGTAGATGTTTGTCACAAGCAATACACGCAAGTTGAGCTTTGAGACCTGCCAATGTAAGAATTATCCATACTGGTATGACAAATCCCCACATCATGTCTACAGTAGTAACGGCAAAGCAACTGAAACATTTTCCGCTATCAACTTCTATCTTAGCTAACAAACTGTATATATGCTGTTCCATAGTACTCTTTTTCGGTAAAGTACGTTGCTAATGTTGGACCAACAGCAGCAACTATAGGAAAAAGATAATAAAGTATGGCGGGTAAACTTCCATTTTTGTTTGATTTTGCATGCACCATCCTAAATTTGGGGTTTTCAAAAGTGGAAAGGACTGGATGATTTGTGGAGTACTTACGAGGAAGCAAACCATGCCTCTGCAAAGAAAATGGAAGCTGTCAGGCACATGAAAAAGTGGTTGGCTATGGCGATAAATTTGCAAACTTTCTGGAAGATAATGATGAATTTGTTTGATTCTGTTTTGTTTATGATTAAAATCGAACCGTTTTATGATCAAACACAAAATTCAGAATACACATGCAAATTGCCAACAGAATTATAGATAGTTCTTCAAACATGTGCACATATCTCTGATGTCCCTTGTTTCTTAAAGAAGACACCCAAATATTTAAAAACCATCATGAACCTGACTTACTTGTGACAAAGGTTTACAAGGATGGTAATCAAACACCATATTATAATCCAGGCACCACAAAAGTACATTAAATACTAAATTTTAAAGAAATTTTTAAAATTTTTCTTTTATACTATTTTACCTTAGCAATGTTGCTTTGGCTATCTGACAAGAGTTCATCATAACATCTTTGGAACACGTATGGACTTTCAGTTGTGTTCGTGATGGTAGTATTTGAATTTGCTGTGGAGTTGGTGGTTGAATTTGTAGAATTATTTCCGGACATTGTTGCAAAAACCAAGTGAAGAGAAGAATGAATGCGGTGCGTAGGATGGAAGGTGTTTCTGTTGTTCGGGTTGCCAAGGGAGGTATACGGAATATTCTAGCGGGTTGCATTCTTTGAACAACAGGATCTTGTGATGGGCTTATTGGTTTTTGGAGTTTGTAGGGAACATGTTGGGATTTTTCCAAATGCAAACAATTTATTAAGAAAGATCATAGTGAAAAGACAGAAGAGATTGATGCGGTGTATTTCGAAAATCCTATCGTGTTATTCAATTTTTGTCACAGAGAAAACGTATTATCGTAACCTTATTCATGTTCAAATAATATTAATTTAGTGGAAACATCCACATTTTATGACAATCTTGGCATTTTCTGACGAGAGAAAAGTTTCAGGGAAAAAATCAAAATTACAAATTTCATAACGTTGAAATAGAAAAGAGGAGGATGAATTGGCGGGAAGTTTTCAAAATTTCGATTCAAGTGATTTGTGGGAAAGGAGTAGAAACATAATAATGGAGATATAATACAACATTTCCAAATGAAAAAATTTGAAAAGACATGATGACAAATGAAAGAAACCACAGTAGAAAGGAAAAGTGGGGGGAAAGTTGAAGAGAGACGCCTCGGGACTTTTTTCTTGCAATATATCATAAATAAATGGTCCAAACCCAAAATACTTCCTATACAAAGTGTAGAATAAAAAAAGGAACTAGAAACTTTCGAATTGAGTTTTCTGAGAGAAAACTTTGGAAAATTCCAATAGAAACATGTAAAAATTACAATTACAATAAAAAGACAACCGTGTCAATAGAAGTCTGATAATTTTTCTTAATAGTGAATAAAAAATAGAAATAGTCCTAATTTGAAAAAAATTCAGTATACGGTAAAGCTCGGGAGGAGTATGACATTGGGATTGATAGGGTTTTGAGCAATTTCAAGTACTTATAAGTTTTTTGGCACAATTCTCGGAAAACGAAAGAAAATTGAAGAAACCCCGCTCAACTGGTGTTTGGTTTTGTTTTTGAAGAGAGATGTGAGTTGAGTGATGGAAGATAAGTGAAATACTTTCCGAATGAAAGTTATAGATGAAGTACTTGTTTGGATGTCGTCAAAAATGAAACAAACGAGTACTAAATCTTTAACTCGAGTGGTACCACAACACACATTGATGGAATAACTGTGGTACACTGAGATATTGGTCGTGGACTACACATCGTGCATCTTTCCTTCCTTATTGTCACAGTAGTTGTTCCATAATGTCTTGGCCAACTCGTAACATGGAAGTTCTCCAGCATGCGTGGCAACCATTCGGAGCAGGAAGACACCGTCCTGAAAACAAGTTTTTTGCATGCACATTTTTTTTGAAATAATGAATACCTGTCTCAAAAAATGGAAGACAAATCGCCTCAACGACTGTGAGTCGACCATTTTGTATCCCTCAATCCCGGTCAGATATTTTCCAACAAAGTTGAGTTGTCTGCAAAATAACAAGCACATTAACAAGTTCCGTAATGTGATGTGTCCCATCCCCACTAATCTCTTTAAAAAATAGTGATGAATGGGTCCCATCCGCTCTGCCTATACTAACCTGCTAGGCACCACTGAGATGTAGATCCAGTAGAAGAGAGAGCATACTGTAGCTCCGGCAAGGAGGAAGTACCAGAACCAGAGGAACAAGAAGATCTTCTCGTTGAACATGTTGATCATCAACACGCATTGAACTGTATGTCGATGAACATTTCCAAGTACTTTGACTTCGAAGTCGCAGAGTGTAACTCTCGGAAAATGTCCCGACTCTTCCCATTCCCTTCCGTTCATCAAATCATTGAGAACTTGAAGACCGTACCACTTGCTACGGTTTCCGAGGAATGTGTTCAAAAGGAAGATCTGGCCAACAATGTTCACTGTGTACAGAATTTTTACAGAGATGTAGAGGAATGTGACAGCGGCGCCGGAGGACCTTGTGCAAATGATCAGATTGAGCAATTTCAGACGATTTCCGGACATCTAAACCAGAACTTTCATATTTCCACTAAAATTCTTCAAATCCTTACAACTTGATGTTTAACATGAAGCGCTTCTTCTACATTTGTTGCAATCGTTTGCAACGCTCGATTCCTGGATTCCAAATCCAGTAGCCTCGAGTCACACGCCATCTGTACCAGTGACTGGACATGAATGCCTGTAAAGTGTTTTTTGTTCTCATCCTTGTAGTTTGATCCGTTTTTGCTCTCCGCATCCCCAGTCCTTCATTCCATCTCAGAAAAAAGGCATGAGACTTGAAGGAAAGAGAAAAAAACAGAAAACAACAACAAGAGCCAGTGGAAATTTATGTATACTCCCTCGAGGTGAGAAGAGCGAACCAATTGAAATGGTTGAGCGCTTGAGGCGCAAAAATATCGCGCAGAGCATTCCACGATATTTTTGTTGTTCTTCCGCTCGCTTCGTTCTTGACGTTTTCCTTTTTTTTCTCTTATTTTTTCTTCCCCTTTCATTTTTGAAAACAACCATTTTCTTCCATTTTTTTCATTTTCTTGGCTTGAGATGGGAGATGAGAAGATGAATTTCAGCTCATCAATAGAATTTTGGGTAAACATGTGGAAATAAAAGGGGAAAAATAGTTTCTACTACAAACCTGACTGCCAACTGAGAAGCCTCCATACAATTGTCGGCACATAAAAAAGAAGAGCCTCAAGTGCTAACACAAAAGGAACCCATTGATAATACCTGGAAAAATACAGTGTCAAGTGGAAATAAGCCAAAATTCCTACCCGATTTGGCGATTTTCACGTTCTGCATAGTTATGTGGAATGTAGTCATGTAAAGGTAGGAAGTACGTGTTCTGAACCCAACAATAGTTCTCTGTGTATTGTTCCATAGGTTCGGTGAACGTCGCAGGCACCCAGCATTGGATAGGAAAGCCTGAAATTTTATTTTTCAGAATTGTCAGAAAATATGAATCTAAAACTCACCGACATACTGTTTTGCTGATACCAGGATCGCGAATACTGAAAAATAAAACTTTTTATCGTGATTTTGTAATTATCTGTTTCATGATCTCTTATTGCCTTCCACTTGACAGATGTTTCAGATATACTAAACGTTAGCGACTACCCAACTAAAACCGGCTACAAAACAGAGCCAGATGTCAGATCAGAAACATCTCCCACTCTTGTTCCCAATAAAAAGAGAGTTTTCAATGTTACAACGATGATCTTCGCTTGGTTAATGGAATTGACACTAATTCGCTGGATGAAGATTTATTTGTTTCTGATGGTGATCTTGCTCTGCTTTGTTTTCTGAGACAAAACCACCAGAAAAATAATTGATCTAGAGGAAAAATATCACCTGTTCGTTTTTCCGACAACTTTTGCGGTTGGCGAGCTTTTCGATCAGATTGGTTTTTGTTGATAAATGTCGTGGAGAGTTTTCAATTAAAAAATCACCTGTGATGATGGCAGTTGTGTAGTAGTAGTTGAGTTTGTCAATAATGTCATCGTCCACGTGAAACTGTATTGACTTGACCGCAGACGCGAAATAATATAATAGCATACTCATCTAAGTCATGTCGTTGTGGCGCCCGTAGCGCCTTTTTCCGATCTGCAAAAATTGACAATTTTCTGAAATCTAAAAGAAAAGTTTCAAAAGAAAGAAAAGCAAGATTCTGTTTTCATATACACAAAGAACACAAATATTTTCGGGGAGAAAACGGGAAAATGAGAAAATGTATTAGTAGTGCTTGGCACGACGACCTCAAAAAACACGTCTGTAGATGGCAGGTCGTACTAATTATGGAAAGGGGGAGGCGGTGGAGCATTCGGAAGGAAATGAGGGAAATGAAGGATCCTTCAGAATTTTTTGGGAATTTTTTGCAGGATGATATTGAAGATGTGATCAAAGTCACAAAAAAACCTTGTGAATTATATTTTCCACTTCAAATATTTTTGGAATATCTGATTAGATGCCTATTCAAATGTGGGCCGCACACTCTGAATTTTCACTTTTCTATGAAAATTGAAAAATTTGTATTGTGTAGCGTAGTGAACGGAACTTTAGACTTTTTGAATCACAAACTTTGGAGGTTTATTCAAGATTTATTTTTAGCAAAATTTAAGGAAGTGGCATAGGATGAAAAGACAGTTTAACTTGAAACAACGCAAAAAGTAAGTTCGTTCTGAGAAAACTGAACGAAATGATCTATTTTCTTCTTTTTACTAGTATCTATGCCTATTTCAAAATCTAATTAGGCAGCTATTCAGAAAACTTAGAAGAAGAAAAGTGCAAAAGGATGGGAGATGAGAAGTGGGGGAGGAAAAGGAAGAAAAAAGTGCATGTGGAATCGGAATTCAAATTTTGGATCTGAATTCAAGTTCAAGGTCAGGTGAACTTTATTTTCCGAATTTTAAAAGATACAGGGTTTTAGGCGCTGAAAATATCAATGTGCAACAGGAGCAAAACACATTTTTATTGTAAAACAGAATAAAAAATGAAATAAATTTTTGATCCCGTTAATAATAGGGTTCGGGTCTGCATCTTGAACAATAAGGTTAGTGAGTAATAGAGTTTTTGAGACTACGAGTAAAAAAAGAGAAATAGAGAGAGAGAGTCGTCTTTCTCTTTTTCTCTTTCCCTTTCTTCCACGAAATTTGATGGCATTGGTGGGGAGTGGGTGCGGGCGCGCGCGGGAGAAGAAGAAGCAGAAGGAGGAGGAGAAGAAGAAAAGAAGAAGAAGCAAAAAGAAAGAAGCAAGAGACGCACACACATATATACCCGAAAACCACACGGAGCAAAGGAAGAATAAGAAGAAGGAGAAGAAAAAGAAGAAGCCATCACATTGGCACACTATTTTTTCTTCCTTTTCTCTCATTTTCCTTCTGAATTTCGCTTCTTCTCCCATCCCGCTTTTCTCTTGTGGCGAAATGACGTGATGGGACAGACTGACTCTCCCCGTGTCTTCTTTTTCTTTATGCACAAAAGCCGGAGCGAATAAAATGGATGAAATGAAGATGGACGTCGAAATGAAGGCAAGATGCACAAAAAATACTACCAAGTCGTCTCGAATTTGGCTCGAGACGATGAAGGAGCAGGAACAGGTGATTAGTGAAAATTATGTACAACAAGAAACAAAAAGCAGTCAGTATCGTTTAGACTCGTACTGGGATAGAGCTCAGATCTCTAGAGTCGTTCCCTTCACGTAGACATCGACATTGACAAAGCTCGGCGAGACAAGGCATGTCTCTCTGGAACGAACGAAGGAGGAGAAGACGACGGCAAAAACGAAGTTCTTGTCTGTGTAAGGAGAAGGCTCAACTCTCGAGACCACCACCTCAAAACAATTCTCGTTTTCGTTTCCTTTCCCTCGTTGAGTCGACTAATCAGAAGAAAATAGAGTCAAGATATACCGGAACCTATGTACAATTGGCTTCATTATGGAACGAGGGGGTGGGCTTTGTGGTTTTCAAGATTTTTTAAACATATTGTTTAAAAATTAAGGGAGGGAACTCCAAGTAAATAATTGACCAAACATAAAATCTGAAGTTAAGATTTGCACGTTTGGCTACATCTTAATAAAATTCTTTGGAACTACATACATAAGTGACCCAATTTTTGAAATTTTGAAAGCTCTTGCACTCTTTTTCTTCAAAAACTCAATCTTGGAAGAATAAAAAAAAATGAAAAATGAGAAAAGGAAGTCCCTTCTTCTAAAAAGAAACACAATGGGAAAGGGAAGTCACATAATATGAAAAAAGTTTGAAGTGAATGAAGCAAGCACACACATACACAAAAGTTTTTGGGATTGAACAAGTGTAGTGGCGGGACCAATGGACCTGGTTGGATGTGGAGGATTCTAAAGTGTCGTGTTGCGGAATTTTGCATACTCTCTTCCTATCTCTTAGTCTCTCCATCTTAGCATCGAGGCTTTCTCCCTTCCCTTCTCCGAGTTTTTCCCATTCCCGTTGGTTGAGCGGAAAAAAAAGAGAAAAAGGAGAGGGGCCACGACAACTTCAAGAGCCAAAATCGATGTAGTGGGAAAAGGAGGAGAGGAATGACGAAGCGTGTGATTCAAATATCTTTCTTTTTTATTTTTATTTAGAATCTTCTCCGAGCTCTATGCAGTTTTCCCTTCATTTTGTGTAGATCTGCCTAAGATAATTTGAGTGAGCCTGCACTAAACGTCAAGTGTTACTCTTAATACTAATAACTTAATAACCCTACCGGGAACAAAGAAAACGTTTGTGGGACCACAAGGGGTTTCTTTATGCATCCGCTAGACAGCATAGCAAACTGGAGAGAAACTGATATGTTATTCAATTTCGATGAATTTCCAAATAATGCCTATGTCTCAATGGCGTTTTTTTATATTCAGTTTCTGAAGAATTTCTGAAGAGTTTTCCTAAATGCTCACTTTTTTTCACTGTTTTGGTGCGGAAGTTCTACCGAGATAAAGTAAAACCGCCAATTTCATTAAGAAAATGACTACAGCGCGCTCTATCCCAGATGAAAAAGAACGTGTGTTTGGTCCGGTCCGTAAACACCGGAAATTGGAAAGAAAAAACGGTCGGTCGTTCACAGCTTTCCTTTTCTTATTTTCTTTCTTCCAAATGTTTATGGTACTCTTCTATTTTGGTCAGAAGTAGCTATATTTTATGGACCACATCGTCGTCTCATTATAAATTATAGTATCTTCGCATTTCGTCTTGGAGACGAAATGCGAATGTGATGCGCATAATTAAGAAAGGAGAAGCTGGGATGGAGTAAGATGTGGAGCCGCGGAATCATGGACTCAACCCACATTCAGGGATAGAAACTGGAAGGGAGGACTTTATAAATTTACAAATATCCTAAGTTTCCTGTGTAAATTCTAAAAAAGTTTTTGACCCATTGCAAAATTCGAAAGGCGACAGTAATCCAACAAGTACTCAATATCACATTTAAAAAATTCGCAAAATCAGGTGAGGAAGAATAATAGAGCTCATGAGATCCGTCCACCTAAGTGTATGTATATGAAAAGTGAAGAACGCCAAGGGGGAAGGAAAGGCGAAGAAGTGGCGGTTTTGATAGGTGTTTTAGTGAGGCAAACGACAAGAGAGGCGTGTTTTTTTGCGAGCACTCGTGGAATGGAACGGCTGAATAGTGCTCTTTATTCCCACATGTACGACGTGTTTTGAGCAAGAGAGGGGGAGAAGAAGAGCACTTTAGAAAATGAGATCATTCTTGTCACTCATTTACGGAATCTCTTCAATTAAAAAAAAATCGCTTGGAATCGCAAAAACTAAAAAAAAACTTGAAAAGAAATGAATTTTGAAAAAGCAGCGATGCTGGGGGAGAAAGAAAGAGTAAGAAGAGAAAGAACGAACACTTTTTGACGAGTGTCTATCAAAATATTAGTGAGGGTCCGGACCCCTCCTCCCTTCTCCCTTTTCTCTCGTTTTCTCACTTTTCCCACTTTTCTACGACGATATCAGCGCTCCAGATCTGCCAGCTTTCCCCAGTTTCCCCCTCGGATTTTCTCAGATCTCCCGGGAGCACGCACATGCGACGGCAGAAGATTTGAAAACAGAGTAACAAGGTAACCGGGAAGGAAAAGACAAAAGACGTCAGTGGTGTACTTTTTACAACTTGAGCTGGCGGCGCGAAACGATTGCAAGAGGAGCGGAAGAGGCGGTGGAAAAGGTGTCAGTTTTCACTGATACTTGGGTTTCGCAGCGGTAGAGTCTTTTTTCTCGGCAATTCAGAAATCCAAGTCTCCTGCCAATTTTCCATAAGAAGAGACCCAAATTATAGTTGAAGAACTCGTAGATTGTTCTAGGAACAGGAACAGGAAGTGAACAGCTAGACGGACAAAGTTTCCAGGAATTTAGTAGGAGTTCTGAGAAACTTGAGCTTATCCCACAGTAGAACACGACTAAAATGAGAAGAATCTCGACGAAAACGACAAAGTTTCTGCACAAAGATTTGCAGTTTTCGGGTATATGTCCGTGTCCGGTGGTCCTTGAGAAACAATTCATCATGCACCCCGCTCCTCCCTTCTCTATAGAGATGCGGATGTAGGTTGCATATCTCCTCTGGGGAGTTTCCCCCTTCTCCAAATATGCGTGTCGTCCTTCTTCTTCAAAAGTGGAAAGTATGTCGTGCTCGGTAGGAAAAATGAAGGAGAAGAAGAAAAAAATGAAGAAAATGGGAAAAAAGAAAAAGAAGAGAAACGAAAAAATAAAATTGTTCAAAATTTTTGCTCCTCCAAAGTGAAGTGACGTGCCATACTTGTCATACACTTTTCGCGCATTCTTCATTCTGCTCCTCCCTTTTTCCTTTCTCCTACTTTTCCACTTTCATTTTATTCGCCCATTCAGTTGATTTGGTCGAAAACCAAACCAACTCGAACTTGGACGAGAACATAAAACTGTGAAAAGTGCAAATGTCCGGTCATACTGATCAACTTTTGTGAATCATTCTTTGAAGAAATGATCTATGAATATCATGTGGAAAAAAGGATAAATGTACGAAATAGGAGAGAACGACAAAAGTTCTGAGACATTTCTCAGCGAGTAAGAGGCTAGGAGTAAGTAACGGGCAAATGCTGTGTGCCAAAACAGGAAGTATCATTATCCTCGTCTGTTGAGTATCTTTTGATTGGTGGTTAGGATATTTGGGTTTTTAAGCTTAGGTCCGCAGAATTTTTTTAGGGAACAGTAGAAAAAAGATGTGCCGATTTTTTGAAATTTAAATTCTACTGAAAAAAAGAGGAAAATATGACAATAAGAGTTCTCATGATGAAGAGAAAATGTGGGTTCTCATGACCAGGATTTTTTGAAAAATTACAAGAGATTTGGGGTCTGCGCGGCGCACTACGTCGCGATGAAAAACGACAACGTGAGCCGGGCCAGGGACTCTGAGAGCAAGGCAGAGCCAAATGACAAATGCGAAAGTAGTGGCAAATCCAGAAGGAAGACACATGCATATACACTAGGCACACACACACACATTTTGTAATTCATTTCGAAATTCGTGGCAGGGCGCCGCCGCCACCGCCCGCAACGCCGATGGTCCGTCGCGGTCCCGCCACGGAAACGAAACCAGAAACCTCGAAGCAGGAGAATTTCTCACGGATATTACACTGATGAATCGGAAAAAGCAAGGAGGAGACAAAGTGAAGCAGGAAGAGACTGCTCACCTGCTGCGATTGTTCTGTCAGAATGAAAAATGAGAATTGGATGAAAGAACATTGAGGAAAATAGAAAGAGTGGAGCTGGAGTTTTCTTCTTATTCTTCTTTCTTTCCTCCAAATTTTATTATTTTTCTCATTTTTCTGATTCTATGTTTTTTTTTCGGCCGCCCGCTCACCCTCACATCAGTTTTTGAATGCCATCTGTCCTCGTTGGAGGTCTATGAAATGTAGACAACAATTTATATAAACGATTGTAGTTGCTTTTTTCAATTCGAATTTCATCACTCACACATACTCCCTCAAAACTCAGTGGTCCCTCTTTGTGCTCAGTCTCGTCTCTTTTCCGGAAGTTGTTTCTGATCCATCGGACCATAAAATATTTGGACGCCTTGTTCGTTCGCAATTTTTCTGTGTTAGGGTTTGGGAAAGTGTTGGAGGAGTTTGTGGTCGCAGTTTTTGAAAATCATATTGTGACCTGGCTGGCAAAATCCCATGTGGAAAAAAAACCTAAAACAAAGAAAATAGATTTCTGATGTTTGATCAAAGACTAACCCAATAGGTTAAGGACAACCGCACGCGTCAAGAAAACCTACGTAAAATACAAATCGAGCTAATTAGTGACAAATTGATCAAGGCGCCAACGCGGTGTCATGCCTATTTTGCACTGAACTTGTCCAAACTAGGCACAAATAGGATAAGACTTGAGTTGAAAGAGGATTTATGAGATAGATCAAAAAGATACAAAGAAGAGCCCCTCTGGGCATGCGCTAATTTGAAAGAGGGCCAGGGGTCCAAACGAAAGTAATAGAAGGTCAAACTTTCGGGCCTGCACTTTCTGTCTAGCGTAGAGCATTGCGCATCTTCTGTTTAACTACTATACAGGATCACCAAGTGTACTTTGAAAAAGAAAATTTGAAAATTTGTGCATTGCTGATTTTTAGAACAGCTTAAGCAACATGGAACGCACCGAAAAGCACATATGAACTAATTTGGAGGATTCCAAAAACTTTACTTCAAAAACTGTAGGCCTTTCACAATCAAAAATATTCCACCTACTCGCAATTTGTGCTAAATTCTAAGAAAACGAGTCGTAATGGGACCTAGACCTTCACGATGGAATGTTGATGTTGTGGTCTCAAGACGACCGAAGCAAGCAAGCAAGCTGGGAAAAGAAGACGTAGGAGTAGTTTATAAAATGAGAAAATAATCGCGCACAATGTGCGGAATGCGCCAGATGCCGGATAAACAACAACCGTGGGGCCCGTCCGTCGTGCCCCCTCTTTGCTTCCTCCCCCAGCCGTTGGCCGTTCAGTCCGTTCCCTCTTCTTGGCTTCAATTCTGATTCAGAGGAGGAAAAGGAATGGGACAGCAAACGCGGTGGTCAGAAAGGGGATTGGGGAAGTGTAGTTGAAATGTATAACGTAGGAGTTCGGTTTGAGTTTGAGGTCGGATCAAGAAACTACAGGAAGATGTGTCAGACTAGTACAGTCTACAATCGCTTTCCATTCCTGTCTACCAAAAATGCACAAAATAACTGACGGACCAGCATTGCGCAGCTCAATATTCTTCAGTTTTACAGTTTTTCTGCGTTTCACCTTACTTTTTTTCTTTTTTGAATACAACTTGAAATTTCAAATATTAGAAACCTTGTTATGATGCATGTACTGAAAAGACCTACCAACCTTATTGAAATCAACTTGTCGTTCTTCCACCACAAAGGTCTTGTTCACCCAAAGTTACCGTAATCCTGTTGTAATCCTGCAATATTCTGAGAATTTTTAACGCGTTTCGCAATAGCCAATTGAGCTGGTCAAAAGTACTTTCGTAGTACAAGAAGTAACAAAAAAAGTCAGGCAAAAACGATTGTGAAGCAAAGTCGAATTGAAATTTGAAAATAAAAAGGGGGGGAGCGGGAAAGGACCCAATGTATGTATGTATTTTATTTACAACAAAAGACGCTCTCTCACGTAACTTGATTTGAAATGAGGGGTAAACTTTGTTGAACTTCTTCTTCTTCCCTTCTTCTTCATATTTTTGCAGAAGGCAAGGGGAGCAGGAGGAGAAGAAGAAGACGAAGAAGAACTTGATTCGTCGTATAGAAAACTTTAGGCAAAAGGCAAAGGGAAGGGGCGGCAAAAAGGAAAAGAGGGGCGGCAAAAAGGTAATGGAAGTTTTGAACTGCTCTTCCCCTCTTTAAAGGAGCCGTTCGGTGCTAATGGAGTGGGTACGCAATGTGCAGAATATGGAAGCAGCTAGGGCCTGGAGGAGGCACTGGTCCTGTGGTCCGTCCTTAATCGGATTTTGACCTACCTAGTACCAACCTCTCCACTAACCAGATCAAGTAGAAAAGAAAAGGAATACGGCCTAGAGTAGAGTGTTATGGATATTCAGCTAGGTTTTATGCTTCTATAAAAATTCGGATATTCATAAGTGAAACCATTAACTGACAGCTCTCAACTACTAAAACTAAAGTGTTAATCAGATCGTGAACAGAGTGAGTAATGAGTGGTTAAAAAAAAGAACGACACCTGCTGTGTTATCTGAGCCGGGCGCTGAGACCCCTCAGTTCTCCGAAACTAACTGACTAAATCCTTCAAAATGTGTTAAGTGGTTAGATTAGATGTAAAGAAAAGGAGGAGACAAGAGGAGAAGTCCGAACACCACTAGTTTAGTTATTCCAATATAACTGCTGTGATTTATGAGTTTTTTGTTTTGCATTTCGATTCAAACTCCTTCCTTTGCTCAAAAATATTCAAACTCCCAAAAAAAAATTTGAAAAGTTTATAGTTGAGAATATTCAAGAACTTTTTCAATGTTTTGCCACGTCATAGAGCACACACAGAGATAAATAACCACTTTGCTAACCACTTTGCTCACGCTTCTCTTTTTTATTCCGTTTTCTTCACTCTTCTTCTCACGCATACACATAACAAAGCCTTCTCGCAATTTTCAAAATAGAAAGCTCTGATATCCCGAAAAACAAAAAAGGGACCACACAAGACAGCCCTGCTATAGAATTTTTTTGGGATGAAAATATTTTTTGATTTTTTTTTCTAATAACACAAGTTGACCCCAGTTTTTGACCAAAAATCCACAAAGCTACTGATCAACTAGAGTATATTTGTTCTTACTTCCACCTTCATTATATGTACTCATTTTCTCTTTTCTCGTTCCATTCTTCCTACACGAAAACAAAAGAATCTTTCATTCACAACCCACACGCAAGAAAAATAGGGTCAAAAGTACAGGAGGTTGGCGTCCAAAAAAGGAAAACCCAAAAAGAAATGCATAACAATGGATGGGAAACCGAGCTTGGTTCCCCCGCAAAAAAGTGCAACAAGCCGGAAAGAATCGGTGTGGAGTTCAAAACAAGGGCATGGCAGCTTTTGGACTGCGGAAAATGCGGAAAAGGGGTCCTCAGGCCGAAAATGCAGAGCTTCGCGGCTCCGCGACTCAAATGCACGCCAGAATTTGCATTTTGAACGAAGTTGCGGTGACTGATTGGTAGACGACCGACCGACGTAATGGAAAAGAGCCAAGCGTTGGCTGGGCTCCAAGAGTAACTTGATGTGATTTCATTTCATTTTCCTTTCTTTTATGGTGGAGGAATGGGATGATTGGTAGGATTCCTAGCGGATAGACGTCTTGGCTCCCTTTTTAAAATATTTTTTACTACTACTGCAGTGATATATTTTTTGAAAACTCGAAAATGCATTTTCACCAAGTGAATATGGAAGAAGTTATTGAACTAGGTTCCAAAAAAATGCATGGTCCAACTGATTCAAAACGCACTGCGCAATGGACCAACAACTGCCAAGTGGCCATTTCCTTTTGAAGTTTTTGTCCGTTTTGTCCAGTCCCCTCCCCACTGTTGCGTTGTGCCTTCCCGTCGTCTTTACTTTCATTCTTCCATCCGCTCCGCCAATAGACAAGCATCGGGATTCAGTTATCGAAAAGTGTCCCCTAGGGGCGCATTGACAAGCTGCTCTCTAGCTGGCAAACACTAACCATCAGGCTAGTTTTGGTGGTGATGGTCTTGGGTCTTGAGATATGTCAGCCAGTTTTGCTTCTAGATCAACAACGTTCAGTTTGCATTAGTTTTAACTGGTTTCACTTGGAAGAGTACAGAAAATAAGTTCATCCGGATGAGATGAAGCGGGTAAGACGGGTAGAAAAAGAAAACGACATGGGACACCGCGTCGTGCACTTGAAATGTGATCTTTTGCGACATAGTACGTAAGATTATCAAGAAATGGGAAACATAATGCTAAAATTTTTGAAGAATCGGAAATGCCAGGGAGTCTGACAAATTTGACACGGCTCACAAGTTTAAATCGGATTCTGAATCAAAGTGCTCCTATCTACTAAAGAATTCTTTAGAGGGCCATGTCTGAATTATTCAGCGCAAGGAATCATAGAAATAATTTTTTTTGCTGTGAATCTTTTATGGTTCCCTTACAGATTCCCTCATCATATCATCTGAGGAAAGTGATGAACTTTATTTCGGGAATACTTTTGGATTTTTCGATTTTTCAATTCAACTTGACAAGTGTGGCTCTAGGACGAAAGCCATGGTAAATTGAAGATTTAGAGGGGTGGTTTGAATATAAAAACTGAAGACCAAGAAGGGGACACAAGAAAAAGAACAAGGCTGCGTGCATTATTTGAGTATGCATTGAAACACATTTTAACGGCCTCTGATAAATGGCCCGTTTCAAATGTCTAAACATGTCGAAAAATGGACACACATTCTTTCCGATACGGAACAAAAAAGGAGAGTTTGGTCCGGTCGGCGAGGGAAGGAGTGAAAAAGGACTACTGAGATGGGGCTACTCTCGACTTGTCACTCAGTCAAAAGGCGCTGGAGTCTATGCGTGCTGGCTCATTCATTTTGAGACAGACACAGCGGAGAAACGAAAAAGAAGAAGGACGGGTTGGAGAAGAGTGAGGGAGGGTTTGGGACCACCTCGTTCACTCATATTGAAACATTCCATCAACTTGAAAAGTTCCTCGGTAACGCTTCGCTGCCTCTTCTATTTTATCCGCAGCCTCAAACTCGGAGCGATTGAGCGTTTTTTTCTTGTTCTGTCTCAATTTTTGAGAAAAACAAGATATCTGAGCTGAGCACTTGGAAATTTTCTAGAATCTAACCTGGACTTTTTCTCCGCGTTACTTGGCTGAAGCTTGGGAACCTATCCACAAGTGTTTTCTGTAAAAAAAACTATGACTGAAGTAATATCGAAACAGAGAAAATCTGAAAAAAAATTCTGCTATGGAAAAATGGGCGGGATTTGAAGAGCTAAAGAGAAGACAGTAAGCTGGCTCAAGAAAAAGTAGGAGGAGATTTTGAGCAAGGAGCAAGTGAGGCGGATCCGGAACTCCATCGATTCCGCACCCGTCTAATGACAGTCTCACAGCGTCAATCACACGCGGCACCGTTATTAGTTTTACACTTGTTGGCAGGCGGCCGGATGCGGCACGGGTGGACGATAATTCAATTGAGACGTCAAGACGTTCAATTTTATGGTACAGTTGACGAGTGAAATGAAAATTTCAGGCTCCGATGTGCGACGTGTTTTCTTCCAATTCCTCGCCCATTTTTCTTCGTCTTCCTCTTACACCGAACACAGCAAAGCTCAATTATTCCGTCAGGCTCTTCTCTTTTGTGCTGTGCAAAATGAAATTGTGGGGAAAAAGGGTTCTGGGTTGGGAAAGGAACTCGGCGAAGCCGGAGATGGTGGTGGAATTGAGCTGTAGCCGAGGGACCAAGGAAAGAGTGACGTGACGTCTTCGTTCTCGCCTTTTCTTTATTCTTGGTCCACCACCACTTGACATCGTAAAAAATGAAAAGAAGGCACGGCGGACCGAACGGAGCAGAGCGGCTCAAGGCGTTAAACGAGAGTGGTACCAAAAAATGCATGCTATAAATGCGGGGATGCATAGCAATTCAGCTTTGGGAACTGAAGTCAATAGCAGAACATCAGAAGTACATGCGGCTCACAGAAAATTGAAAAACAAGAAAATTTGTTTTAACAACGCATCCCTGCCAAAAGTCACTCGATCTTTATATTTGCCATTCACCATAAGCCAACCGGAGATTGAGAAGAGCTTACGCTAAAATTGGATTCACGATACGATACAAGCAACCAATTATTTCTGTGGTCTTATGCAAAAATCCCCTCGTCGTCCAGAAGAATTCCTTGCCTATGTATGTTTGGCTTGGCTGAAACTAATCCGCTTTTCTTTCATTTTTTCTTGGGGTTTTCTTTGTTTTCTTGGCTTGCACTACCAAATCCATCCTCATCTCTGTTTAAAGGTGCAAATTTATTCAAGACAGACACAAGGAAAATGGAATTTTTTGTCTTTTCTGATGCATGATGGTGAGAAGATAATTTGGGGTAAATAGGATACAGAATAAGACAATGCACACGAAATCGGGAGAAAGGGACAGCACATCTACACGGATCAAAGTTTTAAGAGTAAAGAAATGATAACTGGAGAGTGGGAAGAATGACAAGAGAGAGAGAAAGAAAAGACCGGGGAAAGAATATACCAAGGTTAATAGGAACGATTCACTCAGAAAATGATTTTTCAGAAAGAAATGATGTTTTTCTATTATATCTAGATAAAAACTAAGAAGTTATGTTTTCAATACAGCCAAGTATATGCTCGTACAGTTTTTACAACCAAGTGAATCCAATCAACTGGTTGTGAGTGAGGAGCTTTTAAGCCAAAGTGGCTACAAAGTTTTCTGGAAATTACCTCCATAAAACTAAGCAATCTAAGTAATAGAAAAAGTTTTGCAGGTCTGGTTTCAGCTTAATAAACGGGAAAATGAAAGAAAGAAAAATACGTTAAAAGTGGCGCAATGGTCCATCACTCGTGCAGTCCAGCAGAGCGCAGGTTCTCATTGACGATGTGGGCAACTGCCGAGCCAAACACCTGCATGCATTTTGAACTTTTTAGTTTTAACACGCAATCCCCTACCAAGTCAATATTGCCAGTGTCTGTGGCAGTTGTCTCAAAGACGAAATACTTGTGACGATCTGTGATGCACCGACGGAACAGTTTCTTGATGAAATCCCGAGCGCTCTCCTCAGAGTTGTCTCCTAAACAATTATTTAAGGATACAAACTCAAAGACAGATGTTTGTACCTTCATACGTCTTAAAACTTCTCCGAAGTGGCGACGTTTTCAGTTTGTCGACAAAAATGTCGTACTTGTTGAGGAACAAGACAATGGATGCATGACGGAAGAGATCCGAGTGCGCGATGGTTTTGAAGATTTCGTAACTTTGCTTCATCCGGTTCTAGAATTCAATTTTGAAGCAAAACCAACTACAACAAGGAAAACTTACAAATTTGTGATCCTCTGGATCCAGTTGATCGTAGTCGCTCATGGAGACAATAAAGAGGATCATGTCAACGTTGTCAAAGCAATGAATCCACTTCCTGCGCTCACTGCGTTGACCACCGACGTCGACCATTCTAGAAACAGGTGGAATTGCAAAAATGTTTCATAATTTCATTTTAATTACTGACTTGAAGTCCATTTTCTTATGGTTGAAAGCAATCTCGTTGATTCCCGTAGTAGAAATGCGGCAGTGAACAATATCCTGTATTGTTGGGACGTAGTTGTCTTCGGTCAGTCGAACGATGTTATCCATGAAACTGAAAAACATAATTTTCCTATTGCCCTTGTTCCACAGTTTACTATTTTGCGCTGTCCAATAGGGCGAATCTGAAGCGACGGGTTTCATAGCATTGCTGGATGCTTGAACTCTGCCAAACACGGTCCATGCATCTCCCAATAACTACTGGAAGAACCAATCCTTCAGGGTCTCGAAGTTTCCGCTTGAAGTCCTCAAATCGGTTGACGTCCTCCTGAAAATTGGTTTTTCTCACACTCTGGCTCACTGTCCTTGGTATTTGGAAAAATCACAGCTTCTTTCGTCATATCCTCTAGCCAAGGGGTAGGTAAAAAGTATTATATGTGTGAGAAATTAACAAGAAACAAGCTCCTGTTTTCTTTGCGTGCGAAAAACGAAAGGTAGAGCGGCGGAGAGCTATTTATGTACCTGCACTGTGATGTCGTGAAGGATTCCGAATGCAGCGCATGCTTCGATCAACTGAGTCAGGGCCTCCATGCAGTTGGAATGTATGATGGACAGATATTCGAGAGCATCCTCTTTGGCGTAACCATCCAGATGGAGCACTCTTAAAATCAATGCCACGTAGCTGATAAATATGAATATGTATTTGAGATACCTCATTTGTCGGAAGATTGTACTCTTTCCACTTTCCGATGTTCCTAGAAGTAGGATCTTGAACCGGTTCATATCATCTGTGTGATCCTTGGACAGTGCGCGATCGATCGCTCTCGACTTTGAACTGTTAGCACGCTCCTGGAAAGAAAACAATTTAGCAGGGAAGCCGACTGTTCCCTATGAATTCCTATTTCAATCCCTTTAAAACCGAGATTTACCTCTGGTGAGAGACGCGCTCCCCGTAATCCAGCTGCTCCAGCACCCATTTTTCAAATTGGCATTGAATGCAGTGCACCTGCAATGAGGCCTAAAAATTTAGATTACTAGTTATTGCCAAGGTAACAAAAAAGACAAAAAATTTTAGAAAAAGGAATATGTAACCAGAAGATAATCAGAATACTATGAATTTTGTATGCGACGGGACGGGATATTAGAATTATGAAAACATGTGATAGATCAAGGAGTCTTTCAATCAGAAAGCGCATAACTGGTTTTTTTTTTGAAATAGAAGACTTGGTTAGCTACAGTAACCTAAATCACATCTGATACAAATTTTCCTTGCATTCTGAGAAAGTCAAAAACGCAAAATTATTGTCACGCGAATTCTTGAAACTCAGTTTCCCCATTTGTTACAAAGAACTGCATTACTTCCGGATAGTCCTTAGGGTTTTTTTTCGTGGTATTTGGAATTTGTTTCTAGAACCCATTCTCAACTGCCATTTCGCCACGTTAACTACACCGCTTTTCGTGTCAAACACTTCTCTAAATCCCGAAAGGTACCGTAGCCAACAGAAACACCTGCAGGCTTCAGAGACACCCACGTTTAAAACTGAATGTTCTGTAACTGAAAAGAGTGGCCAGAGCTTTGAAGTACTGTCTCAAAAGATTTTTATTGTTCTTTTGTTTTAGTACAGTGTTTTTTCAAGTTCAATAATGCAAGTTTGACGTTGCGCTCGCCGTACGAATGATCACCATGACAATTTTTAGAGCTACGTTTTTATATCTCCTAGTCGCCCGAAGGTCGCGATGCTATACATGCATGTGCCTGTTTTTCACATTAAATCGTCAACGGTCGCCAAGTGACACTAGGAAACGGGGCGAGCTCCGCCGCCCGAATTCCCTCATTTCGCTTGAAAATTCCCTTACAGGATGCGAATTTTAATGCTATCTATCCTAATATCTGTCGTTTTCCTGGCCTCAAGTAAGTAAGAAGAGATAAGAAGTAAAAAAATATAAAACTGAATGTCACTAAACAATGGCGAGCTAGTCATCATCAAACAAACGTAGCAATAACTACAATTGCTGCACCAAACTAGAAGACGCTTACCTGCCAATAGGCTATTCGACTGAAATTAGGAAAAATCGGTGTTAAAGTAATGAGAGCAGAGAGTGGTGGTGTGCGCCGAGACTGATTGAAAACGGGAAAACCGGGGCGCGAAACACTGATAAAGTGGGCGGAGTATATTCTGAGAAGAGCGTAAAATCGAGAGTGTGCGTGAATATGTATGCTTTGGGTTGAGACCTAGAGAATTACAAAAATGGCACAGCTTGTTAGCTCAAATTTGAAGTTTGAACATGTAAAAATTTAGCTATTTTTGGCGATTCCTGGGATTTCTCACGTTGTTAAGCCAAACAAATTCGCCAATGAGACGGCGCTGTATTCATGTACGATGCTATAAAAAAATACCTTGCGCTGTGCAGTTCTCATTTTTGAAATTAAAACTTAGACTTGCTTGCTCTCAAGGGAGACTGAGACTTCTAACCTTTGATTCGTTTATTATATAAGCAAGAAAAAACAAAAACTTTTACTTTATCATGTGGTTTTGTTAATATCCGTGGGAACGCTTTAGGTTTGCCAGTTCCTAAGACATTTTGGATCAACATTTCAAAAGGAAAAACTTTAGTCTACAGTACAAAAGGAAAAACTTTAGTCTTTAGTCTACAGTAAATGTTTAACTTTTGAATAGGTTCAAAGGGCCAACAAACCCGAAAAATGGGAAGTAGCGCGCCTGAGAACAATGAGAACGTCTAATAATAGCTAGTTAACGGTTAAGTCCTGGTTGGGAACACACAAGTATTGTAACAGCTAAAATCTTACAAAAAAGATAAGACTAGATAGAAAACACTGAAAAGATTGCGGTTTTCTTGATTTGGGTGGAAGTCGTTTTATAAGATAAAGTGAGAGATTGTGTACGAGTCGACAAACAAGCAGAGAAGCAAGTAGAGCTCGGAGCGGTTGGAGAAATCGGTTTTGCCACCCCGGCCAGTAGTATTTAATCAAAAAACGAAATAGTCAGAGCGAGAGGGAGAGAAAATATTTAAGTCAGGTGCCCCCCACCACCATTTGAGGCTTTTGTGATTTGACTCAAGTGTGGGCGTTAGCAGGCAATTTTTCAGTCAGAAAATCATTGTTTGGGTTTGGAACTGTTGATGGGGAAGTAGATGAGAAGTGACTAATTGGATACTATATAAGTCCGTGGGAATTTTCAAAAAGTTCCCACGCAAGTTTGGTCTGGACATTCCTCAGCAAAATTTGATTAACGACAAATCAGATTCTGAAACTTTTGAAAAGGTTCACTACAAAATTACTACAAAACTTACTGAAACTACTTGTATATCAGACTCAAAACGCATCCAGTGTGAGATAGAGTACACTAAGGAAACGAATTGAAGTTTTCATTCTTGTGTGAGCTGTCAGTTGATTTAGAATTTCAAAATCCAAATCTGTGAGAATTTTGAAAAAAAAAACGCGTGAGAACCATGCAGATGATTCGCTTTGTTTTCTGAAAAAAAGGTTGTGGGTGGATGTGGGCTTCTTCAAGTTTCTCTAGAATTCATGTGAACTTATTTTTGTTTAACTTTGATTAAAACTTCACCCCAGTGTAGAGCACAAACCTCAACTTGTTCAAATACATAACCCGCGACCTTAGTAGACAATCCAATAATCACTCAAACATTTTGCAATCCGTAGTTGGGTTGCGCGCGAAAGAACAGCTGTTCACCAAATTGAATTTGCAGCCGCCGGGGCAACCTGCCCTTGCAGTGGAATTGTGCTCAACGGCACTGATAATCAACAGCACTGCTGGCAAATTGAATCGAGAATGGAATCCACTTGGTCCGATGCCGACGAAACTTGTGTGATAATAGGGGGACACGTTGGACACCCAGATGACAGTATCTTTGCCAAAGTTTTGAGCTATGTTCAAAGTGTGTCAAGTTTGCCTGCTCTTACTGGATACGTTTCTGGAACCGATACTGACGATACGTCAAATTATGCTATGATGTGCCAGGATAATGCGGTTTACAACAAATCTGTCAATTTGACTAGTTTTTCCAATGTTCGAAATATCTAGGGTTCATCATTGTGTGATCCACTTTTTTACAGGATCCTACCAACGTAACCACTTGTGCATTCATTTCCAATTCGTCTTCGGAATTAGTTTTCCTCGATTGTAACATCAACGCTAATGTTCTTTGTGACCGACGTAATTTTTACGGCAAATAAGTTTTAAATATCAAACTTTTCAGCATTGGAAACCGAGGATTACTGTAGTATCAAAGCAAACTGTTCTTCCACCACTACCGCCGTTTTATCAACTACCACCGAGACCAGTTCTACATCCAACACTTCGTCAGCGTCATCTACCACGCAATCCGCTTCGTCAACGTCAACAGGTGGAATTTCTTCTTCTTCCCCGGCAACAACAACTGGAGTGGCTGTAACAGGATCAACAACAAAAAGCTCGGGATCTGGAGGAGGTTCAGGAAATACATGCACATGCACTGATACCACAACTGTTGCTCCATCTTCTGCGTCTGGATCATGTCCTCAACAAACTGGATGCTTGAAACATCAATGGAAAATTTTCAAAATGTGCGTCGATTGGAGAGCAATGTTGGCCCTGATTGCGATTGGACTGTTGTTGTTCCTGTGCTGTTTCATTTGTCATTTCTGCTTGCATGCGTGCATGTTCTGCGCTCCACCGGCAAAACGGGATAGAATGTAAGTGAAAGAAAAACATTTTAAATGACAGATGTTTTTTTTCATTGTGCGTGATCCGATTCTCCAAAACACCTCTGTTATTGCTCCGCTTCCTTTGCCTCTGGCGAAAAAAGTGGACTATGATCTTGAGAAATCCGATATGGTCATTCTTCCACCAGCAGCCATTCAACCTGAACCTGGTGTGCATATTTGAGAAAGACATGACATGATGATACTTTTCAGTGATCATAACCGTTCCCGAAAAACACGAATCGGTGTATGGTTTCCATACCAAAGAGATTATCCACATGATGCCGGAAAAACCATCGACAAGAGAAATTGGTAAGCATAAAAGTGGAAATGAACTATGATTTGAAGAGCACACCTCATTTCTCAAAAGTTTTGGATGGCTTCATTTTCGTTATCAAATTTTCTTGATTCCGAGAAATGACATTTGAATAATGTGGCTTCTCTTGAACTGAACACGAAAAAGAATAATCTCGAAATCAAAATGACATTTGCTATCACTTTTAGGCACTATGACGGACCCAATGGACATTTCGCCGGCAGTTCTTCCTGTTGGACCTGTCATCAAGCGCAAGAAGGCTGTGAAGAAACCAAAGAAAATGTTCATCCCGGCTACCCTGGATCCCATGGATAGTATTGAAGAAGATGTTGCAGCGGAGATTCCCATTGAGATTCCTCAAAGTCCTGATACTCGTTCCGTTGCTCCACTCGGCGACTTTGCTGACCCAGTTCCTCTAGCCCCTCTCAACTTTATGCGTAACCCAAAACCAATGATGCCTGAGGGAAAAGTCCCTCAAAACGACTTTGCGCCTAAACGTGTAGGCGATGGAAGTTCACCGATAGCACCAGGAGGGAAGCCAAGCAATCGCGACAATGATGACTTTGATCCGCGTGGATTAAGGTAGACTAGAAAAGACAGTAGCAAGCGCTTGAAAAAAGAAACCCTTGTCCTAATAATGAACACTTAAAGATCACCACCACTCCCAGCTGGAAAGAATAATGATGCGGCTGGAGGAGCACCAAAAAGAATGACGTGAATGCATTTTCAGAAGGAAAAATCTTTAATTCTGTCGTCTGCAGATTCTCTCCGATAGCTGACGATTCTGACGATGATACTGGTGCACGAATTCCGTCTCCCCCGCGTGAGCGGAAACCAGCAGGGTAAATGAATTGAGATTCTGAATTCTGACGACAATTTCAGACCAAGGAATGATGGCGAAAAAACACCATCTGACTCCGGATCTTCGGGCAACCGACCAATTCTGAAGAACAAGTAAAAACAGTCATTTTTGAAAATTTTAACCATTGAACGTTTCTAGACGCCTCAATGAGCTGTCATCTCCCACCCCTGGCTCTGGAGACTCTGGTCCACCAGCAAAATCTCCATCTTCCTCGTCTCCTGGAGGAAGACCTCCACCATCCAACAACCCATTTGCCAGTCTGGGTGGCTCATCACCAGCCCCGGAAGGGGGACCCGGAGGGGCTCCTGGAGAGGATGTCGGAATGAGGGCTGCTCGAGGAAAACTTGGAGGGGTACTTTTGAAAAAAAAAAGCAATATGACTTTCTATGATTTTTTTTACCTCATTTATTTTTCCTAAAATCTCTCATGAGCACTTCAAATTTTACTTGCATGGCTCAGGAAGCATTTATAAAACTCGTGGTGGTGATAAACCATTCAAAAATCTCTTTTCCCTCATGAATAATTCTTTTCAGGCTGTTCGAGGCGGAGGTGGCGGCGGAGAAGCTCCATCAACTTGGAAACCCTGGGCCAAAGGTGGCGCACGTCGCTAAATCTCCGGAATCTAAATTTGGGATGGGCGACATTTTCTCTTCGTTTCTTCTACTCTTTCTGAGTTTCTCAGAATCCAATCTATTGTAATCTTTAGAATTGTCCAGGAGATTTGCATGATATTTGATATTGACAAGGATATTAGCCAAAATGTTGGATATCTACATCTATCTATATCCATTCAATTCTTCTCGCTAACCTTTTCCCTCCACCCTACATCTTTTCTAATCTTGTGATAATCTGTTAATCCACCATCATTATCACACGCATTTTAATGCAATGTTGCCAGTAGCACGTCTTCTGTGCGCCCCCAAAGTTTTTATGTGAATAAAAACTTTTGTTAACAAGAAAAATGTTCTCGAGTGATCCATGCTCCACATTCATTCCAATTCAACTAGAAAAAAAATGATTACGCTGTTGATAAGGTCTTGAGGTCACTTGTGCCAAGTTAATCCTTGACGTCAAGGTGTCAAAGAAACGGTTAAAGACGTCGAAACTTGTTGACTTCCGAGAACGACAGCAATACACCCTCATGTATATTTGGGATATGAACGAATCGAATGTTACAAGGAAGACGTCATCAGAAATATTTCCAAATTTTCAAAATATTATGAATAATTTGAGAATTACCATAACTATGTTTTTCAAGCCGCCTGCATTCTGTTTACATTATCGCAATGGGGTTCTTATTTGGTAATTTACATGTAATTAGGATGGTCAATTTCACAGAATGGGGCGGAGACATTGGTCTCCCCAAAACAATAAAATGATACGTGAACTAGTATTCTACACGTCCCTCGTAACTGTTTCTTTCCAAGTCAGTGAAAGTCATAAGTAAAGTCCCCCGCTTGTTTCCCATGATGTGAATCTAAGAATCCTGCGCTGTTTCCGGGCAGGCATGTCATGTCACTTCTAACATCTGAATCATGCCGAAAGGGCACCATGACAGCAAAATGCGACATAAAACTGTTTCCTAGCGACTGAGTATTACAAAGTACCGCCAAAGCATTAACGAAGCACTTGGAATTTCAAAAATTTGTAACTGAACTATTTCGGGCTATGGCTTAACTTGTTCTGAACTCACTAATTGGAAAAGGGTACCACATTTTTCACCCGGAAGTTGCATTGCACCTCAACTTTTAAAAGGCCTTATTACCAAGATCGCAGTTTTTATATCTTCAATAATGCAAGTTCCTCTGAGGAAACATAGAGTTTAAATATCAAGTGAGATATTTATGAAGATCAAAAGTCGTTTTTGAACTTCTAAACTCTTTGCTGAATTCTTTCGTGTCAAAATTTTTGCTTCAGGTATTTTTTTTTGTGTTCTGTTCATATTTCATGATGAGAGCAAAGAATTTTGTTTCCAAACATTTTTTAATGGAAGGAAGCGCAAACAAAATGTGAAAATGAATCCATGGTGCCAAAATGGTGCCGGTTCAGTCCCGTCACACTGAATTATTCCTCATGTTCTCCGGAGCCACTAGACCGATCTGGTGTTTATTCGGTGTTTATTTGCAACATACACATCCATTTTTGCTGGTATCGGTTGATGCTCAGCTCGATTCGGCTCGAATTTCATCTTTATTAGACATTCTGACAAGTGGAAAAAGTGAGGGAAACTTGAGGTTAGCACTCATTTTTGATCCTTTTCAGTTCTATTCAACTATCAATTTTGTTGCTATTATCCCTTGATTTTAGTTTCTTGAAGGGATTACAAGTCTTCTTTTTTATTTACTTTCTCTTCTTTTTTCTTTGGACACACTTTCCGTGTGGGTGTATGATAAGACACATGATTGGACTAGGGTCCAGTAGTTGTTACGAAATCAGAAACGGGGGGAAATATCCCGTGTTCTCCCTGGGAACCTATGAGTGTTACCAATAGTATGACTATGATGTGAGACAAATCCTTGAATTTGGTTGATGTTAGGTAACGTCTGGAAAAATGATACTGATTACTGGAATAATGTTATTTTCTGACTCAACTGGATCAATTGGAAACAATAGCAACTTCAAAACAATTGTATTCGTAGGTCAGAGGATTACGACTACCGACTGGCACGTCTACGAATCCAAAAATAACCAAGACAGATCAGACTACATAATTTTCATGCCTAAGTTTCAAGGATGAATAGGCTCAAAATCAAGAATCGGAAGTTTCTCATCATGAAGAACTTTCCTAAGTTTTTCCATATCCGGGACCAATTTTCTTTCAAGCATTAACAAATCCTATTCGTTATTTCAAACTAACTGAATCTTCGAACCAACTTCTTCCAAACTTGAAAATTCACGTATGTATCTTCATTCCTTTAATCTGATCGAGTATCGCATGTTTACTATAAGCCGCCAAACGTTTTCGAATTTGAATCACTCCCTGCCCCCATCTTTCATCCCATTCGTCTCATTTCTTCTCGACTAAACTAATCCAATCAAATGCGTGAGGAGCCCCCAAGCCTTGTCGGCTGCCCTTTTCCAAAGCTCCACCCACTGGATTACCTTTTGGTAGAGAAGAAGAGAAGAGGGCGTGGCTGCCTGCGACCGCCATGCTATAAAACCATGAAGGAGTTGCCAGATTGGACACAATTTTCTCTCTCTCATTCTTGCTCCTAAGGCGTGGCTTATCTTTAGTTTCTTTTCTATTTTCCCACCTTCTCATTCTATATATCTTAGGACATTTTTATCTGTTTCAGTGATCTTCTCATTCAAGATGAGCAAAATCGTCGCTTGCTTGGTCCTTGTTCTTCTTGCTGTTGTCGCAGTCTACTCTGCACCCTATGAATTGGTAAGTGGACCTGAACTAAGTGAGGTGCTAAATTTACTAACAATGTATTTTCAGAGATCCAAAAGAGCCATCAACCCATTCCTGGACTCGATGGGCAAACGAGCGGTCAACCCGTTCCTGGACTCTATTGGAAAGAGGTCGATGAGACCAGTCAACGATTTTTACAATCAGGAGAAGAGATATTTCGACAGTCTCGCTGGCCAGTCTTTGGGAAAGCGCTCCGCACATTCTGAGCTCTTTGATAACTACTTCTGATAAATTATCAGTTTACAAAGATCTCCCTTTGACGACGTCTCCTTTATCTGTTCCTTATTCTAAAGCTCTTGCTGATTTTAACCCAACATTTCTCTTACTCTCCTTGTACCCTGTCCTTGTCCTGATCATAACCGACTCCTTACTTATTGGTTACAAATCAATTCTAATAATCTCCAATCCGACGCGTCAACTTTCCGAATTCCCCGCATGGTAGAAGCGAATGAATCTTGTTAACAAAATTGATCACATGTGCAATGCCCCATGTACGTTCCCACGATCAGCAGCTGCCAATTTGCGCAAGTTCTCACAGGTATACGTTTTGTATACGGCAGAAGGAGGAAAAAATCTCCAATAACTAATGCTTGATATAAGACTATTGTAACTAGTATATTGACATTTATGATAAGAAGAGGCATGACATCCGAGGATAGCCGAAACAGGATTAGGATTCATTCTAATCACCCACGAATCGAGTGCATTGGATATGACTATGGGTCTTCTCTATCGAGAGATTAAGAAGTTGATAGCGTCTGGGAAAAAACGGATGGAATATTGCTTAGTATTGCTTAGATCCAAGCTGCTAACCAATTCTTAGAACACAAAAAAGTTATTAGCTTATGCAAAAACTGGATGTCAATGTCAATGACGCATAATAAATGTCATTGTCATCATATCACTGCACAAAGCATGTTCCGACGCCAATTAACCGGGTATTATTCAGCTATACACTATTCATAGGTTATCATCTCTGCGTTGCTCAATACCAGTAATCAACAGCTTTTTGACTTGTGCTCTGCTCAGAACCAGATATATTTGGAACCAGAAACTTCTGGTGGCTCTGGTCAATAACAAAGAGAGGTTTCACGTGTGATGAGATGAAGCCAAGCAACACTAGGAAGGTACAAAAGTTATTCCCGTCTACATTCTAGAACTACAAATGAAGCGTAGATTTGGTAAATATGTTGTGGACCTTGTGACGACAGCTTCTAGAGTTTGGTCAAGAGTTGTGGACTTTGAGATAGTAATTTTTGATTTTTGAATCAGAAATCATGTTTTGTTTGAAAATAACTTATCCAAAAATCGTTGCAAGATATTCCCACGCTGTACAAACGCAATGAACAAAATTCTGAAAAAAACAAACAATGTTACTTTCCAAAATAATCAACATTGTAGTGTAAATAATTTGATCAATTTTTATTTTTTAGGGTTTTTTGGATTTCCCATCATACATCCACATCAATAGCAACGTGACTTATGAAAATGTTAACCTTACAATTAAACCAAACAAGCTACAGATGAAATCATAAAAATCACCCAAAACATGCTTGAATTGCACACTAATCACATGATGTTCCTGGAAAATGATGTCTTGTTGGCATAGCTGCTGGTAGGAGTAAGCGAATGGAAAATAAAACATACAAGGGGATGTTGTTTGAACAACTGGGAAAAGCGAACTGACCGCACTGCAGACGACCGTATGCGGGAGCTAGTTTTCTGTCCATTTGCGCAGCTAAATATGGCATAGATTTCAAGTTTCATTGAATTGAAATGTTTTACTGTCTTAGTGTTCTAATTTCTAAAAAAAAGCTTGATTACTGTCATTCATTATTTGAACAAATTGTTTCGCTTTATATTATCTAAATGTGGAATCCAAAATCTTACTCCCATACTTGTCTGAATTGAATAATTGTACAGAACATTTTCCACATAAATAAAGACAGTTAATGATCATTGAAATAGTATACGCCATTACAATACAATACTTCTCTAATAGGCTACAATTTTCTCCTTTTATTTTTCATCGCATTCTTCTTTCTTCCTTTTCTCACTGCGGTCATCAAACAACACGATTCTACCAAAAAACATTCCGTCTTAGTGTCCTTCACAACGCAAGATTGATGAATTGACGTGACCTCCCGGGGAGTAGAAGAAACAAATCACCTGTGGTCTTGACCAGAACCAACTGTTGCTCGGCATAGCTTTCTCAGGGTATATGACCGATTGAAAATGCTGTGGGAGTGCTGTACCGCCTGTTCCCAACTTTTACTTTCTCCACAGTTCACTCATTCTCTTCATTTCTCGATTGAAGGTCGTCACATTTTTCCTACGCTCGTTCTACTCTGGTTAATGTAATGGGAGAAAGCAAGTTCAAATTTCCCCAAGATTTTCCAGTAAAAACTTCTTGCCCGCTTTTTTGTCATCTTTCATTTTTTCTTTTCCGTTTCCATCCTCTAAAAGCAATTTGCGTGATTGAGTCGAATAGGACAAAAGGCGCTTTTTTATTGCTTCCCAATCCCATTTTTCGCAGGAGAGATGTGCCCTCGAGCAAGAAGAGGAAAATGGGTGAAGAACTTTTCTCTAAGTTTTTTTTGACAGATAGCCTAACAAATATGTATGTACTATAGCACTCATTGAAGGTTTTTACTTTTATATTCATGCCATTTCCTGCTCGCTTCTCCGAAATCGATTCCAATTTCCGGTTTTTCTTTTTCTCTCACTTTCATAACCACTATGTCACATAATTTCCGCTATCTCACATGAGCACAAAACCACCTTGAACCTCCACTAAGCAAACATCTTCTCCAATCTGCCAACCCAGAACGGTAAATGGTATGAGGATGGCCTAATCCGTTGCTGCCATCTCTTATTTCACACATATTGCCCCCTTGCCACTCAAGCCTATTCATCCATCATTAGCGTGAAGACACAGGATGTGCCTTCCCTTAACGCTAATACATCATCTTTCACTACTTCTCCTCACATTTTTCACATTTCTCACATTTTTTGGTCCTGACTATGAAAATATCGTCGGAATTTTTTCCCGTTCATGTGATGCGTAATGCGCATTGAAATTTCAAACTAAACCTATTTTCCACTTTGCATATTGCGTTATTCAATTCGTCTTCCTCCGTATTTATACCATAACACGATTTATTCTCAATTCTCAAATGCAGTCGTCTGCTCAAAATAAATACAGTTTTGTTCAATAGGTATGCTTTAGAAAAACTGTTAGTCTCGGCGCTTTCAAAATAGAGGTTTTCAAGGTTTTTCTTTGCGTTTTACTCATTTTTCGTCTTCTTGACAAGAACTGAATAAGAAAAACGTGTCAATATTAGCGAAACTTGGTGAGGAGTGTGTGTCTCCGTAAGTTCTGTGTAGTTTTTGTGAATGGAGTCAATGGCAATGCCGACATGTGGTCATTGGGTAACTACTGGCAGCAACACAGATGGTTTTTGTCCTTTACCTCGACAATAATTGCCGAAATTGTGAAGGATTTTCAAATATTGAAAAATCCCATGTCCTCAAAGGTTCGGTTTTGAGAACTGAGTTTTGGAATTTTTACTTCAAAACGTTTCTTCGAATAACTAACAGAAATGCTTTTCCACAAAAAAGTTGCTTCTATGTAGAAAACCAATCAAACCAAGGCAAAAAAAACAAAAACATTATGAATCCGCCACAAAATTTCCAATTTCCATGTGCATGTCCGTGTTATTCAACTCTAGCCCTCCCTCCCTTTCACTCGGCCTCCCGTGCTCATTCTTCATATTTAGAATTCATCAGCTGCTCATGGGTGAGCAAAGGGGGGTCCATGCTGGCTGGCTTAGCGAGCCGTCCTTTTCCCCTCTTCTGCTCGACTCTCCGTTTGGTGTTGCGCCCGTCCGTTGCTCACCACCCGGCTGCTTTCTTCCCTCCCGTCTTTTCCTTTCGCCCATTTTCACATTCCGCTGAAGATTCTCCTCTTCACCATTACTATGTCTGGACTCTCCAAGGATCCATATGAACTTGGATGTCTTGTACTGCTTCCTTCTTTTCTGCTCTTGTCTAACTCTCCAAAAGTTGCGAAATCAATGGATTTGAGGACTTTTTTGGATTTCAGGGACCGAATTCAGCAGCCCACGTGGAGCTTATGACTGCAAATCAAAGATTCATTTTTCATTTTTAACATTTCTTATTCTCCAATCCAATTCAATCCTATCTAATCCCACAATCCCATCCTACCAGATAATTAGTGTTCCCATGTTCCAAGAGCATGCCATTTGGTCCGTCAATCCCCCTCATCATCCTATTGTCTTCTCTTTTTACCTCCTGCCCCTTATTACGCGCTGTGGGTCACCAGAAGGGGCCTGGCTAATAACATTCCCCTCATTATTCAAGTTTTTATCCAATCCACCCTTCAACTTGACCTTTAGACCTATCCAACTTCAAAATCTTTTTTGAAGTATTCAATTGAGTATTTTATTGGAAAAATTAAACTTTTTCCTAAAAAAGGAAGCTAAATAAAAAAAAAGTTGCATGACTTCCTTGTCGAGTAAAAAAAATTTGCTTACTCAACTCAAGAAGTAAAATTTTTTGGTGAACTTCACGGAAAGACAGGAATAGCTTTGATGTTGTTCTTTTGAAGAAATAGGAAGTTTTTCGTGGCTGCTCTTTAAATTCGATTGACAACTTCCAAATTGGGCGTTTTTCTGTGACTTTGAATTTAATTAAATCCAGTTTTAACTTCTAATCTGATGATCCAATCAATGATCAAGAACCACATCACTGAAGTTCACACTTTGCTGTGAACATTCAACTTCACAATCATAGATATGCTATCAGATCCAATTTCCTCTTACATAGCTTTCATTTTATCATTTTTCTTCTCAACTGTCTCAATCATATCATCATTTCTACATACCCGACGCCTTTCTTCCTGATTTGTTTTTTCTCTCCAACTCGGGTCATGTGGGTCAAGTCATCTCGCACAAACACAAATACACACATTGTTTTTCACTACTCTTTCTCCGCTCATCTGCATTCTCTCACTTTTTTGAGCCTTTCGTTATATTCTGACTACTGAATAGTCATGATAATTGTTTTTTTTCAATGTACCATTTTTGCAGAAAGAAAATGTGTGTCTAAGATGGGTCACCCAACTGAAAAAGCGACCAATATTAGTGGGGACAACTTTTCCAGTACGTAACAAGCAAACAACAACAAAGAAAAACCTGAAATTCTTTAGGTGGCGACCCAAAACCACCATCTTTCATCCACCATCAACAATCGGCATCTGAGCCCGGCAGAAGCTCGTCACCTCATCAACATCACAATCAAAAAGGCATCCTGAACCGGCTGCCGGATTATTTCCGCGACACGGTCGACTGGTTCATCGGGTAGGTCTTTGTCTGTTGTTTCTGGAATCATTCGAATGATTTGATTGGGGGACTTTCGGGGCAAAACGCAATGGAAAGCCTAGCAGGTGGTATAGGTATCGCAATACAAACACCCATTAATTTTGGAGACGGATTGATGAATGTATCTGGGCGTTTGATCTCGATCTCATATTACGAAATTAGCCAGGGAGCATTATTCTGGGAACCAAAAACTGAATAAATTAATGAATATGGAGAAGGGGTTCTATCGTTAAAATTGTTGTACATATGTTACTTGTTCTAAAAAGTCTAGTCTTTCTACTCTACTACATCAGCTTTGCAATCCGTCAAAGCGACATCTCAGAACAATTACATAACGCTCACCTGTACTTGTCTTTCAACACACTTCCTGATGTACCTGCGTCTCGTCAGGTAGCAGAACCCGGGATCTCGGCCGGTGTAATGGTCCCTCTAGCTGCCCGTATCTCATCGTGACCCTCAATAATAGAGGCACTTTGCCTCTTGGCGGCCTGCTGGTTGTGTTTAATGTTGCGGTAGGATAAAACAAGCTCACCTCGCCGCTTACGACTATAGTCCGTCCTGATTTTATTTTATTACCATGTTTATTAAAAGGCCTGGTATGCCTTCCTTGACTGGCCCTGATCAGATTATTCATGTACTACTTGTTGATAGATTCATTAAATTTGGCATTGAAGATGATGAAAAGCTCATCAAAAAATGAAAATTTAATTTTTTTTAATGCATTTTTTGCAATGTACAATTTCCATCCAATCTTACCCTCAAAAAGTTGACCTTGGATATCGATATCACCGTCGCGTAAAGCAATCATTCATCCATTACCTTTCGCTACCTTTTCATTTTCATCCGAAATCAATAACTGTTCCATATCCACAGCGATTACGGCGAGAAAATGAGATCGTATCGGTCAGGTTGAATATGTGTCCAAATTGCTGTTATAACCGAATTTAATCGTCGTTTTATATTCGTTTCGTCACGCATTGTAGGTTACGCCCGAGGGCCCCGCTCTTTCGCTGTCACCTCCGTTCCTTTCTTCCTCAAAACTTTGCATTTTACTTCCAGTGTTCAGAGTTTGCCCAATAGTTTTGTACAAACCATCCGGAAATTCAAAATACTGATAACCAAAATGACTCGTTGTTTTGATTTTGTTTTTTTACGAGATGTTTTTGAGTTCAGTCATTTTTTATCCGTCATCTTTGTTTTTAAAAGGTTTGGTCGGCTACTCATCAAACACCAAAACGGAAGAGGAAACGAAGATACGGTCTTTTTGTACAGAATTTGTGTATGTGCGACGGCTTAATTCAGTTTAGAACACGCCTCACTGACTCTTTCGCTTCGCCACCAAGAATGATTGGCATCTAGATTGTACCGTTAGGTGGCTAATTACATCCTCCTGGATGCTTTACCATATTTTCTCTCCGTGACTGACTATGATTATGCTGTATAGTGTTAAAACGGCTAATAAACTGGTTATAGTAGAGTGGACAAGACATTGAGACGGCTTTTTGATTCTGAAAATGAAGAAATAGTGTCCAGTATTTCAATGAAGCCATTCCTGAGTTCTCTGGAATCTTTTGTGAAGACCTCAGTGTTTCTCCTCTTTTGAAATCCAGTTGCATCCCTAATCCAATTGAACTTTGAAAAAAAAACCCAATTAATTGTAGCAATTACCATTTACAATTGTAAATTTACAGCGGATAACACTGAAACCAATCCACTTTTTCTCCCATTCGCATCTGCTTTTTCCTCCACTTTTCTTGCTTTCATTCGTGGAAACGGGTGTCGTAAAACTTTCGAATCACATTGTTTCATTCTAAACGACGAGCACTTGGCGTTTGTCACATGCAGATGGGATGGTGACTTGGAGTATTGGCGGAGAGAAGAAAGGAGGAAATTGCTTCCTGGACTTTTTAAAAAAGTTTTAGTGCCCCTGTTTCGCAAAATCCTAAAAGCTTTACATTTCAGTTTTAAGTCAAGTTTGCGATCCGCATCAATATCTTAAAAGAAGATTACTGTTTTCACATTTCGCGAAACTCTACCCTCCTCATTTTCTCGCAATTAACTTTTCGGCCCGGCCACTTCCATGCAAACAATTATGATTGTTAGTAGTTGACCCGAATCCTTCGGGTTTCCTTTCTTCTCCAAGACTTCCGTTCTTTTCTACCTCCACTTGACCAACTTTATCCTTTCCCAGTTTTCTTGACAAAGTTTTCTTGTTTTCTTTTTTTCATATTTTGTTTATAACTAATTGTTGTGTGCTTGGAAGAAGCGAGTATGTTCGTTAAAAAGATAAGATAAGAATATGTCCTGTACAGAGATATAAAGTAAGAGTGAGAAACTCAGAGATGCAAATAGGGTAAAATGAGGCAGAGAGCAGGAAAAAAGGTGGTTACAAACTTTGATAAGGGTTCTAACTGTTAACAAACTACAAAATGACGCTTAAGACTAAACCGGGAGGTAGATCATTGATGAGAAGGCAAATGACAGTTACAAATTATTATTTAGTATTAGTTTTTTAAAGAAAAAACCAACTCTATCTTCTTTCAACAGTTCCATTTGCTTTTTCTTCTTCTTTCCGCTGTCATTTCTTTTTTTTTTGATTGTCCCAAAAACCCATAAATTTGTCCCACTATGAATGAGTGTGTGTCGTCATTTCCTTTCTGCCAGTTGTCCAGTTTCCATGAGACTCATCTTTTGACTCACCAACTGATTCTATTTGCATTTTTCTTTGTGCGAAATCAAATGAAATCAGTATCAGACTCGGGTCTCATTTCATTCTGAACTTGAACAGTTTTTGAAGGAAATGTTTACCTTTACTTTTTTGACCAGACTCTTTGCAAATGTTTTGCACATTTTTTGATTCGTTTAGAGAGAAGACACCTTGTTCCTGAAAGAAAACAGATGCCTATTTTTTACGATTTTCCTCCGGCATCATCTGTTTGTTGTTTGTTCAAACTATTGTCATTGTCACATCTAGAGATTGTCGGGATACCTACATTTTTACTTTGTGTATTCTTTGTTCTTACTCGATTTCTTTGCGACGGATACAAGTTTACTTTAGTTCTCTTTGTTTTTTTTACATTCCAAACCACCTACGGTTCAGTTTTGTTTGTAGCTCTTGAAATGTTGGGAAATTTTGAAACTTTTTCTCAAGAGAAGGTGAAATCATATAAGTGCTTTTGACGGAAAGTGAGGAGATAAATGGGGGAGGGAGAACCTATCAGATTATTCGAAATTGCGAAATAACCGAGCGTTGAGTGATCGGAAATCTTCAAAATCATGAGATTTCGGAACAGTTGTGAAGAACCACTTTTGTTTTATTTTATGCGCTGTTTTTCAAGCTTCTCCTCATTAACCAAGCAAGAGAGGGGAGCGTTTTCTCAATGAGCTCTGAACATCTCTGGGTCAATCGGTTTGCACTTTTCAAAATGACATGTGATGCTTGTCACCCAGTTGTCCTGAGGTCTTGAGAATTTTAAGTAGTACGATGTTCTTTAGATGAAGCTATCAGATACATTTCCTTCCCTTGTTCATTTTCATGAACTCCTTTATTTTCCAATCCAAAATTTTTTATCTACAAGTTTTCATGACGCTAACAGGCTGTAGATCAAAATATGATGAATAGGTAAGATTGGCTAGGAAAGAATCGGTTAGCCATCATTTTCCCCATCTTTCTGGACATACGATATACACGGAAGAAAAAAACAAGACGGGCATATCCCTACCTTATCTCAGTGTCTCATCACCAATGTATCGTCATCATCCTCTTCGTCATCTGCTTCGTCTTCCTTCAATCCTACGTTTTCCGCGTTTTTTGATTTTTTCTTGAAACATATTCTAAAATGTTTATTGCAATGGTTCAGTTATTCTCTTAGCCTTTTAACAAAATATTGATGCCTATGAACAATGTTTAGTTAATCCAGAATTTTGTTGCGAGTTTTTCGGTTAAAATCAATAGTTTTCTTTGCCACGTGTCAAAAATCAAAAAGCACCAGTTCTCTTTGTTTCACACGGATCCATCGTCATCACATATCGTGTGTTTTTTCCATTCGACCTTCCCATCGGGCCGTCTCGCATCCAGATGGCGCCAACATGATCTCACAAAGAATTTGAAAGCGCCAGGGCCAGGCCCGACATGATGGCGAAACGAAACGCGAAAATTTGAATTTTCGCATTCCACGGCAAGAAGAGAAAAGAGAAAGAAGATTTATATTCAACGAGTCACCCAAATGTTATTGTTTGGCGCGTTGGTTGGCGTCCGTCCTGTCGATGGGTGAACGAGGCAAATGAAGAAACGAGTTTTTGTTTGTACCCTTTGCTTCCAACCATATACTTCTTTTGGTCTTCTTAGTCATTCATATCTTATCCCATCCTCCTCCTCCATTCTCTCTCTTCATGAATACTTGAACGCATTCCTCTGATATCTTTTGATCTTACTACGTGATCTGCCATTAAGATCAGTTTGCTGGTCCAATCGAATTGTTTTTTCTGCGTGTGCAAGTATTAGATCACGTAGAACATACGTGTCACTAGATAAAAGAGTAACCCAATATTTTATTATCAATTCTAAAAGAAGAGCTGCGGTCTTCGATTTTTTGAACCTTTTTCTTTTTATTTTTATCAGTTTCAAGGCAGTTTTTAATTTTACATTGTCCGGTCTGATAAAATTTTGATTTTTACTAAAAAACTGATTGGGCACTAGATTTTGATGACTATAGATGTTCCCTGATCTTTTTCCAAGACCGGTAAAGAATGTAAGACCAAAACCTCAAAGTTCATTGAATCCAAGTGGTAACAACGGCTGATCTTTTGTGTTAAATTTGCCCAATCCTACCAGAAAGTATGTGCTCTGTCTGTGTAGGTACACAGAGACGATGACAATTTTTTTGTGCAAACTTGTAGTTTATTCTATTCCATTCCGTTACTCTTCCTAAACTGAAATGGATAGAGAATCGGAAAACGTTGAACAAACATTCAATAAGACTCATCTTAAACATTTTTTTTTTCCAAGTTGTTCACACTAGAAACGAATATTACGTTTTTTTCACGATTCTCTGCTTTTCGTGACTCTTTTCGGGTCGAAAATGTAGTGATCGTAGAGTTTGGGCTTTTTTAATGATTATGTGCTCTCCTAATGGTTGGTTATCAATGTCTGACTTGTTGCTATCAGGATTCTCGGGAAGTGCTGGCTTGATGTCATCTTTTCATGCTTATTACCTGGTTAAAGATCTTTATCAGAACATATGTACGTGACCAGTAACACATTTTCCTATCCCTGGAGTCTGGAGTGTGTAGTACATCAAATATTTGTGCGGTAGATTATATGGAAAAGAAATCAAAAAGTGTGTTTAAGATAATTTTGTCACCATAACTTTTGAATATTTTCTGAATCAAATTTCAAACCCAGTCTGTTCCAACTATGCGATTCCTTTGACCTACAGTAATTTGCTAATATTTTAACATAATTTTAACATCAAAAAAAGAATGCCGAAAAAATTTTCACCCTACCTAGGCCATAGTGTTTTGTGTTCAAAACCAAATACAGGCTCGTAGTTAGTAGTGACAGCGGGCGGTAGCAGTGAGTAGTTTGGAGAGGACTTGAGCAAATACCCATTGGGCTCTGTCTCTCTACCCCTCCCGCGTACATACCTTTGGTTCTAAGTTCAAAAGTCCTCCCTCCTTTCTACCGCCTGTTGTTCTTGAACAAAACAAGAAACATAATACTTGTCGGCCGGACCGTAGGAAACGGGGTGAGAAAGTCTCCGTCCTAAACCGAACACTTGTTCTGTACATATGAATCATTTTCTGTGCTGTTCTGCCTGCGCACCGCCAAGAATAGAAAAAGGAATTCGAAATCATTCAGAAAAAATTTGCGTTTTTTTATTTTCATTAAGAAGAAATTGACTTCAAATTGTGTTTTGTGGGCTCTTTCCTGCTCCATCATCATCTCAAAAACCATGCAAATAAAGGCGCCAGAGCCAAAGCCGGCATATCAAGAGTGATCTGAACGCAAATAAATATGTTTTGCACTTTTCACTGACCACACACTAGCCAACCGGTCGCTGTCCTTCTCTCATTCTTCCTGTTTTCTTCTGATTAATTTTTTTTTGAAAATTTGCATTTCATTGGTATTTTTTTCTAACTTACCTTGTCAACGCTCTCATTCTTTTGCCTCTTTTTCAACTATCTATCACTTCTAGTGAATTTCTCTTCAGAAACACACCAGAATCTCTCAAACTCGAAAAACTAGTGTAAATGTCGGTAGCGTTCACTGACCGACGGCAACAATCGTCGCATGTAGCACGACGAGCTTCAGTGGATTTAGATGACGCACCAGGTTGCTGTCCGGCAAAACTCCTCATATCCAATATATTGAGCTTTGCAACGTAAGTTTTTTTTCTTTTAATTAAAAATGTTTTGCTTCCCGCTTTCAATACTGTTCAAGTTTTCACATGGAACTCCAATAGACCTTTATAAGCAAAATATAATCTGAGTTGCTCCATCAATAGAGAAAATCTCGAAATCTCGGAAAATCCGCATTATCTATTTGCCGGTCCACCAAAAAAATAACGCCTTTTCACCGATTCCTACCAAACACAGATGCGTGTTTTCACTATTCTCTCCCATTTTTTTTCAAATTTCACTGCCAGCAAAGACAATAACAGCCCATATCTGCAAGAATGGAAACTGAAAAAGACCTAAAACCGGATCTTCGCCTTTTCGACCGACCCCAACTGCCCCTCATAAAGTATCCCAACTTCCTCTTTTCGCATGGCATTGAGTGATCAATAGACTGCAATGACAATATCTAATACAAATTTGATTCAATTGAATTAGTTGGGCAGTCAAGAGTTTGTACCAAACCAATCAAATTGATCATGATCAGATAACGTCCAAAAATCGAAACAGAACTGTTTTTGTTTTTTTTTCGGTGTTTGTCAGTTTCCATTTTTCATTTTCCATCTTCCATTTTCCCATACTTGTTCGTTTTCCGTTTTTTCCAGAAAAAACACACCATTGAAAAATTTTTTGAATGTACGGGACAGGACAATAGGCCACATGTTTGCTTCCTTTCCATCAGGTGAAAGTGAGGCGATCAGATAAGGTGGAAATTTCGAAAGTGTTTGTTGGAAGAGAAGAATGAAATATTTCACTGATCTATCGGTATTTCCTAGAAAAAAACTAATTTTCATAACCTATTTCCATAAACCAAAATCGAATGCCTCTCCATTTGTGTTCCCACCTTCATCCCATTAACCGTAGGTGTGTGAACTTTCCCTCCTCATTCACTGATGACCTCTCTTTTCATTTTCCCGCATTCTCATGCTCACCCCTTATGACCCAATAGCTTCGTTTCTTCCGCTTTTCTAGTCATTAATAAATTGAGTTTAGTGCAGTGTGTACCCGGCTCTAACACATAATATAAAAATAATGTGGTCTACCCATAATGCTCCAGCTTGACTGACTAATGTAGCAAAATATATGTATAAAGGAGGAAAGGGGGAGAAATAAACATGTACATGTATGCCTCCGACGTCTTTTCTCGTCTCTTTGCTTATCATCTCATTGTCACATCACTATCATTCTGTCCTCTTTCTTTCTTTCTTCGTTCTGTTTCCTCTCTGTTTTCCTGTCATCTTCTCTTTGCCCTGTCTTCTAATAGTAAACATTGGCACATTATCTGCCAGGGGCACACCCAAATGTAGAACGGAAAAGGTAGTAATAGCGTCCGAGAGATGGAAAGAGGTAGAAAAGAATTGGCGGAGGCAAACGATTGGTTTTCATTTTGACCTATCAATCTAATCACTTTCACAAATTAGTTTGAAAGTTCTTGTTTTCAAGTTTTCTTACTTGTTAATTCTCTACTGACTTCTAATTTGAACCTGACTTTTTGGCGTAGAACTTTGTTCTCCTTGTCTGGAAAACGATATGGTCTTGGAATTGTGCACAAATCGAATGACACATCCTTATACATTTCATATCATTTTTCCACATCATTTCGTTTTCCATTATTCATGTCGTTCTCGGAAAATATGGCAATCTGGGAAACTGTTTCAGTTTTCCATTCGATTTCTTCCGCGTTTCCAGTTTTTCTTCTTTGAAGAATGTTAGAGTTTCATTGGTCTTTTGCTCGCGTCGATGCCGGGTATGCAAGTGCGCTCCATCGTACACACGGGTCCCAAACAACAGTTCCCCCTAGTATTGAACGTTCCTCTCTGTCTTTTTGGTTCCATTCGCGGGATATTTGTCTCTGTTCCTGGAACCCATGTTTGCATGTGGGTTGCTTGCCGTTTTTGACGGTTTTCACCGAATTGTAGATTTTTGGTAAGTATTATAAGATTTATTGTTAAATTACTTGAGGACTTCACTAAGATCACTGATTGATTGGTGCGTAAATCAAAAATTATCACTTGAAAAATCGCACAAAAGTCCGTGCTCATCATCATCCGTCACTTCAGCCATCAGGGCACTTTTGCTATCTGTCCTTCCGTCCTCTCATATGTTTTTTATCCGCCCGGGAGAGCTCCCGAAAGTCTCGCGAGAAGATATCCAATATCTTCATCCCCTTTCTTTGCCACAGTGTTTTTCATTGGAACTATTGATTGTTTTTCAAAAGTCTTTTCAACTTGTCGATTTTTGATTGGCTAGATTGTACATATTGTAGTGAAAATACGCGAGAATGATCAAAAGAAACAACTTCTCTGAAAAAGGTTTTTGCGAGTTATTGAGTGAAGGAGGGTTACTGAACTAGACAGAATAGATGAAATAGGTCTACCATGTGAATATTTGTCTATTGTGAAATAACAACAAATTTCACTCTCTCTCTGTCAACTGTTTGAAGTGACCCACCTAGTATTTATAGGACGGAAGGGTGGTAGGATCGGAGAATTGTTGTAGCGTCTGTTTGGCTGTCTATTCAACTTTATTCCGCCGTCCGCTTTTTTTTCTCTTTTCGAATTAGAAGGAAGAAAAATTGGTCGACCAGAGAATAAATCCGATTATCGATTGATTGTTTGTTTGAGCGGATCAGTCTACCCTGCGATGTCTGTTTGTTTCGACAAGAACTTTTGAGACGGAAAGAAAAGGAAGACACATTTCGCAACAAAAATTTTGAACTTTTTCCAATTCTCCGAGCATTAGGAAACAGATACTGTAAAAATGTCGAATTTTCCTGCTACGTCTATAGTTTTCCTACAAATTATGTGTTCCATATACTCATATATTCCATGAAAACGACAAAACGAGAGAGATCGTCAGAGAAAAGAAAATTCATTTTTCGGAAGGTTTAGCGCTGTTTATTGGCCAGTTCCTCGTACGTATGCCTAGAAAGTGTTCAAGAACGTATTTCTTTTTGCATTTTATGGAAAATATGGTCGCCGCGGCCCCCGACAAAGCCCTCCGCCTACCAGCAAATCCATTGCCGAATTGTTTTTTGCTTCTTTGCTTCCTGCTCTTTTTTTGTCTTATTGTCCTGGTCCCTTTTCTTCTTTCCGCGCATCACATCACTTTTTTGACTCTGGCTCCGACGACCCAAAAGTTCATTCACTCTTGAAATTCTCCTCTGACGACGTGTGTGTTTATGTTGGTTGATTTGAAGGGGGACTGTGTCAATAGATTGCGTATACGTTTCAAATGACTTTTTTCTCGTTTCTCTCGAGGTGGTGACGCCGAGTTTGCTATGAGTATTTTTGGGTGGTTTACAGCTTGACGTTTACGTTTTGTGAGAGAAACATCAGCGGATTTGGTTTCACATTTTTCTAGTAAACCTTGATCATGATCATTGTTTATAATCAATTAGTAACGGTAAAAATTTCATGAGACGGACCTAGTATAAACATTTCAGTTTTTTATAATCAAATTCTCTCTATCAGCACGTTTTGCAGTAGTTCATTTAGATCTGATCAGAGGTGGTTTTTTACTTAGCAGAGCTGAAAATGTTTCTCATTAAACTTCATGGGTATTGGTTTTGCTTTGTGATATCATGAAAACCCATAAACCGTGATGTGATTTGTTACATAACTTTTTCAATGTCTTCTCCTTTAGAAGTTGGAATTGCTTTAATCAGTTGCAAAAATGTTCTCCAAGACTTGACTCTTCAACGCATTCCAAACAAACTCCAAACTTTGGCTTTTCCCTCTTCCATTTTTTGTAACCTTTTGTCGAAAACCAATTTCCTTCGAGAAAGTAGAAATAATCGTCTTTGCCTTGCCTAAGTATCACTTTTTCACTTATTCACACCTCTTACTTCTACAGCAAAGAAACGAATTAGGGAAATTCTGGAAGTAGTTGTTTTTGCCAGCGGCTCCCGTCCGTTTCTGACCAGCCGGAAATTCGTTTTCCGCAGGTGATTTTGCGACGGGACACGCCTACTTCTACTTTTCCCCCGCATCTATCGTTGCGCCATTTCTTTTCTGATAGCGTCGGCGTCGCCGTCGCCGGAGACGTTGAAGACATCGCCTACGCCCACGCCGAAAAATCCAATTTACTTACAAATCGCCTTCTTTTACCCTATTCTATCGCTTGAACTTTCTCTCTCAATATTTATAATCCTTGCAATATTCTTCCTATCGATTTAGTCTATGTGCAATCTTTCAGTTGGACTCTCTAAAAAAATCCATCCCAATGAGTGTATAGCGGGCTAGAGTTTTACCGGTATCTCTCAAAAAATGTCGGACGATGATCCACCAACAACGTCTGATCGTTCAATGCGATCAATGTTCGGCAACTGGCGACAGTTGTTCACAAGTTGTAGTTTCATGCGGAGGAAAAGCAGCGGACAAAGGTGTTCAGCAGATCCACTTGATATCAAACTACAGACACCTGAATCAACACCAGAAGAGTACTGTTTGGGAAATATATGATAAGCAAGGGGCAAAATCAGATACTGCTAGAAAAATAAACCTCAAAATGTCATGAAAATGTTAATTCATTTATTTTCAGCCGTTCGCGTCGTAGCAAAGAGAGGACCGCTACTACAGGAACAAGCTCAAGTGCAGCAACAGCAGCGGAACGGATGTCGAAACGTGTAGCCTCAGCTTCTTTAGCTGTTCGACCGCACGAGAAATCCTCGGATCTGATGTGTGTCTGTGATTCGATTGACGACAATGTGAGTATTCATTTGTTTCTCTGAAGTCAAATAGTTCACATGCGCTATACCCTACGCGCAATTGCACAAAACTTATAAAATAGGGCAGCAAAGTCACTTTGTCATTCACCTTCATATTTCATCTACTATTCTTGATTTATGATTCAGACCGTGTCAAAAATCACAAGTCTTCCAAATGGAATCGAGCGACGCGAATGGATTGCTCATAATGTACTTGGACTTTTCGAGCATGTCAATGGTCTCTGCGGAACTCTAACGGAGGTGTGCACCCAGGAGTCATGTCCGCATATGAGCTTCCCGGGAACCAGCAAGGCTGTCTGGCAGGACGAGCGCGGAAAGCGGCAGTACTATCCAGCGATGCAGTACATCGACTGTGTGACAACGCAGTGTGAAACGATGAGCCGACAAGAGGAGATCTTCCCGACTAAATATGGTGAGTGTTGCTTGAAATTGTCTTTTCTTCTTGGAAAAAACAGCACTTCTTATAAAACGATGCAGATTAAAATACAAATTGGCTAACTATCAGCTGCTTCAAAAATCTGATGCTGATGTCTGAATGTTGAGCTTCAAACAACGTTCAAAATATAATTCTAAACACTGAAAAACAAAAAACAAACTTCAGGCAACAAGTTCAACGACAACTTTGAGCCATCGGTGAAGAAGATGTTGCGGCATCTGTTTCATTGCATGGGACACATGTACCTGAAGCACTGGGACGTGCTCGGCGCCCTCCAACTCCGTCCGCAATGTGCCATGGTCTTTGCTCATATTGGAGAGCTCGGAAGAACTTTCAATCTTCTGGATCCCAAGGATCAAGAACAAGTGGAGACAGTTATTGTTGAGGTGAGAACTTCATATTTGTATATTGAAAAATATTTACCATTTCGATTACAAAATAATCAAAACTAAAAGCAATCGTATTCCTTGTGTGTTCAAATTTTGCCGTTTAGCTTGTGAAATGACTCATTTTCTGAATGATTCATTTTTTGAATTTCCTCCGCTTGCAGAAAAACAATGTACAAAGTAATTGTACATGTACGCGGGTACAGTACAGTGCAGATGTTCAAAGATCTGTCCGCCACACCCATGTCGGATAATTGTACATAATTATCATGTACCACTGTGACGACTTCTTTTCGCCCTTGTGGTTAGACAGTTGGAATTGGAAATTGAAGATGGGGTAGTGAAAGGGGGAAAAATTTCACGTAAGGAATTTGAACAGGGAAAAGATAAAAAAAAAAACAGAGAAAAACAAAGTTCAAAAAAATGTTCCTTTTTACAGGTCCGTCCGATTCTCCCAGCCTTCCCACCTGGTCATCCTCTCGAAGATCCTGACAGACCAAATGATTCTGACCGTTCCATTCGGGTACCATCGTCAAAGAGCGGCAGTTGGGGAGGATATCCATCGCCGGCGGTGCTATCGTGCAAGGCTTATGCCCAAACTTGCTAATCCTTGGAACTTCTCGTTCACTAACACTAAATTGTTTTAACTGCCCCCTTATTCTTCCATCTTGCAACACTTACTGGTCCCACCCTAAAGATCCGCCATTTTCCACCTCAACCCAATGCCGCCCAGTTTTACCATCAAACGTTGTGATTCATCTGGAACTTCTGATTTGAATTTTCTCAAAATTCAAGATCAATTTTCCCGCCGAAATGTGTCTTTTTCTTTTTTTCTTCCTAGTTGCTTACATTGTGAAACATTCTTTTGCTGGGTTATTTTCTAGAATTATAGGTAACAAACCATCTTTTGCTTTCCCCGTCTTGCTTTTTCAAACAGATTCGCCCCCCCCTTGATTTTTGCCTAACATTCTTGGAATTTTTTTTATTATCTCACTCCACTCACCCTTTTCTTCTACGTGTTCGCCTTTTTGTTTCGGTACTTCATTTGTTCCCAAAAAAAAGTTTTTTGAGGTATAAATTTGATATGAGTTCATAACGAGAAAATGTTTGCTAGCTACTACGTTTATTGAATAAGCAGGGTAAAAATACATGAGTACTTGTTGAAGATAATATCTGTTAATACTGCGAGTTGATCAAAATATTGAAAGAAGCAGTCAGGGTTTTCACTGAATTCGTGAGAAGTTCAAATTGGTCTGTTAGAATTTTTGTGAAAAGGTGTGGAATAAGATGAGAATGCGGGAGGGGAAAAGTTACGAAAGGGACTGAAAACGGAATAGTTTTTTGAGATCAAAACAAAACAAATAATTGTTTCTTTTGTTGAAAATCACAAAGACTTCCTTTTTCAAATCTTAATGAAAAGACCTTCAAAATAACGAGGATGAAGATGCTCCGGAATCGCCGAAAAATCATCCCAATTGGCCAAAACTGCAACATGCATTTCATACTGAAAACCAAGTTTGGAAAAAATTTTCAATATTGTTTTCACATACCATGCGAGTCAGTTTGTACAAGTTGCAAGCCATCAGTCTTTCGGTAGTCAGAAGGAAGTTGCGATTTTTGGTGTGCCAGACCTGGTAGGTCTTCATTAGGAAAGTGTGTTGCTTGGCTGCTCTGAAACGTTTTGTTGAGAAATGAAGAAATGAAGCCTCAAAATGTTGATCTTACTTCTCAAGATCAGCGCGTCCTCCAAAAACGACTTGGTGGAGCAAGTTGTGATTAGTTTGTTCAACTTGTGGAAGTTGAAGGTCTAGGAACTGAACAACCAATTGGATCGGATGTCCTAATTTTGAGTTCACATACCTGGACAAACTCGTGAATACACGCCCGAGTGAAGCTGATACGCTGAATCTCATTGGTCAAAATGCGAAGAGATGAGCGCAAAAGACTAGCGAAACGGTATCTTGGATTATGTATCACCTTGAAGACATAGTCTCCGTTTTCCGGAGCAATACGTCCCATTGGATCTAAAACGAATTGATGCATCATGCGATCTGAAATTTAACCTGTAGGAAAAAACTCGCGAAGATTCTTTACCTCTGCAGTTTTTGAAAACACCCATTGTGCAGTTGTAGATGAACTGCATTACAACAGTTGCACGAACCACGCTGTCTTTAACAAACCGCATATGAGCATCCATCTCATTTGCCTTAATAGTTATTAAAATCAAGTTAAATTTAAAATTCTTCGGGCGTGATTTGAAACACACCTGATCACTGAACATTTCGCAATAATCGCCTCGAGCAGATCGCAAGACACCAGAGATGGTATCCTGCTCAACAAACGCTGTTTCAACGTCTTTAATGAACGAATCACGTAGAATTCCCTCCGCAATGTTATCACAGAATTCCGCCACACCACATGTATAGTCGCAGTTTGGACTGCTCTAAATCCCATCAATTTAGAGAATATATTGAGCAAGCAGACGATAACTTACACAGTAGCATCGACGTAATTCTTCTTCGTACCGAGCTTGAGATTGAACAGCCATAACGTTTTCTTTCAAAAACCAGGACAAAGAAAACTGGAAAAATGATACTATTCCTATTTTAAAGGTTAAACAACAAATTGTAAAAAAATAGTGGTGTAAGTTTTGCGTGGGTGCATCTTCACGGTTCAGAAAGAAACTGCATGATAGGTTGGTATTATGTGGGCGAAAATGAAAAAATAAACCCTAAAGCCCACGTCAAATGCGGAGATGAAGAAGAAAAATCGCTTGCTGCAAAATGTCGAGGAAGTCGTGATGGTTCCCATAAAATGTGGGTTGCACACATTATTGGAAAATAGGAAGAAAACGCAAAGTAATTGGAAAATCAGAAAGACGGATTATAGTGCTCGGAAAACGCCGGATACAATATCAGGGACAGATTGGATGGAAGAATTGAAAATGGAAAACATAATGTCAAAATAAAGGTTAAATCTGACAAGAGCTCAAGTTAATCGTTTTAGAAAGGATTATGTCGAGGTTACAAAAAAGATTAAGATTCTTTATGATTGAAAAAAAAACATTTTGAGGATATAGTTGGTTTTGAATCTTTGAACGTTGAGGATTATTTAAAACTTTCTACTATCAGGTCTGATATATCAGTTTGAAAATTAGCTTGTAGCTCTATGGAACTATTTCGAAAAATATCTTACACAAATTTATTATTATTCACCATTTTTTGAATTTCATGTATATCAAATAAAAATGTATTTTTTCTTTTCCAGAAAAATTTGGCTGACCGAGATTCCAAATAAATGCAATGACGCACCACCACACAATTTGTACTTGACTGGATTGCTAATAATTGAGCTAATCAAATGTGTAATACGCACATTCCTATATTTTTGCAAATAAGTTCAATTACCACTCATTTAATGTGAAAGTAGGAATAGGAATTGTTCTCTACGCATCATTGAATCATTCAGACAAAGGAAACATTTTAATTAAAGAAATCTTCCAAACTTCAAGCAGTGTTTGCTCGTTTGGTTTTGGTCCGTTGGTTTGGAGAAAACCCCAAAAGTTTTGAAGCGTTTGGAAATGTTTGAGTGCAAAGTGGAACTCTCGCAAAAGTTCAGGAACTTGTGCTTGTAAATGTATGTGTTTCTGTGAGGAACCGAAGGAAAACCACCGATTTTCTCAGCCCCTTCATTTTTCAGTTTTCCTCAAAAAAATTTCAAAAAAAACATACACTTGTGCATGTGCACACACTTGTCTGAAGGCTCAATAGTTGAAGAAGACAAATGGTCCTCAGAAGCTGTTCTTTTTTTGCCCGTTTAATTTTCAAGGCGTTAAGACTGACAAAACGGAGAAGAAAATTGATGACTTGTCATAAATTTCAAAAGGTTTTTTGCTTGGTGGCAAGCTCGGCAGATCGAGAGCGAAAAGAGAAAAATGAAACGTTTCCTTGTTCAAACTGCAGAAGAAAAGGAGCACACGAATGGTGGTCTGTTGGTTGCATGATGGTTTCAGTTGAACATGTTCGATGAGATTGACACTATTTATTCATGGCCAAAGTGCGTCACAGCTAGACTTTTTTTGGAAGAGTGGGATGAAGATAATAAAAAAAAACGTTTTACTCTGGATTTCAAGGAATACTTTAAGTACAAGAGAAACCTCCTAATAATTCTTGTCGAAGTGTGGTGAAGATGAAGGAAAAAGGACTAAGAGAAGACTAATGTAACGTTTTTTCAGAATTATGGCTTCTTTTGATAGTTGAAAACGATTTTTGAAACTCCAAGAGGATAAATGCCAACATGGAACATGGACTTTAGCAGGAATCCTATAAGAGATCAAAAACCTGTTTTTTTCAAAAGTCCACTTTAAGCAGTGGTCAAATTTTTCTGCAAACAATAGATGACAGTTTTCCAAAAAAAAGTATGATCTAAGTCGTATCTAATTGTAAAATATATATATATTATTTTAATGTGTTCTCGTTGTTCCAAACGGTATTTGAAAGTTTTTTACATTTGTTCTTTAATTGATCGTTCTTTAAAAAATTTGAAAACTGTAGACTTTTGATAAAATTTATCTGATATTTCGCTCCCTTTACAAATTATGTACCACTCATTAAAAAAATTTTCTTTTCATTTTTGTTGTTTACAGTTTTTGTTTTCCAGTTTCTCCCTTTTCCTTTTTCCCTCTTCCTTCGTTTGCTTTCACTCTTTTTCTTCTACCTCCCTGGCATTTTGAGCTGATTCGAGAACTTTCGTATTTAGCTCTCCTTGTTTTTCACAGTATTATTTCAATTGCTCGTTTCTATTCCAGTATGTGGTAAACATGTTTTTGTATATTTGCGCTGCCACCAAATACCATCAACAACACCACGTGAGATTATTCATGAGGAGAATTCAATGAAGACAGCGAGATGAAGCTAAATGACATTGAATTTCTATAGCCATATACATACGTCGAGAAAGCAATGTGTATTACATTTTCGTATCAGATTAACAAATCATATACGTCGGATTAGTAGCGAAGTGGAAAACATGTTCATGCCCAACTAATCCTTGTAAATGTGGAGTACGGAGCCAATCAGTACTAATGAGGTTGAGAGTTTTGGAGTTAGACATTATTAAAGCCTTTCAAATATCACCAGAGGCAAAATCACAAAAGTATTATACCACTACCCTACAAATAGAGACATGAATTAGAAACATGTTGAACAGTTTCAAAAACCACAGAACCATATCATCTCTTATTCTCACCCGCTTAGGATTATTCTCACTTTGGAATGCAAAAAACGGAAATTTTTTTGCACTTTACTCGCTCATATTTTATTCAAATATGTCGACATATCTCAAAAATTTATAATCGTTGTACCTGCAGCGCAAAAGTTTTTACATGATGTGTTCTGTGAGCGAATGTCGCTTTCCCTTTGGAGGCAGTTCAGTCGTTCACCTTTTCCCTTTCTTTTCTCTCATAAGATGTTTGCCGAAATCGGGTCAAGTTTCGGCCCAAAGGTCGGCTATCTTTGTGGTCTGTGGAACAGTATCTAAGCGGTCTATGTTCTGTTCAAACAAGCAAATTGCAACAATTCGAGTGTTATCAACAGTATCTGGTTTTAACAAGGAGGAACTTTTAAAATTGGTGATATAATTAAAAATGAAGTTTGATGCTTCAAAACTGTGTAGACGATTAATGAGGAAAAAACCAACAATAAACTAGTGAAAATGAAATTCAAGGTTACCAGAAGAGTTGAGTTATTACTGTTTGAATGTTCTAATTTCGCCAAGACAGCTGGCACCTGCTCTTCATTTACAAATAATGAATACCTCTTATAACACAAACCAGTCCGTAATTACACGTAATCCGTTAGCCGAACATTACCAAGGGTCCGTAATGAAGGCTTTTGTGTAGAGAACAGACCGGTCAGGCAGATGGGCTAACCGTGCCAGCCACTAGAGGTGAGCAGGTTTAAAACTACTGGTCATTGAAGGGAAGGTTTGATGGTTTAAGGATTAACCTAGTCTAATTGTGTGTTCTGCCATGAGACTAATCCTTTGCGTAGTCCAATGGTTTTGTTCTCAGTTATACTGTGTAACTTTGCTTTGCCACGCCAATACACATTGTCTAGACATCACGGGAACATTACACATGACCTGCATCATTTATAACTTTGTCATCAATCAGCATGTTTAGCATGTTTTTTAAACATTCCAAGTTGTTCATGCAAATTTCCTGGACTTGTCGTTTCTAGTCGCATTCAAAAATACAAGCGAATATTAGATTGGAATAATTGTTCCTCTTTATTGTAATGCAATTCGTCCTGTCCAATTTGGCCATAGCGTATTTCTGCGCGTAAATCCTCATTCTACCACTCACTATCTTATCCGCTGATCATATCATTCCAAACTTGTCACTCCCAATAAATTATCCGCGGAATTCCGAGGTTTTGCATTCCAAAAGCAAACCGCTCCACAGTTTTCATACTATTTCACAAGTCCTCTGACCCACTCTCCAAGTTTGAAGTGCTCTATCACATCACACACGAGTAGTCGGTGAGTGCAAAAAGGCGGACGTTTTTACGTGGTGAGCGTCGGATGCGAACGGGTCTCGCGGCAAGGCTCCTCCCACAACGTACAATAAGACGACCGCTTCACGTGATGTAGCGATCGATTCTGGAAGAGAGATTGTGGTAAATAGAGAGAGTATTGACAACAAAAGTGTCTGCGGGGCCAGTGGTGTGTCTCGCCGGGTCGCGTGGCTGCTCATTCGGTCTCACAGGCGCACCAGCGAGCGGTCGTGTCCGCTTCCTCCCGCCTCATTCCCCCCGTCCCTTCCGCACTGCCCTTCTTCTACTTCTGAACATTCCTACTACTCCCCTTATCATCCTTATTATTAGGACACTCTTCGAGTAAAACAAACCCTGACTAGGATATGGGATAACGTGTACATGACATTTACATACTTGTACCCGTAATCTTCATACTCCGAGTCAGGGGGAGTTGACATGTACTCCAAGTGCTTGACCTTATTCTGTACTATTATAGCTTGATCAACACTATGATCAAAGCCGAGAGCCCCGGAGACTCGGCAGAAACCTATCGGGTGTACTGTATTGTAAAGATATACCCGTATAAGTTTCCGCTGAGCCTCCGTGCGGCGATCGCTATTCAAAACTGGTAAGTTTGGAACAGTAACAGGTGCTGTTCTCGGTGGAATCATTCCGGATGTACCTCAATCCTCCCGATGGTACCCGTAATGTTTCTGTCGAGAACCGACTGTTTGTCCATTTTTGCGTTTTCCCAAGACAACTTGGCCGCGTGCCAACTTTGACAGGCAAAAAAAAGAGTTGAGAAAAGTGGAGTAGTAGGCAGCGAACGGAAAGAGCACAGAGAAGCGATGGAGAAACAAGGGGAGTGGAGGGCAGCCGAGGCAAACAAGCCACAAGACGGGGTCGAGAAAAGGGACACGGAACAGGAAAATATTCAAGGTTATGACGAGACGGGAAGCTTTGAAAAATAGAAAGAATGAAGGCACTGTAAGAGGATAAATAAACATCACACAAACAGTTATCTCTTTATCACGTAATTTCTGAGCAGAAGAGTGGAGTCTGTTGAGATGGTTAAGGTTGAGTTCTGAAATGAACGGATTTGAAATCAAATTAAAACGTTTCCTTTGAAAAGTAGAATTAAATCTGTCGTTCACTGTAGAACATGTATATTCAACGTATTTTGATTACTAATATTTGTATTTCTAATCCATTTTCCCGGAATAATCTGCTAACTAATAAGATTGGAGCAAGCTTTAGTAATGAATTCCGTTTTGAGTGACTAAAACGCATTTGCATATACGACCGACTCTCACTTCACTTTCACTTCCCGTCTTCCGAGTTCCGTATGCATTTTCGATGTACAATTGGTTGGCAGCTGAAGAAAAGAGCCGTCGTTCACTCCGTTCGTCCAAATCCTACCCCTCTACGACTACATATATCCTTCGCATTTGTAGTAAGTCGTATAGCGAAAGCAGATGGAAGGGAACAAATGTGAGAAGGCTGGCGGAGAAGAAGAATTGGATTCATTTCAAGGGAACACCATCTGCAGTGCGTGATGGACACGACGAGCCGCGAATTGGTGAGGAGCACTTGAGAGTGTGTATATTTCTTCCTGCTGGCTAGCTCTTGAGATTAATTGATCAGAGTTCGAGTGGAGAGGGGAAGAGGTTTGATAGTAGATATAGTATAGCTAACAGAAATACGTGAATGAAAAAAGGATTCCTGTATTTTTTGTTGCAAGAGTTGTCATAACCTGATAAGAATAGCGACTGGAAACAAATATTTTTTAGGGATAGTGGATGTTTTAGTTTTTTAGCAGTTTCCACGTCATCAGATTTTGAGGCGATATGACGTGAGTATAGATACAAATCAAACGGCAGCAATTCCGTTTCCGCGAAAAACACTCCAATACAAGGATACGCGTAGTGTGTAAATTATCGGTCATTTGCATCGTATCTTTCTTTTGACCTCTCTTTTGCCTCGCCCGTCTGTCTGGCCAAACCCGTGTCAGTTGATTCATTGTCAGACCGCGCGGGAATGGGTGAAAAGAAGGCTTTGATTGTTGGCCCAAGCATTTGAATAACTTGTGAGCAGTAGAGCATAAAAATGTGTCAATATAGAACATATGTTTGTGAATACATGTACTATTAGATTAACAATTGTTTTCAAATTTGTAAGCAGCTCTTTGACAAGTTTGAACCTTGCTTCATCAATAAATTATTCTGTTAAATGGTTTTTTTGTTTTCTTATACATCCAACGATACTTTTGACCACTGCGTTTTGTGCAACCACAAACGCATGTATTTTTTTCCGTCTGAACTAAAAAATAATGTATTTCTTATATGGTAAAGATTGAAAGATAATATTTTTTTATTCCATTTGCACAACAGTTCTCTGATAAAACAGAAATGATTTGGTCAATCAACAAAAAAGGAGATAACTGTCTTAAGCATAGGAAGGTGAATCTGGTTGAATGGTGTACCCATTGTGTTTGAGAATAATGTGTCCAAGTTGAATAACTCCCGAGGGATCGCGAGAAAACTCGGACAAGTCGACAATGTCCTCCCGGTCAAAACTCTGCAATATATTTGCGGAAGTGATTAATTGAAGAAGAGAAACGCGGTCTCAGCTGCTTCAATTATACTCAAATAGTTCAGTCCAACACGATCAAGAAAAGCTTTCGGTTGTTGAACAGTGGAGTATGTGTTTTGATACTCACTGATAGTTCAGCAAATAAATTTGATAAAACACCGATGATGAAGTGTTTGGGAAATCAGCTGATTCGTATGGTCAGAAACTCACAAAACATTGGTGCCTGATTCGGAGGTAAGGTTCAATGCTGAATATCTCAATTTCATCGCCATCCAGCGTAAAGTGCTCTCCATAGTTTGGTCTGGTCTCGGCAAGAACATCATCAGAATCAAACCAACTTATAATTGGTACTGAAAATGATTTTTTTTTGAAACGGGCAATACAAGGAAACTCACTTCCAGAAAAATCCTCATCCAGTAAAGCAACTTCTGGAATCATGGTTTTCTTGTGAAAACCACAATGAACATTTCCTCTGACTCGAATAGTTTCCGCAGCTACGTAGGCAACGAGAATTGTTGCATAAGCAAAAAATCCCAGATTTTTCATATCAAATCACTCTGTCTGCACTAAGCAAAGACTGAGCAGAAGACGTTTCCTTCTTGTTCTCACCAAGTTTTTGTTTTCATTCAACCGTAGTGTTGTTGTATTGTTCAAAGGAATGATTCATAAAAGGACCAAAAATGTATCTATGTATATGTACAATGTAAGCTATTTTATTTGGAAAGGGAGTTAAGAAATTCATCATCGGCATGAGTCATATCGGCTGGTAAAAAAGGGGCGAGGACAGCAGAACATTTTTGTATAAGGTATGTGATAAGAGATCGATGGGAACGTAGACAACAAGTTTGATGAAGTTATGATTTTTTCAAGAAATTATGATCTGTTAGTGCTATTAGAATGCTGTGACTTGGTACGTTTAGGACGTGACATTTGCTCTTTGACTTCGCAGAAGATCTGACGAATCTCTAAACTTGCTTCTGGACCATACTTTTCACTGAGTACTTCATCAAGCTTCTGGCAGGTTGTTTTACCATCTTGTTCATCTTCTCCACTGTCGTAGTCACCGTCTTCGTCCATTTCTTGAGAGCCACCGGGGCTTGAAAAATGTGTGGTTTCCTGAAAACGAAAAATTTAGTTCAAATTTTGGTGCACACAAATTTTTTTGATTCTACAGTAAATATTGCACAATGAGCATTGTCTAAACTTCAAAGTTAAAAGGTAAATTTCAAATTTTTGTGCAAAAAAATGATATATGGCGCAGTGACATTGAGAAAACCAAAAAGTGCAAACAACTTTATTACAGTACCTTTGAATCTTGCATAGTTAGAGAAGTGTACTTTGGAAGACCATCATCCGACTGGACACTGAGATAGCCATAACTTTCATCATCCAAATTCAACATCACAGTCACTTCGCCTCGAATTTCATTGAACTCGGGACGATCATCCGGATTTGCTGCCCAGCATTTGACCATAATGTTATAACTGGAAGATTTGACAGTTGATTTGGTTTACTGTTTTCTTACTTACATCTCATTAGGACATTTAATGGGTTGACCTAACCTTCCTCCAGCAAGCAGGTGTTCTAACATATCCACCTGCTGAATAGTGGGATAAGGAACGTCTCCCATTGAGAAAATCTCATAAAGAAGGACTCCAAACGACCAGACATCACTTTTCGAAGAGAATTCATATAGCTTCAATGCCTCAATAGACATCCATTTTATTGGAAGACGACCTCCTTTTGCAGTATATAATGCTGAATCCATGTACCGACAAAGACCGAAATCACTGATCTGAAATCTTTTTTAGTATCATTATCATTTATCACAATGATACCTTTGCTGTGAGACTTTTAGTAAGCAAAATGTTACGAGCGGCTAGATCTCTATGAATAAAGTTCTTGGAAACGAGATATGACATTCCATCGGCAACTTGCCAAGCAATGGAGACAAGATCTTTGATGCGAAGACACATATCAGCTTCAACTGGGCAATCGTCCGTTTTATTCTAAAATGTTCATCTAGAACCTTAAGAAAGTATGTTTTTCAACAAACCATAAGCACGTAATCTTTGTGTCTTCTCAAAAATTTCAAAAGGTCTCCCCGCTGACAGTATTCAATGATGATCAATGGCTCATGAGGGTTTGATACACAACCAAGCATGCTGATTACATGGTGATGATGACCTAGTCGTTTCATAAATTCAATCTCATGGAAAAAATCAAGATGGTTTTGTTCATCAGCATGTGCTGGAAGTTTTTTAACAGCCGCTTCAAAATGTCCATTGTTCTCAGATTCCACAACCATATTAAGACTGTTGTTCACAACAAGCAATGGTATCTTTCCTTTGACAATTCCCTTATAAACATTTGCAAATGCACCGTTTCCAAGAAGGTGATCCTCCTGGAGCAAGAGGTTCTTGGTGTCGATTTCCCAGATGTCTTTTCTATAACAAAAACATTATACTTTAACTGTTGGAATCAAAGGATGCATACTTGTTAGCATTAGCTAAAGCTTGAATATCCATGTAATTATTTGCAGATGCAAAGTGTGACCAAGCCGGATGATCTCTGGAACATAATGTTTATGTCACATTGTTTTGACATTTGATTTTTTACTAACATGTCTTTACCACTACCAGCTTCAAGATCTTTTCCAAACTGTCTCCGTTTTTCAAACCATTTCTTCTTCAACTCCATTTCTTCCGGAGTCCTCGTATTATCGTTTCCAAATATTCGCATTCTCATCATTGCCATTTTGAGTTGCGCGCATTTCAAAAAGCAAATGAAGAAAGCGATGCAGCAAACAGTCAAACTAAGGCACGGAATTCCAATAATCAAAATTAGCTCTACAAATTTTTCAATTGTACAAAGAGTTTTTAGAATCCAGAAAACTTACGCCAGTTCAAATCTTCATTTCCTTTAGTTTTTGCGTCTTGAGTTGTTAAGCAGATTGCAAAATCACTTGTGCTGACAGACATATAATTCACATCAAGAATTTCACAGAATGATCTTTTCAGTCCGTATTTGCAACCAGGAAGTATTTGTTCCACAATATCTAAATAATTCAAACTATGATTGTTTTTTTTTGTTCCTTCTTACTTTCATTCCCCGCTAAACTTTGACTAATAAAGTAGAACTTCATAACGTATCCGGCGTCCAATGCTTTATTGAGAAATGGGTGGAAACTGGATACAAAAGCATCACTTTCGCAGAGGTCGATATACGTCATATCCGTAAAAATGTTTAATACTGCAGCACTAACAGTGGTCAGTGGTCGATAGTTAATGCAGTTGGACTAAAAACGAAATTTGATCGCTTGCCATATGGAAAAAACATCTACTTACAATGTGTTGTATAAAATTGAACATGGCCAATCCAGGTTGATCTTTCTGCGAATTGGGAATCAACGTTTTTGTTCTGTTGAAACTTGCTTTGGCTCGCTGGAAAGCAGAAGAGTTGAACTGAAAAATCAACCTCTGTTATGGTTGAAATCTGGTTCACTCTACTTACCTGATAAATAAGTTTACAATCATAATCATCGGTAGTTGTAAACCTTGGGTACAAATAATTGACTTCGGTTTTATCAGTGCATGTTCTTGACGTCTGAAAACTTTCCAAATTTTAATTTATGGTCTACCAACTGTACACAACATACTTTATCAATCAACTCTGAAATTGCATTAAGATTGTCATCTAAATTGATTGCGTCTTTCAGAATTATTGCGTTCATTTGCCTCCAGTCTGCACATCCTTTGGTGGTGTATCCAGCTATAAATTGGATAATAGATTATCATTATTGAAAAACCCGGAAAATGGTTTTGTGCAGCATGCATAGTTCACGGCACACCCAAGCCGATTAGCATCAGATTTTCGCACCATTTCATTATGTTATCATCATCTTTGTTGAATGTTAGATGAAGAGCAATTGCGACATTTACTTTTAAATGTGATGTCATAGAAAAAAAGGAAAAGTAGAGAAAATGAAAAATAATGATGATAATAGGTTTTCAAAAAGCATTAAAATGTTCATAGTGGTTTGAAAATCAAAAAAAACATTACGTAAACATGCGTCCGACAGGTTTCCGGTGAATTGATTCAAAACTTGGGAAGACGAGGAAATTGGCAGGGAACATCCTTTTCCAGGCTGAAACATTGACATGTATAATAGAATACATTTTCAAAAACTTACTGCTCGTCTTGTAGTAGAAGCTGTTAGTGACGGCTGAAATTTTAAAACTTGAAAATACTACTTCAACTTGGAACATTTTACCTGTTGCGACACTGGCGCATCGGAAATAAATTTATAATTGGGTGAAGACGTTCCATCAGATGCCTATAGCAAAAAAAAAAGAGAAAAATGAATTCAAGCAGAATAAAAGTGTCTTACCGTTCCGTGACTTTTTCCAGCAAAAAACAAGACACAGAAGACAACTCCAAGCACCCCCGCCAGAATTTTCATAACTCCTCTTCGATCGGAAAAACGCGAGGTCGGCGGAGACTGTTCATGTGGCGGGTTATCAAAACGGTACTCGGTGAGGTGGGAGTAAGGAGGATTAGGAGAATCGATAAGACGCGTTTCTTGCATGACGAGACACTCCTCAAACGTTTTCATTTTCAGTTTTATACTCTTTCACGAGAGTGCTAGAGTGGTGCCAGTGAAATATTGTGACAATGTGCCCTGTTTTTGTGTCACATATAGAGTTTGAGCTGGTCATACAATTGAAGCTGTCAGAAACTGAATCTAGTGTGCACACTCAAGAAAATACAATCTCAAACGATATCTTATTATAGTAATCGCGTAGTGACCATGTAGTGGTTTTCTAGTAGATATTCATCCGGTTTTATCATATATGTACATCTAGATCACAAAAGACCCTATGTGGTGCAATAAATAACGATCATGGCAGTGGAAAATGAAATTTAACAAACAGAAAAGTTTAGAGAAAAATGAAGAATCAAATCAAGAATCAAACAAAAAAGTACTAGTTGATGGTGTTATGTCTATGTTTTGTATCTATGCACCTGTATTGTGTCTTGAAAATATCTAGATTCTACAACGTTGGATTCAAACACGACTCCATTGGGGGCAGTGGACATAATCGTTTAATTGCTACTGAATGACCGGAAAATACGGTAGAGACATCGAAGTAGCACGATGACGAAAGGAATAAATGACACAAAATACCAGTGGACAGGTAAAAACAGAAAGAAAAAAACATGTTGAAGCAACAGTGCAAAAACACAAAATACGAGATCATTATCAACATTCGTAGGAAGTGTTGTGCGGATAGTCTTCACTCCATGAATCTATTGAGTACACACCGACTGAAACTTTGTCATCATTCTTAAGCGACTTCGTTTCTGAAAGAAGGGAGAATGGTAAAGAACGATTATCGGAAGAAGAAAGATTGCGAAATAATAGCAAAATGCTCCTAATCTCATGTATTTCGTTCAAACACTTTCATATGAAAATTTGGTCAAGCAAGTGTTTAATTCCGAAATAAATAGTAAATATAATATGTAATTACTACAGAAAAGAAACTTACTAAAATCAATGGTAGAGTCATTCCAAAACTCTAATAAATTTAGAAATTGGAATGAAGTAAATGTGAGGATGATGAAAACAAATGCGTACTGTGCGATCGAGCGTACTGTGTCGTGTTTGCGCACATGCGCACACTATCTTACGACAAATTTAATTTTCAAGAGTGAGATCACTGTGAAGAATGCCAATAAAACAGAAGATAAAAATAGGGTTTTGTTAGTTCAAATTTTCAGTGATTATTCAGTTGTTTTGATTAAATACATCCCTTTTTATGCATTTTATCTGCATCTCTAGATTACAAAAATTTCCTATTTGCTAAAATAAATAACAATATGGAGTAACAAGATAGTTAAACGTTGCGTGAATAAGAAACTTTAATTCCCATAAATAAATTAAAAACAAGGCAACAATTACTACACAGTCGATGGAATTATGTCTATTTTTTGTGCCTAGGCATCTGTCTCTGTGTCTCGAGTATGTCTAGATTCTACAATGTTGGGTTCAAACACAAATTCATTGAGGGAACTAGTCATAATCGTTTAATTGCAACTGAGTTCCCGAAAATACGGTAAAGGCATCGACTTAAAACGATGACAAAAAATAAATGACACAATATGCGAGTAGACAGATGGAGCACTAAGTATGTTGGAGCAACAGTGCAAAAAACAAAATATGAGATCGATATTACAATTTGTAGGAAGATTTGTTGAGATCTCCACCCCATGAATCTATTGAGTACACGCCGACTGATCCTTTGTCATCATTCTCAAGAGACTTGGTTTCTGAAATTAAGAGAAAGGTTGAGAAAAAAAAATGTCGAGGAAAAAAAGGTTTCGAAATATTGGCGAAATGCTCTTAATCTTACTTAGTTCGTTCTCCAATTTTCTTGCATCTCTCTGGAACAAAATGGCCGCCAAAAAGTAGAGAACTGTGGAAATAGTCATCATGCAAGGAGCAAGCATTGAGGCATAGGCAAGAGATTTGTAATCCCATTCTGGAGATTCAGGGTGGTTGGATTGAATTGCATCAGAAATCTGTGCACAATATGTTCAAAAAGTATTGTTTTTCTTTTCGCTTACCGCTCCAATAATATACGGTCCAGATGCATCTCCGCACAGGTGAGAGATTAAGGTGACATAGGAAAGCGCAGTACTCCTTCTCTCCGGAGCAATAATTTGCTGAAAAATGAGCACGTGTCATACTGTAATTGATTAGTATTTCCTTACATTGAAAACTTCAATATTCAAACTCCAGTTGAAGCACAATCCCGTAATTGAGAACCCAACAGCAATCCAGTTGAGAAGTTCACTTTTGTATCCCATAGTGAATACTACAAAAAGACTAGGCGTTGCAATAAGAGCTCCGCATCCGGCAGACAGCAGATGAGCACGCTTAGTCTTGCTCCAATTTCCAAGCCACCCGTAGAGGAAACATTGAGCTAACAGATTTCCCAGAAGAACTCCGAGAATTCCGCATGCGGTGGTAAGGAGTCCAAAGATAAGGCCGGTCCTGGAAACGAAAAACTAAGGTTTTGATATTTGATATTTTATTTTAGGTTGCATTAGTATTTGTAAATCTTACTGATTCTTGAATGATTTTGGTAGGGCATCAATGCTGCTATAGCCTTTTGTCCAAGCAACAGAGTACTCAATAATTGTTGGCTGCCACCATGTCAAAGTTCCACTGACAAAAATCAAGGCGGTATATGCCAAAGTGGTTATCACGTATGTTGGGCTGCATATAATTTTATTTCCAAAAAAAAAGTTGATTTTTCTCACCATTTCATTAAAATTTTCAGGTCCTTCATGTAGGAAGTACTTCTTCTCACTGAAACTTTTCCCTCAACCTTCTCAGCAGCTCCGCGTTCTGGCTCATAGACTAAAAGCAGAAGTGCCGCTAAAGCTATAATTCCGGCCACTCCAGTTACTCTGACTCCCCATTGCCAAGAATTCGTCCATCCTTCTACATATGAACTGACAATGTACCCGAGACCACTGAAATGGATTATATGTGTAATTTTTATTATATTTTCACGACACCTTCCAACTGGAACGGCAAGATAGAAGAGCATGTAGACCCGTGTTCTTTTATCCGTAGTGAACATATCACTGATCATTGTTGGACAAATGTTCACATAACTTGCTTCTCCAATTCCAACCAACGATCGGACGACAAGGAACAGAGGAAAGAGCTGAAAACGAAAAAAACGGCTCATTTGTTTGTTTTCACACCTAAAACGTGATTCCTTATTTCATTTCCTCTTTTTTCCTAAAGTCGGCATCTCTTTGAAAAGTAAGTTCCTTATCGTAATTGTCCCGGCGATAAACCCGTTAGGTAAGGCGTGAAAATTCACGTCTCACCCGCTTATCAGCAAAAAAATAACGCGTATGAAAAAAGAAAAGAAAACTAAGAGTTGATAATGAAAAAGTTTCGACGACATGAACTCAAGAAATCGCGATAGGGCTGAGTCAGAACTGATTAGATCTCAAGATTCTATGTGTTGTTTGATCGTTAGGTAATTGGAAAAATAACATCTTGAGCAATTCTTGACACGCTTGTAACGTTTAGAACAGCTCTATTTTTCAAAGCGTTATCTTGGAAAGCATTTCTCTATCTTCAACATTTAAATTTTTTTTCGACATGAATAAAATTTTAAAAACACTCACATGTCTTGGAATGAACGTTGACACACAAACGCAAATCAGCCAAATTATCATTCCAACAACTATCACATATTTTCTATTGAACCTGAAAGTGTTTGGTTTAAAATTTGGTAGACAAACTATTACAGACTTCTAGACAAAAGATAACTGCTCACCTGTCTCCCAAATATCCACAAATTGGAGATCCAATCATGAACGATATTAGAAACACTGTTTGTATCATCCCTGCCATTGAATCATTGATATTGTAGTAGCTTTGAACTTCAGGAAGAACACCTGAGAATACCATTTCAGGTTACTGTAGAATTCAGTTTTCTCACCAGCAATTGTGTACCTGTCGACATTGTTAATCAAATTTACAACGAACAAAACGACAACGCTAATGTAGTCCCGTCGTTCGTTCACCATTGTTAACCCTGTAAAAAATTGAAATTATTTTCAAGAATTGCAACGGATCGAGTTCCTAGTAAAGGTGCTCAATGTTTGTACCCCTCTTTTAAATGGGATTATTTTTTTGATGTGCTGATAAACTCAGAGAGCGGATTTTACGAGTTTCCACGCCTCCCTTCAACCCCTTCTCTGATGCACTCAACTGAGCGGTTAGATCAAAGATGGCGATATTGGCATGCCTGTTGTGACAGTTTTGATAAGAAAAAGAGACTAGGTGTGAAAATCGGGAGGGATGGGGTGGTGGAATGCGTTTGCGTTTGGGGTGAGAGGGTACTCAAATTAATGGAATTTGGACTCATGTGTGATAAGGAACTGGTTAAGTACCAAATTGGGTAATACGCTATGTTTGGAAAAGGCGTTCTAAAAAACGAAGAATCAAAAAGTTCGCGATGTTGCCGACAAGGTGTCATGAAATCTAAAATCAAATCAGCTGTATTTCCATGTTGGCCATTTGATTCAAAACCCAAACGCCTAGGAATGGGTTTCACAACAAAACGACAAAACTGTAAATAAAAATTTTGAATTCAGTTTCAAAAAAAAAACATTCTGAATTATTAATCTGTCCCGAGATTATGTGGCCAAACAATCTTTAAACATTCCAGTGATTCATGCAAATAACTCTCAATCATACTGTAATTAAAACAAATAGCATTCTTTCTTCCTGTGCTTATCAGAAAATACACATCATTTGACTGCTGTTGTTTAACTGTTTACAAAAAGACATTTTACTTTTAATAATACTAAAACCTTTTCAGAGCAAAGACTTAAACATGGTAGACATTGTGAAATCACTTTTAAAAACGTGCTGCAAAATGGGTGAGTAAAAACTTCAAAATCGTAAAATTGTGTGTTTTAATGATGGTAGTTTTTTTCCAGTTTTTCTCCCACTGTTCAGATAATATGGTCCTTTTATCACTTTGGAACTTGTGTTTGTAATGGTTTCCAAGACAGACAGAAAGTGAACTCGGGTTCACGTGAAGAGTAGTCTGCGAGTTGTTATCGTAATGGTTATGCGAAATAAAAAGTTTTCCATAAAAACTGCGGAAACGTCTCGACAATCAGAAAAAAAGTTCCTTGTTGATAGGGCCAAAGAACAATCCTTTTGATGTGTGAAGTTTTCAGAATGTGCTGAACTTCCAAATAATCATTGACAACAATATGTGCTTCAAAAACAATAAACAGTATTAATTGCCATTAAGAATTTCAGTGAATTTCAGAAACTGCTTTGATTCCTGTCGTGTGAAAGGAGATACAAAAACTTCACGTTGATTAAATATGTCTAGACGTTAGATCAGATTCCATCACACTGTCAATCAAAATTTTTACGTTCGGTCCGGTCAATTTTACACCTTATAATAAAAACACGGAAATTGACAGGTTTCACAACCCAGTATTGAAATTTTGAGAAATTTGTACTCAAAACTTTTGTATGTTGGTATTTGAGGTATTGCATCAGGTTGTTAATTTGAGTCTTCGCAGATTATACACCGACGAGTCAATTCCGCATCATAAAAGTTCCTCCGTTGTCCAAATTAGCATCCGGAATAGCGGACATCTGTCTCATAAAATCATCATCATCAAAGTAGTGTGATGTATCGATGAGCGTTTCAACGACCTTCTGAGAAATCTTTTGAGCTTATTTTTGCAAAAAGACTGTGGAAAAAAGTTTTTCGTTTAGTTCACACACAAATTTTTCAAATCCCGGGAAATAATTTCAATCCCACACAAGTTTGCAGCGGTTTATGGGAAAAAACAGGTTGAAAACTTCTAACCGATTATCCTGGCATTTCTCTATTTCCCCTTTCTCATTCTCATAATCCGCTTTCACTTTGGAGCCCAATTTTCAATCTTCCACTTTTCTAGAGCCAGTTTCTCAAATCTCCACTGAAACAATAAAACAACGGTCGTTTGTTTTGCTTGCTTTTTTGTTGGCAGAGTAGGCGTGGTAGAGAGTTACCATAGGAACATGTCCTTAAAAAAGATTTATAGCAGATGCTGTCAACCAGTTTACTTCTCGTTTCTTTGACATTTTTCCACAACCAAGCTCTTTGAATACAAATTTCATATTTATGGTCCTATAAAAAAAAACTTTCTCAATTCTCAACAAAAACTCTTCTAGACCGGAATCATGGCTCCAATTCCACTTGTGCCAGCCATCCCAATCTCCGACCAAGCAACCTTCAACCGAGATCAGATCAATCAAATCAACGAGTTCTTCTCATCTACCGCTGGCGTCGTTACGTTCTCTCTTATCTGGATCTTCTGTGTTCTCGGATTGTTCTTCATCGCGTCCTGGATTTTGGGAAAATATGAGGAGGAAGGTCGTAAGAACCCAGCGTTGGCTCGCGAAAGAGCTCGCATGAGCCTGATGCTCATCAACATCGCGATGAAGGAGGAAGAGTAAGTTGATATGTTGTCATGTTAACATATCTCATGAGAACAATTGCAGCATGGACGGAGGTTCCGACGAGAACAATTCTTGCTCCATTAAACCTGGCAAATACTCCCGGATGCTTTGATTTGTCTGTAAACCAGATCTTCTTACAAAAATTTCTTTCTGATAATCCATTGCCTTCAATACATCTTCCGTCTGTCTCCTTATGTATATACAAATCCATTTATTTATGGACGAATGATTGAATAAAGTTGAGCACCAATCCAACTGTCTTGTTCATTCTCGTTTCATGTTTCCATTTCAAACGGCTTTATGATCAGAGAAAATTGTAAGAATCCTTTTCAGTAAAATTCTCATTATTAGCTTCCGGTTTGTCGCTCTTCTGTTTCCTTAAGATCATCTTAAGGGCTAATCAAAAACTGGAAGAGCAATTGAAAAATACCCATTTATTTTTACAAACCACTATCTATCCGAATTTCCCATTTCCTTGCCTAATTTCTGTTTTCAAATTCAAAAGTTTTATCCGGCTTTGATTACCATAGCCAAATTCTACTGAATCCAGACACTATGCTTTGCTATCATTGAATATTTTTAAAAAATCTTAAAAATGTGATTTGCGGTCATTCAAACCATGAATTCTTGTTAATAATATGAAAACACTAGGGGAATTAAAATTGGTAGAATGGGCAACACACAATCTGTGTGTATACCTCGGGAATAGAGGAGGGAAAGCAACCAGTCATTGTTTTCCAACAGCCAGCCTCCCAATCCTACACTATTTCTCTCTAACTATCGCCAATCGGCACCAAATTGAACTTTTTGCTAGCGACTGTCTTTTTAACAACTGCCATATGATCCTGCTACCTGCTACCTTCTTTCTTTCCATTTCCTCTCTTTTGTCTTTGTCGTTTGTTTCTAATTGACCTTGGCATCTAGTATCTTATTGCATTTTACGGTTTTATTCGTTTTGTTCCAAATTTTATTCGTGCTTGATGATTAACAAAATTTACTTTCTTTCTGGCAAGATCATGTAACATTGCTGAACATTTTAGTAGAAGACCAGTAAAAGTCCACCAAATCCGATTATTCAAATTCAACCGGTTTGCCTTGCCTGAACGACCAGAACAAAAAGCAAGTGTGAAACCGAGAATGAACATGAAAATACAGATGTCTATATGAAATTCAATACATCATCGGTTTCGTCATTCCCAATATCATTTCGAAACGTGTTTTGCAATTTGATTTAATTTTTAAATCAAATTTATTTTCGAGTCTTGACGTCTGGATTTATTTGCCAGTTTCCGCTTTTCATTCTCTCTGTTGTATTAAATAACTAATTGAGTGTTTGGAGAAGAATTCCGCATATTTTTCTGACTTTGTATCCATTTTTCGAAAATTCAGCCACATCTTTTTCTATAATTTGTTTGGTTTCGAATTTTTCTGAATTCTTTTTCACAATCGATGGCAGAAAAGAAACCATATTGAAACCAAACGAAAACTGCATTTTTGTTTGTTTTAGCCGTTTTCAAACCCGAAATATGAGAATTTTTCACATTTATCTGTTCTCATATTATTTCAAAGCGCTTTTCTCTACGCTTCTGTCACGTTTACACGTTTTCTCGTGTTCGTCAAAGTGAAAATTTAACAACATGAGCTCATTAGACGCTTCATGACATTTTTCGTAGTTGAGCCCCCAAAAAAGCTTGCACATCTTACGTTTCAGTGTGTCTTCTTTCGATGTCAATCTACTTGTTTTTGAATTTTCTCCGTGCTTGTCTTGCCAATCGCTTATGAAAAATGCAAAACGTAGAAAGATGTTTGAGTGGCAAGTCAACGTGTCAGTGAAACCCGGTCCGTCTCTCCCGTCGGACGCTAAACGAGAGCCGAGAGAGTGTGTCGAGTGTTGTGTGGGTCCTCCGTTAGCCCTTGGTCCTTCTCTCCCACTTGCCCTTCTACACCCAATTATTGATTTACTTATCGGCTTAGATATTTTTCTATTTCACGCTTCACCAGCTTTTTTTCACAAAACTCATGTTTTATTTTGAGTTTTTCTGCTCAAACTTTCAGATTTTTATAATTTTTTTTTTTCAAACTTGAATTCTACAGACAAGTTAATCTTCTATTTTTCTTCGTTAAAAACCCAGAATACGTGCTTTTTTAAAAAGAAAACCGGACGCTGGTCGTGTTTTTACATTTTTAATTGCACATTCGCGTGTTTTGAAAAGAATCACTGAACCAACCACGTTTTTTCGGGCATTTTGACAAAATTTCTCGTTTGTCACCTGTTTCTTTCAAACATTTTTTTTTTCAGTTTTCATAAGTTACAAAAAACGTCTGTTTTTCGTTTCGAGGAAAATTTTAAAGATTATTTATTTTTAATTCCAGTTTACCCGTGTTATGGTCTCAAGCGTAGCAATGGCTCGAACGTACTCTCCAGATAGAGAAAGATATGGAAAACCATCAACTTCTTCAATGGAAGAAGATTTGGAAATTGAGCAGTCAATGAGAAACGCATCAATTATTGATCATCAATATGAATCTGTAAGTTAGTTTTTGAATCAGAATTTGAAAAAAAAGAAAAAATCTGACTTCCCTCCGAAAAATCTTCAAAAATCTATGCAGAACTGGTGAAGAATCGCTAAGAAGAGTCTGGGAACAAGAAAAAAAGTGTGCAAAATCTGAAGCACGCTCTTGAGGCTTTGAGAAAAATTTCAAAGAGATTATGCACTTGCCGCCTCATTTTTCTTCGTTTTTTTTTCGTTTTTTTGAGCTCCTCAAGGCAGGCAAAACAACAAAAAAGGCGACATGTGTCTTTTTTCCATGCAGCCATTAGAAGTGTCTTTTGTCTCTTTTCTCCGCTTCTTGATGATTCATTCATGAGAAGTTTGAGAATGTTTGAAGCTTCTGGGCACACAAAACAGCTTTCATCAAAGCGTGCTTCTTATTGTCAGCGTGCACATTTCTTATTTTTTATTGTTCTTCTCCTATCAATCAGTATTTTTCCATTCAATTCCAATTCATTCCATTCAATCAAACAGGAGTATAACAAAAAGGGGTCTTCTCAGATATACCCTAGGCCTAATCAGTTGTCCTTGTTCTCTGCGCGTCCATTTGACCGAGGAATGAAAAACCAAAAGTGACACAGACTCTCTCGATCGCGTCCATTGACCACCACTACTTACCGACCGGCCGCTCTGATCTCATTTCCGACTTTCTTGCGCTGTCCATCTATGTCTCGTCAAACTTCACACTCTTTCATCGTCTTGATCGATTATTTGTTTTGGCTTTTTGCTGGTGGTCACCTTGCCACGAGCACTACACTTCCTACAATGCGCACCTGAGTTTGGGAATGTTTATCGGTTATCAGATAAGCATTCGGAGTCAGGAGTATTGGGAGGAAAAGGGAGATTGACGCTCTCGCTTTGTGACGCTATTTCCTTTTTCCATATTTTGTTCTGTCATTTTTTCATGTGATAGATATTCAACACACATTCTTCCTGCAATTTTTCGGCGTTTTCCATCAGTTTTAGGCTAATTTTTATTCCCATGACAGAACGGAGACAAAGACCTCTAAAAAACAGAAACCAAACATTGATAAGAAACAGGAAAGCCTTCAATATATTATTTTTTGTTCTCCATTTGTTTCACTGTTATCAATTGATATAGGAATAGATTCTATTGTCCTTTATTTTTGCAAAGTAGCAATCTTCAACAGTTTTGAGATCATAAACTACTTGTTCACTTCCGCGTTCAAAAAACTAGTTCTTGTTCATGTTTTTTCTTCTTTTCTTTAGTTATTCTAATGCTTTGCTACGCATCAATACTTTCTTTGAATTTTTATTCAAAAAAACATGAGCTTGTTGTTATTGCGACATGTTGTTAAGCAGGGGATATTTTTTCAAAAATAACGCTGATAGTTATTTTTCAGGAACAAAACAAGCACCATCGTGTGCTCAACGCATTCAATCCCGTTGATAAAACTTCCTACTCGGATATGATTCACATTGATGTGCCGGACACAAAACAGTTAGTCGAAAGATCCGATGGAATCACAAAGTATACAGTGAGTTTTTCGAGTGAAACCTTTGAAATTCAACGGATTTTGTTCAATTCAGGCTTACAACATTCACATAAATGGATGGTATCATGGATCTGTGAGGTTCAGTCATTTGTACGAGTTTGCTGAGCTCATCAAGCAAAAATTTGCTCAAAAGTACAAGGGGCCAGAGTTTCCGGCTAAGAAACTGTTCAAGTTAGACCCGAAAGCAATCGATGAACGACGGCAAAAAATTTCGAAATACTTTCAAGCTCGTAAGTTTTTTAATTGAAGCTGTGTAGTAAAATAATGATTTTCAGTCGTTCAACACCCAGAAGTTGCGAGGCACTACCTGATTGAGAAAAGACTACTAGGATTTCAAATAGTGAGTGGTTTTTTTGTTGAATTATTTAAATTAAGAATAAAATTTCAGGATTCTTTCCGAGCGACAAGTCAATACGTGTCCCTAGACATCTATCTAGGAAACGGTGAAAAAAAGACAATCAAATGCCTCGTTTCTGATAGCACGTTGGAAATCATGAAGATTCTTGCGGAAAGCTTAGGATTCAAGAAAAAGGATGAATTTTTGTTCCATTTTGGAATGTTCATGGGAAAAGGAAGGAATCCAACTGCGGCGTGCTACTCAATAACTCAGGAAAACTTTGATCCACTGTGTAAGTTGATTTATTGGTTTAAAAACATGAATAGACAAATGAAAAACATCTTTTTTTTAGTGACTCGATTCCTTCGCAACTTTGAAGCCCCATTTATCTCCCTGACAACAGCAAATCAAAAATATAATGAAAATGGACATTATCATTTCCTATGTATCAGGTATGACAGAGATTTTTTATTAAAAACTAGAACAAATGGCAAACTTATCAAATTCTGAAGTTTTTAATAATAAAAAACAGAGCTCCATTTGCGTGTTAGCTTTTTAGATTCTAGTTTATCTTTGGTCTTGCAACCAATAACAAACAGCGTCATCAGTGTTTACACGACGGGCACTCAATTATTTATCTATTTCACCCACACTTTCTGTTCTGTTTTTCGTGTAAACCAAAACCAGTCCGGAACGAATTGCTAATTTCTTTTCCAACTCTCTCCAATTTTCAGAAAAACAATATGGGACGCAAGAATCGAAGAGCCACTACTGGATGATGGAAACTTTGTGGATTTGCTTTATAGACAAGCTTCTCAAGATTATAAAAACGGGCATATGAACCCAATAAGAGAGGAATTGGAAGCAAAAATGAAATCTTCGCTACACAAGAAAGATAAGATTAACTTCCTCCGGGCATGCCATTTGCTCCCGACGTACTCCTATGAAGTACTGTCACCATGCGTTTGCGACTACCCAAAACCGCTGACGGAATGTGAAATTAAATTTGGAAGAAGGCAAATTGTTCTGACAACCAAAGATGAAACGGTGCGTTTTTTATTCAACTTACATTACGTATTCAGTCAGTTTTTTTCAGGGAAATCCAAAACCAAGTCTGTTCCGCGCCACAAGAATCCGTGTATGGAGGATCACCCAAGTGGTCGATCACATTTCTTTCCAGTTTGAGTACTTGATGGCCAAAGACACATTTGAATGGATAACAATAGACACAAGTCAAGTACGTCCAAGTTTTGTTATTCACATTTTCACCGAAAGTTTTCAGAGCATTCTCATGTCACTGCTCCTTCAATCCATTGGTTCAGAAATACTCTACGAACACAACAACATGACGATTGAACAACAAGTGATGAAGGAGAAACAACAAAAGGGAAATTTTGTTGAGAAAAGTGATAAACTTCCGGTAAGATTTAGTAAACTTCCTCATTGTGTTTAACATGTCAAATTTTTCAGCGCGACCCGAAAAAACCAATTATCGTGCTGAAAAACGCTGTTGAAGAGTCGGACCCGTTAGGAGTAATGGAACATTACCACAATTACAACCGGATGTTAACTACCATTTCGGTAAGTGGACAAAGAAAAAATCCATGACGAAACAAGAGAAAAAACTGGTCTCTATTTTTCCAGGACGGCATTCCACAAAGAAATCAAGCGTTCACCGACATTACGAATGATGATCTGTGAAAGGAAACTTCTGAAAACCCACCCGCCAATACATTATTGCATAAGAAAAACCTGAGTCTTGAAGAGCTTTTGTCTGTATGTGTTCTTTGTGTTTTGCTATTTATTATCTGTACTTATACATCTGAAAATCTGTTTTTTCCAAAATAAAATAGAACAAAATAAAAATGAAAAGTTCATTGTATTTACAATTTATTTGCATGAAAATGTGAACATTCATCCGAAAAGTGAAAATGAAAATGAAAATGAAAATGGCAAAGTTCTGAAAAGTTAAATATTGACATGTGGAATGCAAAAAAACGGGGAAATTGAAAATCGGGTAAGAATATTTCAGAATTTTTGTCTATTTTAAAAGACGGATTAATTTTTAAAGAATGCTAGAGAAAATGCGGGTATTGAAAGTTTCAAATGGTTTTTTATCCTGTTATTGGCTTACTACTGGTTGATTCCCTTCTTCAAGTCGGTAATTTCAATGTGAACCTGATTTTTAGGAACACGAGCGAATTTCATGTCCTTAAGGTACATGTAGTACTTGTAAACGACGAATGCCACCCAGATACTTGCAGCAATTCCAACAAGAGAGAGAACAACACTGACAGCGGAGACAACTTGGATTTCTGCAATTTTAATTTTTTTTTTCAAAAGATTGCGTAAAAGCTTCCTTACCCTCACGGTTTTCCTCCAGACCGAAATCATCAGTCTGCGAAGCGTTTTGGCTGACCACAAAGTTATTAACCAGCTGTCCAGTAACTCCTCTTGGGTCAATCAGAGACCAGATGGTGAAGACGAAGAAGACCAACGCGACGAGGGCTCCAAGTGCCTGAAATTAGAAATGCATTACTTTATTTCCTGCTTTACCAAATATAGATTTGATATCAAGTTTCTTAATGCATTTTTTTGATCATGTGGTCATACGATTCAAATTGCTACGAAAGGGGCAAAATCTCGACCGCACCTTTTACACTGTCGTCAATCAACGTGCGGAACTCGAACCCCGCTCCGAAAATGGAAACAAAGCGGGTTGTGATACTATTACGACAATCATTAGCAGACGTTATCAACTTACGGCAATTCCAGCAACTGGGAGAAGGAGATTCTCCTTTTCGGACTTCATAGCGAGGAACAGAGCAGCGGCGCAAGCAATGACTCCGAGAAGCAAGATAATGTGAATGATGAAGGTGGTCCATGTTCCAATGCTGAATATCCAACATTTCCTACGTAAAATGATTGAAAAGCCTACTTCCAATTGAGAATGAGAAGCAGAGCAGCAATAATGACTACAATGACCAGGAAAGCTAGAATGCACTTGCACCCTTGCTGAAATAAATTTGTGGATTTCGTAGTGATTTTTACAATTTTGAAGATGTCTGATACCGTAAACAAAATTATTTGTTATCACCAAAACAAGGAACTAATTTTTTTGCCGCTAGAATTGAAATTGTTACCTTGACATGCATTTTGTTGCAAAGACATTTGTATTTGGGGTCAGTGTGTCTGAACGGCTCGTGATCGAACGTCTTAGCAATGTCCATATCTGAAACCAGGTGTTGATTTTTTTGTCAGTTTGAAACCCCTTTTTATTTTGTATTTCAAGCAGTTGAAAAGATTCAAAAAAAATTTAGGATCAAAGCCGAAAAAATACCTCCGGTAGGTCCCCCATAGTGGACATTAGTATGCATGTGGGAAATTCTTGGTGGTGTATCAAAAGGGTCCGGCCCCGGATAGTACCGGTCACCGTTGTATCGATGGCGATCACTGTGTTGCATTTTTGGGAATTAGGATATCTTTCGGTCAAGACGAATGACAGAATGAAGAGAAATTGTCAGAGAAGTCTCCTGGTAAATGGATCCCACCCATTTTTTGTTTGTTTCCGATCTCCTCTTACAGAAAATATCGTCTCGAGACAGGAGAAAACGAAGGTGAAATTTCGAAACACATCACCAAAAGACATGCGAAAAACAAGAGGGTGGTAGAGACACTGGGTGGGGGTCAAATCAAGTTTTCCCTTCTCTCTGTTGAATTACCCTTTACTTGTGACTTTTCACCAGTGTGGAAGGGGGAAGAAATTTGAAAAATGATGAGTGAAATAGAAATACACATTGAGAATCGGGGCACAACACGTGGCTGAGAAGGGGTGATAGGCGTTGTTCTACATCTACCAGGTCATGTGGCCTCTGGTCGAAATGGTGAGGATGCCGAGAATTTTTGATTTGACTTGACTGATTCGAAGAAATGAGGAAAAAATTTAAAGTTGGGTGATTCATCGGAACGAATTTGAAGTCCTTCTTTCGAATCAAACACCAGAACATTCCTGGACAGTTAAATGTAAAATAATGTCCTATGACTAACCAAGTGTTCTCTTCTCTCGAAACGATTCGGAGAAAATGAAATTTAGAAATGGAAACAATGAGAGACGTTCTCTACTTACTAGTACATCTAAGTGGAATTGATAAGATTAGATAAGATGAGATAAGAGAAATAAAAGTTGATCAGAAGGACTTCTGACCAAACCCAGAATTTTGATCAACTGACAGAAAAGTATATCCTCTTCGAAGCACCTCCCTTCTTAACTTTTCCTCTATTTTTTCTGACATCCGAACAGTACAGCATTTGCATTATATTATATTCTATAATGTGTCGGCGACAGCGATTTCACGCATTCATTTCATTTCCTTGATACTTTCTAGGCTAGGCTTCAGTAAGCTTCACGTTTTTTGCTTAAAAATGGTGAATACTAGCGTTGAAACGAATAGGGAAGGAGGAAGGTAGAAAAGGGGAAGGAGGAAAACTAATGAGGCTTGACAAATGTGGTGAGGATATGATTGCTAAGATGAAGAAGCTTCGTAGGAGGAAAAGTTGGAAGTGATGAAGCTTGAGTATATTATTGGTACGGTAGGTTGAGTGAGAAAAGTTTTCTGAGGAATTTGGGAATTTCGTAATAATAGGAAAACTGAGCTTTAATATAAAGGCTCAACAAAACGTTGATTCAGCCTACCAGCACCATTCAAAAATTCATAAGATTTTTCTTTCCTTTCTTCATTTCACTCAAATATTTTTTCTTATTGGTTTTTTCAAACTTTTCCTCTCAAAGAGAACAATGCAAGTTTAGTTCAATTTGGTTCTGAAACCGAACAGAAATGATAGAGTTTCCGGTTGGCATTTTTCGGTTGGTAGTGAAGTGGAAAAACAGAACAACAACTGGTTCACGGTTCACAGTGGAAAAAATTGGATGACAATAAAATTTATTGTTTTTCAGAGGATGGATTTTTTTCGGATACTATGCCACGAAGAGAACTTTTGTCTATTCGAAAGATATGAGTAATATTGTATGTCGTGCCAAATTATGTACATCAGCAAGAAGTAAGAAACCTCAGACAACCAGGAAAAATGACACATACATACAATCATGAGACGTTTGACAAAAGATTTTTCAATTTCAACACAAATATTTCGAGTTTGTCCTGAAAATTCTCATGGAGAACAATAAAACAAAAGGAAAAATCGTTTTGTACAAGTGTTGACAAATGTTTTTACATTGCCACGGATGACTAGGAAATGTAGACTTTTTTTAGATAGTTTCGAAACAAACGTTCATGAATATTCAAATTAAAATGAGTGGGAGTTTGCTACACTGAATGACAAAACACTATTTAGAAACTGCAATGAAAAGAATCACCCTGGTGAAAAAAAGCCTTTCGGAAACCCGCAAAACCGCAACATACAAAAGCATTGACCGAAACAGAAACATGGCGGATTCTCGGTTTAATCTGTTGAAATTGACACAAACAACACCAACCACACGACGGAGAAAGTGTTTAGATTTTGAGACTCGAAATTTCTCTGTATACACAGTCAAATGGAAATATATCCTCGACCCGTCTGCACCTAGAGACAGTCAAGTCAAACCGGGGGGCAGTCAGTGTCACCACCCTTTCTTTCTTTTACGCCAAAAATGTGTTTGGCATTGAAAAAAGATCAAGCGCGCCGATATATCCCTCGTCTTGCTTGTTTTGGAGAAGATAGGTGAAGGTGGGACAAGGAGAGGGTGTCTCAGTTAGCATCTGATTTGATTATGCAAGCGGTGATAGAAACCGAGATTTTTTACAGCAGGGAGAGAAGGAATCAAGCGGAGAAAAGTTTGACGCGTAGCCCACTATTAAGTCAGAATATCTGCTTCTAACTGTTGGCAGGTGGGTACATCAGTTTTACATGCCATTCCCCAAGACAAAGCGTTTGAAAAAAGAACTTGATGATCAAGTCAACCATGGTCAACCAGAAAAAAACCGATTGCTAGTCCAAGTGCAGTACAGTACTCAAGAGGAAACGAAAGCGGAAGAAGTAAATTGGCCAAAAAATCGAGAGGTCGTTTTTCGTTTTGCGTTTTTTCGGTTTATGCGTCTGCCTCCTGCCTCATACCGCCAGTACCATTGCAATGTTACGCTACCTACCAACAATCACTCGTAGAACATAAAAGGGCAGGTAGACAAGGTAACGTAAAAAAGAAGACAAGGGGGCCCCGGTCGAAGGGAATTTTTGTACACACTTTTCGCCCCCTCCTATTCGGCCAGCTGTATGTAGCAAGCGGCATTTACAAATCAGCGGAATCGAGTATGTTCTAGCTAGCTTTAGGTTTTGAAACGTGTTTTCTCTTGGCGCAGCTGCATATCTATACCTTTTTATGCGTAGGTATGTGGTTTGACATTGTCGAAAAATTTCCGAGTCAAAAGAGAAAGGTTAACGACAAGAAACATAGGAACAAGAGGAAAACTGGGGAAAGAGAACAAAAATGTTCTCCTGAACAATTTCATATTCAATCATAGGGTATAGGCATTCAGTATTGAGTAAAGGGTATTGAATTCCAATTCAAATTCAAATTTTCACCAAGACACGACGACTCTTTTCTTCTCTTCTCATAGTTCTGTTTATGGTTTTGGTTCAACAACGTTTGTTTGTTTTGATTGAAAAAATGGGATATTTTTTGGAAATCTTCATTCAAGAGGCAAATTTTTACCTAAAACGTGATATAAATATTCTGAAGGGGGGTGAAGGAGACGAACGTATGCTTAACCGTAAAAAACAGGGGTGAAAACTCAATGGCGACAAGGCAATGAAAAGAGAACTATAAGAAAATTTCTACAAAGCGGGTTCTGAATTTGTACAAAAATTACAAAGGGTAATTATGCTTTAGGCATCTTATCAGTTTCTCGAAAGCAATCCAGTAAAAAATTGATAATTACCCCATATGACGGACTTTCTCGGGTTGGCTTGCACAGGTTTAGATGAACTTCTTCAATATGATACACGGCACCTTGTTCAAAAATTGCGGATTTGTTAGGGACAACTATACTTTTAGCGTTGGCTGAAATTTTAAATTGTTATTAAGAAATATGGGAAGCTAGAACTGCTAACCAATAATATTGGACTCCATTGTTTCTACCATACTCACTATGACTGGAATTTTGTTGCTGACCGCCGCGAAGTCCTCGTTCAGCTGAAAAGCGATACCCGATTTTTGGTATATAAAAAAGGTGTCATACTTTTTTATTCATTGCATTGTTTTCATTCAGCATAACAACGTCTTCCGTTGGCTGAAATACGGAGTAGCCCCAGTTGGCCACTGGACTGCCTTTATGTGGAGTGGCAATGAAAAGAACACCGACTGTACTCTTCATGAGTTCCGGGCAGTCAACAAGCAACTTCTTGGCAAGAAGACCACCCATCGAGTGGCATATGAAAAGAACAGGTCGTTTCCCAATCCCGGCCACTTCCAATTGACCTTTGAAACGGTCAGCACGGGTCTGCAAAACGTTCTACTGATTTTTTGTTCAGAAATACTTATTGATGTGTCAAAGACCATTATTCGTTTTTTTTAAACCAGAAATTTCGCTTTGTTATATACTACATCAGTTTTGTACCTGTAAACTGTGAGAGCCTCCTGTGAAGTTGAAAATGTAGGATGGGTACTCAAGACCTATGATTCGGAATGGTCTCTTAACATCCAGTGGTAACCAATCTTTTGGCCAACAGGTCGAGAGGAGGTTTTCATCTGAATCCTTCTGACGCCACGTGTATGCCACACTGCCCCGGAGTCCATGAATCAACACAATATCAATCTGAAAATAACATTGTTTGCTTCATTTCGATCCCATGACGCCCAGCGACTCAAGATTAAAAAATACCATTCTGTTTATCAACGTTTACGTTAACTCAGACAAGATCACTTTTTGCTCAGCTCGTGTGCACTTTTGCAAACAAACTCCGCTTTGTGAGCACATTTGTCTCGACATGTGACCTGGGCTGCCGAATAGTGTAATATCTTATGTTTTTGATGAATAGCCGGAGACTGAGGCTACAGCGGAAAACAGTGACGTGAATGATATCCGATTTGATTTTTGGAAAGTGTCAGAAAATCTCACCTCAGGTTCCTCATCTGGCAAGTGAACTTCGTAGATATCTGATGGCAACCTATACCCTATTGACTTCAAAGAACTCAAAGCGTTTTGGCAGACCTTAAAGGTTAAAAATTTGAAATTTGAAAACGAAAAGTAGGAAAAACACTCACTTTATGCGATAAGAGCCTCTCCATCAAACTTTTCCCATTGGTCACCATTGTGCTTATCAGAGGCAGCCACTCCGAATCAAGCATTGACTTGGCGTATTTCTCATGGGCACCAACAATATTTGACAGGATCTTCAACGCAAGAACAGCCATATCCGGGTTAGATTCAAAAAACTCGGCATAGACATTAAACAAGAATGGGATTACGTCGTCGTTGATTGCATTCGAATCAAAATCTTTCTGCAAACATCTTCTGTTTTCCGAGGTTTGGGCTGAATGAGTTTTCTTTACCTCTGTAGTTAAAAACAGCAGTTGAAGCATCCTCCGCAACCTTTCAATCTGGCTGGGCAATCTTACAAGCCACTCTTCTGAGCAAGAGAGATCCTCTTCTGGACAGGCAACTCGATTAATCCATTCGATGCTGCTGTTCCATTTATCACCGAGATTGAACTGAAATTCTCTTTGTTTCTCAAAATATGGTTGCAACAACTCACTTTGCTCAGTGCCTCCGTAACATCCAGGTTGTGTTGTAGACATGATTTCACAGGAATTTTCAGACAGAGTTCTGATCCTGATCTTGCCAGCAACGCCACTGCAGCTGGCTGCAACGTCTTCAAAAATTCTTTACCTAAACATGAAAATAAATACATGATCCATATGGTCCAACTCACTTTCTGTATGTTGTATGAAACGAAGGGCCTCTGAGGTGTTTGAATTGAGATTCAGAAGACTCACTGCGTCTTCCACTGACAAAATCTTCTTCTTATCCTTTGAATCTGGCCAGTATGATTTGTACACCCCGTATATTGCTCTACAAAAGGAATTATCTAGTATCCCGGACATATTAACAAAAAACTCACGAAATGGTCACAGAGGGTATGATGTAACGGGCCATTTGGTCAACATTTGAATGAGAATCCGATTTGTTCCCTACAAATTCTGAGGATTGATAAGGATAAGACAAGAAAGCGAAATGGGGGAGACATTCGGTGAAAACAAAAGATAAGACGGGCAGAGTGCAAACCGATGTCACGCCACCGCTCTGTTCGCTGCGTGCGCGAGTAGCCAGCAGGATGGGATTCTAGGCCACCAAAACTCGGCCATCATAGGCGACATGTGATTTTGGAGACATATTCTATCAAAAACGATGCTCCTATTGTGTTTTTCCAGCTTAAATCGTGGGAACGATATTGAAACATGACAAACCTTTGTGAAAATAATTGAATTGTGTTTAAACTGCGGACGATAAGAAAAAGCAGGAGGGCTAAAATGGCTGAAGCCAGCAGAATTGAAGCGATGAGGAACATCACCGTTTTTCCGAGAACTTTTTCAGTTCTGTTTGAAAAATATAAGTACAAATCTCAATTTTGACTATTTGATTTTGAATACCTCACAATCATATTCGAATACTATCTTATAAAAAAAAATGTTTTCAAAAGCGGTGCTTTCAATTTCAAAGCGTCCTTTCACAAATAACTAATTGCATATTGGTATTTTGTGGTGTATTAATAAATTTGTTGCTTTGTCCTGTGCATTGTTGTTCGAAAGTATAAAAAGCACACCGTTCAGATCATTGCATGTTCTATCAAGCGTCTAATTCTGAGCAAAATGAACTCATTCGTGTTGACTGTTCTGCTATCTTTCGCTGTGTACTCTACTGTCTTTGGAGTTATTAGACATCAAGCAACTCCGGATAAACTCGAGTCGATTTCAAAAACACGAATGTTAGATTCGGAATCGAGTCTGAAAATTTCAAATACAGCATTTTCAATTAGTTCCGGTTGCTCTACATCTGACAATGGAACTGGCCTCGAGGAAGTAAATTGTCATGTAGAAGCGTCTAAATCATACGAAACGGATGGTACTTGCAATACTTACAACTACAGTGAAACTACAATCAAATCTGTAACTAAAACGATTCCAGCAGATAACGGAATCGCTAAATGCACAAAGCAAGAGTGAGTTGTTTTATTGAGAGAAAAACAAAAAAGGATATTCTACAGATGCACCGGAAAAACTTCTCCCATTCCTATTGACTGTGAAACAGCTTTCGGAGAAAATATGACTGAAATTTTAGCAAGAAGAAAGGACAATCAACCTAAAAATAATTGAGAATGAACATTTAATAATGAATTGAAAATGTTTATTAGTTGAACACCCGTGTAGTTTTGACTAAGCTGTTAATGCATTCTCAACGTGATTTGTAGTACAGGTTTTACAAAAACAATCACTTTCTGAGACGAAGAAACTCGAAATTACAAAATATATGAAATCAAGTTTACAAGAAAAAAGAAAAAAACCCGTACCCAAAGGAATATCAAAAAAACTTAAAAAATTATCTCCGCATTCTGCCTTTTGGTTGTTTTTTGCAGTAACAGAATGGTCGATAGAATTCCGTTCTGATACAATCCGCAGTTTTCCCGTATTTATTGCTCCTTTCAACCATTCCGAGCACTCGAATTTCCCCGTTAATAAGTTTCACGTTTCCCTGGAAATTTAGACTTGCATCTTTTCTTATCAATTTCTGATCAGGTTTACCTTGAATTCCGCCTTACTCGGCTCTTTCATTTCTGCTGTCACTTTGTACAGCGTGGCTCCTTTGTATTTGTGGTCAAACATTGCAAGTGACACGGTCTAAAAAAAGAACTAATCAAATCACGTCGCTAAGACTATTCAGTCATCATACTTTTCCAAATTCCATTTTAATGCAATAATCAGTGAATTTCCCATCTTTGATCTGTTTGTTGACCGCGTTTGCTAAAGCGATGCCTATTGAGCGAGCCAGTGTGGTGTTTCTGACAAGAAAACAATGTTATCTACGTTCATTCTGATTCATTTTTAAAGATCGGTGATCAGAAAACATCAACATGCTTGTTGAAAACTCACGTTGGTAACGTCGTTGTGTTGAACTGACAAAGACAGTACTCCAACGGAATAGGCATGGTTCTACAGTTTCTAGGTGTTGGTGGTTGTTTACGAATGTAGGAATTTCCCTTTTCGCCGGGAATATGACTTGGCTCCTCGTCCGTGAAATTGTGAGCTGATTGGTACTGAAAGAAAATTTAGGCGTGTCAAGATGACATTTATTTGGACAACAAGCACTGTATAGAATTAAAACTATGAGAATTATAATATTACATAGGATTAAAAATATTAAGTACTGATCGGATAATTTCTTTTCTAAATTTGATAAATTCTCATCTTACACTACATACTCACCTTCAAAATATCCAACAAAGTTGCTCTGGTATCATAATGCGTTTGTAGATTCTTTGCGTTTGCGGAAATAATATTCAGCAAATTTGTGGTTTTCCGCAACTCTTTTGGTATGGAAATTGCTGTGAGTGGATTATTGACATCCAGTGCTCCAACAAAAGTATTGCGAACGTTTCCAAATCTAAGTCCATGATCTCCGAGGAAAAACACAAAAGAGTTGTCAAGTTGTTTTCTATGTTGAATCAAGTAATGTTGAAAGTCCTTATCAGCATGTCCAAATCCATTCTCCGTATTGTGACCCAAATGGATTGCCCAAACCCATCCAAACTTTCTTTGGTCTGGATAAGCATCAGTGAACTGTCCCATGTAATCTAGCAAGCTGTGGTGATATTCCCGACACAAATCTCCATTCAAATGTTTTTGTGTTAACTTTGTACCATGATTTTTTCGCTCATAGGCGTTTTGAAAAGGTCTGAACAAATGATCTTTTGTATTCTCCCTTCATTTTGCTATTTTCTTACCTCATATAATGGTCTATAGTTGGCTTATCAAAACCAACACAGTTTGGCCAATTAAATGTTCCTTCAGCCCAGTCTTCAGCAAGCAAAGTCTGAAATTTTGAAAAATAGAAACGCCAATAAAACGTTCTGAGCTACCCGATATCCATGGTCCTGGAACTCTGTGAACAAAGAAGTCTCGTTGTCTTTGTAGACGTTGCAAAAATACTTGTGAGACCAATCAGGCTCAGCAACTCCCATGTCAAAAAGTGTCTTGTCTACCTTTTCGAGTGATTTTCCTGAATCATATTGTTAGGACTTTGAAAAAAGATTAAAATTTACCAAACCACATTCCAATTCCATTAGGTCGACTATTATCTCCTATTTTGTTCATATACGGAAAAATCACCCCATCCATGTGATTTGTAAAGTAGGAAAGTGTTCTTGGAAGAGACCTGCAAGAAATCAAATAAATCAACATTCGAAAAGACGTACACGTACCGTTTAGCTTGAGAATATGAAATTGAGTCTAGGAGAATTACAAAAACATCATATTGTTTTAAACCAGTTGTATTCACTTTTGGTGTCTCTTTTGGTCTGAAAAATAACCGAATATCTGGTCTGAGGCTGAAAATTGACTGAGACTCACTTTGGGATTACTTGCGAGTGTAAATACCCATAAACATCAGTTGTTTTATTAGAACAAGCTGTTTCCAAAAATTCACAGTCAACGGGGCCTGGGGTAATACTCCAGTTGCCAATTATGTTGGATCGTTCGCTTTTACGTGTGTGGCACCTTAAATATAGGAAAAGAACTATAAATGAAGCTATGTCTTACCTGGCACGACATTCCAATTTGTCGTTTTTCTTTGGAACACTCCATTTTGAGTTTTTCAATTCAGTAAGAGGTTTGAATGATGTGTCGCAACTTTTCAAAGGGTCACTGTCAGGGTTTACGTACTAAAAATCATATTTAGATTTAAGAAACGGTGAGAATAAAAAAACATACTTGAAGAACTTCATCATCCCACACGTCATACTTGGGCAGCTCACATTTATCCCATGCTTCATCATCAGGATTTGTGTAATTGAATACGGCGAACTTTGATGGGATGTTACCAACTATTGCTTCATAGTATCCATAAGACAATTCAGAGTTGTCATTTGGGGAATAAGTGGCTACTCCAAGAAATATCACGTAGATTATAATGCATCCAGTTAATGCGACAGCTCCCCATGGCACGTTTTGCATTTTTCTGAACAATTTCAAAAGTGAGAATGACAAAATTCTCGAAATGACAATATTTGAACGTAGTTTATATTTAATCGCTGAAAAAACAGGAGGGGCAATGACGTGACATAAGGTCAAGATAAAGTTTGGGTGGGGTTGATGAGAATCACCGCAAAATTGATAAAGAATGAAACGGAAAAATTATAGATTCGCGGAAACTTGTATTATAAACCTGTAGTACTACAAACATCGAGAAAAGTGAAATTCTTCAAACAAATTTGTATTTGTTATCTTTACGCTCAAACTTTTCATTGAAAAATATAAATAAAGTTGGCGCATGTTTGTATGAAAAACTATGCCTTTCCAATAACCCTCCCCCTACCCATAAACTATAAGAGCCTCCCACATTTGATTGTTCACTTTTTGGCGCAAAAATAGGAGGGAATTGGTATTTTGAACTATTATTTCAAATAAAAACACAAAAACTGTAGTGTTACTGTAAAAATTTCAATTTTACAAACTTTTCTACTATGCCTGTTTGCTGCTAACAGACTAGCGTAATTCCTTTCATCATTGAATTTTCAACAAGTTCAAGTGGATTCCTTTATTCTTCCGACTTACTCGTGTAACTTTTTGAAAATAAATCAAAGAAATGAAGAGGTGCGAACAATTGGTAAGAGGGCAAGGACACAAGGGCAACAGTCACTTGGACGATGGAAAAAATAGACATAAAGACAGTCCGGTTCTATGAAAATTTCCAGGTTGCAAGGAAGAATAAGTTGATAAAATTGAGACATAGAATTGAATGAGTGTTTCTAGATTGGTGATACAAAATGTTTGATGCCACACCTCTACTGTTCAAACGTTCTTATCTCTAAAATCGCGGACGACAGTAATTTAAATAAAATTTACGCTTAAACTATAATGATATAACACTTATTAATACATTAAAAATAAAGCAAATTCAAGAATTGAATGTTTGCAAAAATAAAATCTTAGTGATTATTAGAATTAGAAGAAGTTGTTCCTCCACTGAAGCAGTTGATACTGAATGGGAGAGCAGACGCAAACATCTGAACAAATATCTTTAGAACATGCGATGGATTCCATGAAGTGTTTGACCTACCGGATTAAAAGGGATCTGACTCAATTGTAGAGTTCTGTCTTGCGCAAGACGTTTACATTTGTAACGACGGTTTTGGAACCATATTTTGACCTGTCAAAAGAAATTTGTCTTTTTCGCGGGATTATTTTTGGTCTGATGGGAATTGGAAACAAACTTGTGTTGCTGTGAGACCCAGTGTCTGTGCTAGTTCTTCGCGTTCACCAGCCGTGACATAACGTTGCTTTTTGAAGCGTTCCTCCAATTCGTTTACCTGCAGATGGGAAACATCGAAAACGACCGACCTTATGAGAAACCCAACTTGATGTTGAGTAAATAGTACTCTTGGCTTTCGTTTTTGCTGTTGTGATCGTAAGTTGATCGTTTCATTGTTCTGATTTTGTCCTTGGCCAAAATTATGGTTATATGTTTTTTGAGGATGATTGGAAGGGTCTGAAACGTCATCAGCTCACTTTTTTCAATATAGTGGTTTGTGTTCAGACCAAATTACGTTTTGATCAAAAAACCAATTGTCTACAAACTTACTGTAGTATGACCCGGCGTGAGACCCCAGAATAACATCTCTTTGCACCAACGGCAAAACCGGTTGATACGGATTGGAAAGTTCAGAAAATGACTGGTCAAAACCATCAAACACCCCAACACGTGACGTCAGGACTGGTTTGAACTCTGACGGAATGATGGCTGGGGGCAAAATAATCTCGGAAGTTGTAGCTGAGTTTGAGGTGGAACTAATTTGAGAGGACTGCATGAGCAGAGACCAAGATGGAACTAATCTTGGAATAAATGAAAGTTTTAGGCGTGATATTTGAGAAGTATGGTGTGGAGGAGGGAGGTTTTCACACCAAGTCATCAACTAACTGTTTGTTGTCCATTAGAGGGAAGAAATTGAGACTCTTCCAAACCACTTGTAGCCCATTTCAAATCTTGGTGACACTTTTCCCACAACACAATGCTCGGGATAATAGGGCAATGGAGATTGAAGGAAACACTAACAGTTAAAAGACGGGGAATTTGATTATGCAAATCCGCATTTTAAATAGAAAGAACACTTACGTATTAAAACAATCACAAAAAACGGCATCAAGAAGTCCTTCTTTTCAAATAATGATTTGGCTCTTATGTTGCCCTTAGATTTTTCTTCCGATCCCGTTTTCTTCCTCTTCTCCAAAACCCCCGACAACTAGACATTTCGCAGTTTTAATGGCTTTTCTGACGTAACTATAGGAATTCTCCCATGGAAATGTTGTAACCAACAGTAACAATATTCTCTTCGGCCAACATTCACTCACTTTTGCCTTTTCAGGAAGTCAAAATCTCCGATTTTTGGGAATCTCGGACGAATTCATCTTCTTAAGCGGAAAAATGGTGAGTGATGCCCTTGAGGACAGGGAAAGAAAAATCTTTATTTGCTTTTCTTTCTAATAAGGGGGTCGTTCTTAATTTTCTCACAGTTCTCAGAAAAATCTTCATCATACTTTGTCCTTTTTTCTATTGTTTCGAAAAGCACAGTAGATGGAAGAACGAAAGACTTTTTCCGTTGCTTTACTGCTTTTCCTCGGCAGTTTCATGACCTTACCGATTCCGCAGATGGCTTTCCACCTTTTTGTTTTATAGTTCTTTTGTGGATTGGATATTAAATGCCATATTAGTCATTTTTCAAAAAAAAAAAACATACATCAAGAAATAAAAAGTTTATGATCATGTACAGCAATTATAGTATACGGTAGAAATGAGTGAACTCATGTCATGTGCCTCACTCTTTTTTTCACTTGTCTCTATCGTTTTGTTTGTATTTTAGCATTTACTTGAAAAGGGTAAAGCAACAAAAATGTATCTTTTTTTAATGCCATCCTCATTTTTTACCCAGTCATTCTTCAATTTTCAATGTCTACTTGTTGCATGTCTCAGACTCGCTGCAAGACCCTTGTGAAAAAGATGTTCGGGTCAAAGAAGAAGATACCACCGCCAAAGTTCTGCCCGCAATCGGATACTCGTAAGTTTGGGAGAAAGGGAATCAAAACTGAAACTAATGGCGTTTAGGTTTTTGGTATTTGATTACGCCATTTAGCGTTCGCTACTTGAAACACTCCAAAAGGTCTTTGTTTCGACAGATTTCATTTCGAAATGACCGCGTCTTTCTACATTTATTCCCACGCATGTCTCAGTCTAATTCGTCTTGAGGATATCTCAGTGGATTAGGCTGCGCCCAAAAAACAGCATAATTCATAGCAGAGAAGTGTTTTAGAAATAGACAGTTTCATTGGTTATTCACATAGTACAGACACTCATAATTGGAACTGATAACGATGTTTCGTCAGAGTGCGCGTACTCCAAAAATCATAAAACAAGTATGACCGCCTGAAACCTTCAATTCACCTAACAAATTCTTCTGCTTTTCTTGCAAAAGTAATTTTTCAATTCGTCTTTTTGAGATCTTCTCTTTATTCTAAAACCCCGAATCCTTACGTAACAGGAAACAATAAACGCAGAAATAAGGAGAAAAAGCTGTAGGAGGGTGACAAATCGGAAAATACTCGAGGTCTTGAGATGCCACTAAATTGAAAAACGCCACCAGTGTTATTTGACTTTTCTGCTTTTGCCATTTGATTATTTGACTTCACTGTGTGGTATTTTTCTAAAAATGACTACAAAATTGTGGATTGTCTCTCGTGGTTTCAATGCTACGAATCAAAGTAAGTTTGAGGCTTTAATGTTTTTCGAAAACTTTTAAACTGGAAGAGCAAAAAGCTTTTTAAGTGAATGCGCATGATATATCTTTTTGTATCAAACTGCTTTTTTGATACGTTCAAACCTACTTAAAAAGTGTCGTGTCAGATTAGAAAGACAACGCTGTCCAAATCCTAAAAGTATGAAGAAGGGATAATCTTACATGATTCTCTCTTCGAGGTATCATTCCCTATTCACCCCATATCATTCTCCTTGAAATGGAGGCAACTGCAACTGGTCTTGCTCTTTCTCTTGGTACCAACCAGTTGTGCGGGTTTGTCAAAGGTTTGTAGATCAAACACGATGTTTTTTATCAATATCTTATGTGTCTCTGGGAAATAGCTGCAAACTGGGAGTGTCATGTCATCATATTTTTGTGCTATTTTCCGTTTTCAATCTTTTTCTAATACTCAAGTGACAAAACAACTGTCATTATTAGTCGCTGGTTTATTCATTTGAAGTTGATCTGCAAAACAAAATAACTATGTTCACAGAACTAGGTTTTGGTGAGTAGGTTATGAATCTAGTCAGTATCTGCATTTCTAGTAGTATAAAATTTCAAGTGCGCAAGAATTTCTGAAGAATTCATAGTTTAAGATTACAAAAATTTATTTCATATTGTTTATTTTTGATTTTAGGTCTCGACCGTCTTACCGGTGAGCCAGCGGAGCCGGAAATGGAGGATCCCGAGGTAAGTAGAGAACGACAGTTGCATTAAACCAAAACACCTCTATTTTATTGTTTTGATTGATGTCAACAGGTTTTTAGAATATCATTTATCTCTCATCGGAACAGATGAGCAAATCGTTAAGATTAGATCTAATGGAACCCATAAATAACCTCAGCTATTTTTGTTCCAGCTTGCAAAAATGACGTGTTTTTACTTTATTCCTATTTTTGTTCTCTCGAATTAGGCCAGGAAAGAAAAATACATGATTCGCTTAGAATATGTAAATATACGAGCATTTTTTGAAACATCCATCACAAGAGAACATCAAGGTTTCTCTTTCTTTTTTTAACCTTGTTCCTCAAAAAATCAAAGGTTTTTGATACAAATAATTTAGAAGATTTCCTTTAACAAGCATAGAAAAACATAACTAGCAGTTTTTTAATGACTACTTATTACAATAGTGTGTATTAGTCACGGTTACTTCATGAATGGGATGCTCAGGTAGTAGTTTTGCTAGGCCAAACTGACTCTCATAAACAATTTTGCCCACAACAACCGGTCGTTTTGGTTTCGTTTTGAATTACACCCACTCACGCAAGGCACAAACTTTCCGCGACCACCTCACCCACCAAACTTCCCTTTTTTGCTGTCTTGACATGACTCGAGACTGGAGTGCATATGAATAAGATATTTTGCCATTTTTTGAAGGCGCTCCGCTCTTTTCTTCCAATTGTCGACGACATCATTTGCGTGTAAGCCTACACCGAAACGGACCTCAAATTATTTTCTTCTAGCTTTTTGCAAAAATTTTGAACGACGCCTACATTGTCCTCCACAAAACACAAATTTTACAAGACTTGCCTATTTAGGTCGCTGCTGCTCGTCTAGAGCTTCAAAAACGCCGAAAGGACAAGCATCGCAAGATGGAAGCTGATCGCGAGCGAATGCGCCAGCATATTCGGGACAAGGTATGTGACATTTAGGAAGGAGTTTGTGAACTGAAGATTAATTTTTGCAGTACAACCTGAAGAAGAAGCAGGAGGCTCAAGAGCAAGAAATTGCTGGCCGTATAGCCGGCAATCGGAAGACACCTGAGCAGGTTGCATTGGAGAGCATCAACACTGAAGAGGAAGACGGTAATTAACAGGAAGAATTAATAGACTTGAAAATGATTTTCGTTTTAGGTCTGATGACAGCCATCAATGATACTCTCGAGAAAGCCAAGAGCACTGTTGTATCGGCTTGCTCCACTGTCAAGAACGCGATAACTCTCTGGAACAAGTAAACGAAACTCCCCCAACCTGCCAACCAAATCTGTATTATCTGTGACATCTCCCGCGCCTTTTCTCTCCACAATGTATAGTATTTTATCTTCCTAACACCAAATTGCTTAATGATTAGAACGTTTAAAGCCGTTAGGAAGAAATATATGTATTTGCCATGTTCGGCCACAGATTGGAAAAATTTAAGTATTTCGAAACTTTTAATTTTGAAAATCTGTGTTGTATGTTCTGTATGTACTCCTTCCCTACTGAAATTGGTTTTTTAACTCTTCTGTACATCTACACTCAATTTTATTTACATTCCAGATTCTTGTTCTGCTAGTTTTCAGGATAATTTTCTGATTGTGTTGTCATCCATCCATGAGCTATTTATGTACTCTAGAGTTTTTCCATTTCATGTTGATCAAAAAATTTGCAATTTCTTGTTAGTTTTATTTATTTATGTATGTACAAAAACAATGGGACGGGGTGCAAAAAAGAGTACAAATTTGTAATTACCCGTGTGTGCTACGATTAACTGACAAGATTTTTTGAGATTAAAACTATAGGAGAGGAGGTGAAAAAGTATTGGGAAAAGAGATCCATAAAAATTTAAAGGTGATCCAAAAACAGTTGGGCGACAAAGTGAAATGAGCAAGATTTTGATAAAGACACAAAAGTTAGTGAGCTTTAAATTAGGCAGATGGTAGATATCTGTCGTCATCAGCTCTTTGCATTATCAAATTTTCTCTTGCAAATCGAATTTGTCGTTGTCGCTCAGCTCTTTTTTGACGAAGCCGTCTTCCACCGAGAGCGAGCATCACAAGAGTGAGAACAGAGACTGATAGAAGTAGACCAACAATGATGTAACTGACAACTGAAGTTGAAACTTGTTTGCCGAGTAGCTCCACATACTGTAAATTTTGAGCATATAGAAAAAGGAAAATTAATTCAATGTTAGATATGTTTACCTCAACTCTCCCTTGAGCCCTTTCCCGGTTCTTTTCAAGTATTGCCTGACGATTCGCAAAATTGCTATCCCTTGGGTATAAATTCTTGCATATGTCATAGGGATAATCCGCTGGGTTGTGATGACACACGCAAGTTGTATTTGCGTTCCTGCAACCAACAATAGGGTCAACTTTTGGAATAAATTAACGAAATTCTCACGAGAAATCGGGCTCCTTGTTTTTACATTTGAGTTGGTTGCACCATTCACTGGGTTGGTTAAAACAACAAGAGCATCTGAAAAAATATGAAAAAAGTGAAATTAAAACGAGAAATTGAAAGACTAACTCATTATTTTTTCTTTGGAAGCATCTTGTCATAAATTGTTGGCACTTTGCTCCATTGTCATCAAATTTCCGACAGACACAAACTGTCGGTAGTGGAGCATTGTTTTCATGAAGAGCCGATAAGGTTTGATTGCAGAACATGGTGTTCCAATCTTGAGCACATGAACATGGTGAGTTGAATGTGGCACCTGGTCGGAGGTAAGTGTCTAATGGTCGGTGGACATAAAAATCTGCAAATTTATGATATTAAATGAATCTTTGAGTTTTTTTTCACAAAATTGTTTTTTCGCCCACACGGAACTTTCTTAGACCGGAAACAACCTTTACTTCAGGGTAAGATTTCAAGCAAGTGAATTTTTCATAAGGTCAAAACTTTTTTGAGAGATTTATTCCAAGTTCCTCATGAACATGTTTTTTTGATCTTTCAAACTTTACCTGAAACACAAGAGAACTTTTCACAATTTGCTCCGGAACACCTCGAGAGTACTTCACCGACGAGAGCGGCAATGATTCCAAAAAACTGCCAGTAGGTCATTGATATGAATGTTCATCAATCAGAGAACAGGTTCATAGGTGGAAAAATTGAAGTTGCTAATTGGCAAAGTCCTAGAAAGTACATTTTTAAAATTTTAGCTAAAACAAGAAGAAAATTAGGAAACAACTGTGAGAAAAACATTTGATTTTTGAAGTTTTCAGTGAAGCATAGCTTAATGAATTCTGCAAACGATTTCGAATTTCAAACAGACGTCACAGGTTACCAAAATTTAAGAAGGACCGAAATAGGAAGGTGAAACGTAGAAGTCTTTGTCTTACTTCCCGTTGCGTCCCAAAATAAAAGAAAGCCAAGATATCTCCACATTTGGGAAAAGGGAAGAATGGAAAAAGAAAAAGGAAAAAGAAGAAAGAAAAAAACACGGGAAAACAACGAAAACGAAAAGGCGTTCAGAAACGAGGAAACGTGTGGTGCAAGGTTAACGGAGCAGGCGACTGGGCAGATATGTGTGCTCTCCTACGAATTATGAGAACATTCGAGTGAAAAAAACGAAAAATTCGTCCAACTCAACCACCCACTCGACACCTATTTTATTACTTCAATGTTTTCCGCTTACTCCTGCTTGAGTCACCGCAGTCACTTTCAGTTTTACTCCACCCTTAAAAAATGATAACAAGGAAGGCTGAAAATCCATAAAAATGTGATGTGTGTGATTTAAGTAAATAAACATAAAGTTTAAAATGATATGAAATGATTTCTTCCCAGATAGGAAAGAAAGGAGTGTTGAAGAAAGTTAGTGTTGCGGTGCGGGGGGAAAAGAAAGTAAACATTTTGAAAAATAAGATCGGAAACAAGAATATTTAGAGAAAGAAAGCGCAACGACCTGGAGAAGGGCCACGATAAAACAAGCTTCAGTGGGTCATTCCAAATTTATGCTCTCCCTATCCTAGAGCGAACGTTTTATGTCCTGGTTACCTCAGGCGCACCTGCAGAGAAAAGAGGGCGCACTCTTCTCTTTTTTCAGGGTGAAGAGAAGTTTTAAACCAAAAAATCCAGATAGACTTTTGACTCATTATCAATGGTATATTTACTTTATACATATGCCGTTGAAAAATTTCAAATCTGAGCTATTCTGTGAGTTAAACCTTTATAAGTGTGAATTTCACAATCGGAAGTTGCGTTTCATGACTCATGCAACATGTTCCCTGTCGGAGCCTCAAAAAGAAATCAGCGTGTTTCAAACTTTCAAAACCCCATGAATACTAACCGCTCTCCCACTCGCCAGCACTCAAAAATGTTCCTTGAACACATTAGGGAGAGTGGAATGGATCCGACCCATTCCCATTTCCTTTCCATTCTCCTGTGTCAATTTAGTTCAACAAATCTGTTTTGGTCCCCGTCCCAGTGAGAAGAAAGAGGAGACAAAACAAAGCATGTGAAAAAATCCGTAGAAACAAGAAAGAAACAGTGGGGAAAAAGAAGATATGACCGGAGGAATGTGATTTTGCGTTTTCACAAACTGAGGAATGGTGTCAGAAGAATGGGAATGGCAGGGGCAAGGAACAGAAAAAAAACGGGCGGCCGTTTGGGGCAAAAAGTAGATAATGTGCATCTTTTTGCAAATAAGCGCTCTTCCCATGGGAGACAAGCTGGACCAGTAACTTGTTCGTCTTTCGGGACAGACGAAGGAGGCCACCGCGTTTGAAAAATCTGTTTAGGATGTAAAGGATGAAGGCCAAGGACGTTTGAGCTGAACACGTGAATTAATCACTTGACCGCTTGGTTCTAGTCTCTGAGGACCAATTTGACCTAGCTCGGGTAAAAAGTTGCAATTTCTCAACTCTATTTAAAAAAAATGCTCTAAGACTGACATGACCCATAACATTTTGAAGATTTATTTTTGTGGCAAAACATCATCTAACCCACTTATTTGAAGATTCACAAACTTCATTGTCTATTCCTTTGACTTTCAAGAAAATATGGGAAAGAGTCAAGTCCTTTTAGAAAAACAATTTCACTTACCATACATATTTTTTCGAGAAGGCAAAATAAGAAAAAAAGTCACACTATGCAAAACAAAAACTAGTTAGAAGTGCATAAATCCCCCCCCCCCCCAGATAAGGAGGAGAAGGACCCTCTTGTTTTCAGTGCAATAATAGAAAAGTTTGGAGGGGGAGGAATTGGAAAAGTGATGGAAGAAAGAAGAGGGGGAGGAGCAAATAAAAGGTTGTGTGGATTATACAGAGGGGAGGAAGAAAAGGCGCGAAGCGGCTCTCAGAAGAGGATGCAACCAATGGAAAGGGCAAATGAAGAAGTTCTTCAAAGACAATGAAATTTACAAATTTCGCACAGTTAGAAGAGTGAAATTATAGCATGGCTAACACCCAACATTCATCAAGATCAAATGCCAAGACGCTTAATTATTCTCGAAATTTTTCTTTATTTTGCTATATGGTCTTCTTTCTTTTTGTTTATGGACCAACACCACACCCATTATGCACAACAGACCAAACGAAAAACCCACCAGGATAATTTTCTCATTCATTTTCAAAAATGGAAAATATAATTCATAGGGTCGGTTAAGTCTCGCATCATCACAAGTATAATTGAGAAAACAAAAAAAAACAGAATATAGTCGGAGGCAAGAAAGAAACAGTGTACATTAAAATGTAAGTGAGGGAGAAAGTGGAATAAAATTCGGTTGTCAGTCAGTTGTGCGGGTTGAAGAATGATAAGGAAATGATGTTTGTCGACAGGATTATTCTATCGTACACCAAATTTTTGTGAATAAACATGTTAAAATGACAAGTTTTTTCGAATTTTCTCAAAATCCTACTTGTTTCTAAACACCTCAGAACCTAGATCTCACGATTTCCGTAAATTTCCATACTGCTGCTGAGATGAAAGCACATTGTCAATAAAATGGAATAATACATTAGGCAAAAAGTCAAAAGTTGAAAAACTCGACTTTTCAACAAAGCAAGTGCCTAGAAAATGGCAACTTTAAAAACTAGAAAATTGAATTGAAAACGAATCATAAATAATTCTGTTCCACATACATCACAACACAACACCTAGCCTGTGCCCTTTGCATATACGCGCATTAATTTGTGCCACAAAGAGCAGAAAAATACGGGAGCTGCTCAATTATCCTTCTATATATCCCCGTCCATTTTGTATTCCTTTCCATGTAATTACAACAATGACTGACTCAACGGCGCCGCAAACATAAGATTCATCTCGTTTGCTATCTCAGACTCTGACTTTGAAGCAAGAAAAGCACAACTAATTATTTATGCAAATAATGAAAAAACGGACATGGTGGCGGCTTTTTTCAGTAATGAATGAGATCACAAAAATAGATAAATGATAAATAAATTCTCAAAAGTTCCATTTGATTAGAGTTTTTCCATCATAAGTCTAACCCTAAGAAAAAATTTGAGAATCGAATAAATTAGGGAAAAAAATAATTTAATAAATTAACTAAAAAATTTTTAAGCTGCATAGCCAATGTTTAGCAAAGTTCGCATGTAGCCGCACAGTTGCGGAACTTGACCTCATAACTGTAGAACGGGCTTCGGCAGTAGCCCGAATTGGCCCAACTTGCACAACTGAAAACCCGAACGGTCATTAAAAGAGATTAAAGATGGATCATACTTTGTGTTATAATCCACACAATCCGGACTGGTACCGCGGAAGTTGGGGTCAGGAGTGGTTGTGGCGGTCGGGCGGCAAAATCCGCACGTTTTCCGACAATATTCCTGAACGTTTGTTCTTGAGTGTGTTTGAACAGTCAGCAGGTTTGAATAATAGTTTCTCATAAATCTCAGAAACCTTGATTGAAAGTAAAAATTAAAAACCATTGTGAATAAAAATTTCTGGTAGTGATGTCACTTTAATCATTGTTGACAAACTCTTAACATCAACATTTTTGCAAAACTCATTAAAATTTTCATAGTTTTTTTCCTGGTCATCAAAAAATGTTGCTTTCAAAACAGAAATATGAAAATTTGCATTTATTATATCGAGAAAGAAAGGCACCATTCACATTTTTAAGTTTTTTAAAAACTCACTCTGACAAAGTCCTGCATTCCAATATTCATGCAAATTGACAAATCTGTCGTGCAATCAACTGCTTTATCAAAGCATCCTCCTGGAAATCAAAGATAACGGAATAAAATACTAGAAAACTCAGCGAAAAACAAAACATCCAACAAATACCAAAACAGACTTTACAAACAACAAATAGTCCACCAACTAGAGTTTGCACCAACCTTCCAAACAGAAACCGCAAACATTTGGGCAATCCTCAATGAGTATGTCACGCCATTGAGGGTCCTTACACATTCTCGATGTTACAAGAGCACAGTTTATACGAGGAACTGGAAAAGGGTAATCAATTGAGCTAGGATTTTCATTCTCACATGGTGAATTACTGCAATCAAATGGCTCAGTCTGGCAGCAATAACCACAAGTTTTTGGGCAACTACTGACAGCAATTCGCTTCATTTCCTCATTTCTCTCCCCGTTCAACTGAATTTTCAAATATGAATTCATCAAATTACCATTCTCATGAGGCTACCATAAAACACAATAGAGGTCTTTCTACTGTTGTTCCAACCATGACACTACTACCATATATCATAGTACAAGCATCGTCACTGTATATGTTATCACAGTTGACAGCATTTGTAGCGTACTGAAAAAATAGTATAATTTTTCAGTTTTGACAGATTTGAACTCACTTTTCCTTCTGCTGTGTAATATGTACAATTCCTATCAAGAACTGCATTTGTACTTTTCAAAACCAATAGTAAAACAACTAGAAAGAGATAGAAGTGCATAAAATTGGATATATCAGTTGATGTCATAAAAATAGCATTTGAATGGTAAAGGAATAATGAACAGAATGCGGTAGTACGTAAAAAATAACCAAAGAGAGACAAGAATGAGAGATTGACCAACAGGGGTAGTTCGAGTTGACTACCGTTCAACGGCCTGTGGCACAATAGATTTCTTCGCGAACGGAAAAATTTGCGGTGGGTCGTCTCGTCGCATTGTGCAAATTCCGGCTTGTTTCTATTCACCCGGGCCTGACAGCTCTCAAAAAAAGTGCGCGCATCAAACAACCTCGCTGTGTCAGACGGTTTTTAGTGTTATTTTCCGCGTCGGCTCCGCTGCTGCGTAGGACATGTTTTGATTGCATAGCTCTTATCTTATGATCCCCTGCCAACCTAAACATGCTCATGACACTTTTTTCTTGTTTGTCAACTATGTAACAGGAATTCAAGAAATTATGTTTCTAAAACCGTGTTTTTTCCAATTGAGCAAAACAAGTTCTAGTTGCGAAAATCAGTCAAAGTCCTTTTGGTGAAAACCTAAGAAAAAAAGATTCTCCATAGCTGGGAACTGAAGCCGGGTCTCGCAAGTCACAGACACGGATACTCATCACTATACTATCACTCCAAGCTGCGTTTAGTCCTTCTCCAGAGTACCGTCTGCAGTCAGAGTTTGTCAAGGATGACAACTCCAAGCTGCGTCTAGTCCTTCTCCAGAGTACCGTCTGCAGTCAGAGTATGACACGAATGACGGATGTGCAACTAAAGTGGCGGGGTTGACCTTTGGAGGTGTTGTTGTGTGCGCACTGGCCCGCTCTTTTGATCGCGAGTCGTTGAGGAACTTTGCTCATGGCAAACTGCTTTAGGAAAGGTCATGACCCCTCACACATGTCGCACTTTGATTGACAACTGATGCAACCTGTCTGTCTAGAATATGACGGAATCACTAGCACCTCGCCAAGTATCGATTTTCAGACACGTACCGCACCATTCAAACGAAGAACAAGGCAAGGTCGCGGCGTTTCGATGGCTGCCCGCTGCCAACTCGGGTACCGTAGAACTGTCTCCAAATAAAGCAATACTTTGAAAAATTTCTAAGCAAAAAAAAAATAACAGAAAAAAGCCGCTCCAACACTGGAATGTTTTAGTAAAAACTGGAAAAAAGATCCGCAGTCAGCAGGATTCGAACCTACGCGGGCAGAGCCCAATTGATTTCTAGTCAATCTCCTTAACCACTCGGACATGACTGCTTGGTTAATTCAAAACTTTTCTGCATTGATAAGACAACATAAAGAAAAAACTTCTGTGCATTTTTTTGATAACTGTACTATCCATGTTTTTTTGATTAGCGGTTTACTCAATTTTTCAGTTCGTGTGTTGATTCATTGTCATTTTTCCATTTTCTTATTTTAAATCCCGAATATGTAGTATGTACTTCTGGTTTGTATCAAATCCGCTTTGTGAAATTTTCAATTGAATTTAGTAACTGACTTCTGATTTTGAATCACAAGATAAAGATGAGTAACGCAGCACATAACAAAAATTGATCTTAGACAAATTAGAAGAATTTGCTTAATACATCTGTCACATGATTTTTGGTTTTGCTGCATCTGCACTTAAAGCTCATCAGAATTCAGCGTCCATGTCGGATCAGGAATCATTGTTATTGGAGTAAACCTATAAACTAAACGGAAATCAATGCAAAGTTTAAATCAATAACGTATTCTAATTGAGACAGTTTTCCTGCGTAGAAAACCGTCAACATATTGTATGGTATTGTATTGAATCTTGAACTTGAAACCAACAAAAAAACTGAAAAACCGCTACTAGTTTGAAGATCATTGCTAAATTTGAGTTGTTTATGTTCCTATCAAACGTCATTTTCTGTTTCTGTAACTACCAATTAGAGTTTGATCTGACATAAAAATTCGTCAAACATTTGAGTGTGATGAACATCAAGAATAGAATTTATACTTTGACTAGCAAAGTAATCAGTCGTTTCGATCGAAGACATGGAAAAACAATCAGTGTAATTCCGTCAAAATACAAATTGTGTAGTACATTTTTGTTTTCAAAGTACTTGCGTTGTACCAGCTGATGCAGAAAACTCAAAAAGGCGGAGTTAGAGTTTCTGTTTTCTGACTTCAATATATTTCCATTTAAGCCATTCTCAATTGATAGAGCAGATCTCTGGCACACAGATCTTTGCCAGGTTTCTCAGCAATGTCGCAAAGTTATTTGCCGTACATCCGATTCAGTATTTTTATGGGAAACTTAGGATTCTTTTCAAATGCTATATTTGGATTCATTCTGGTCTTCACAACTGTATTTTTCATCAAAAAACAGTTCGGCTCTTACAAGTATCTGCTGGTTAACTTTCAAATTTTGGGATTTATATTTGCTTCGTTTGAATGGCTGTTTCATACGGTGAGCAAGCACAACCAAGTTAAACTTTTCAAAATCTTTGTAGTTCCTTCACACCTACAATGCCAGTCTGCTTTACTTTAGTCTAGTTCGTCCTGCTGGCTTGTCTAATCTTACAATGGAATGGATGATGGCAATCTACACTGGCTTATACGCTGCGACAATTGCTCAGTTGGCTATTCAGTTTATGTATCGGTATTGGGCAATTTTTGATGATCGGAAACTTCAATACTTCAATGGATGGAGGTATTTTGCTTGGATGTTTTACTGGGCGTTTTTCGGATGTCTCTGGGCATTTGCTGTTGGTCATTTTTTCTCAATGGATGATTACGGTCGTAACTATTATGCCGATGAAGTTTTGCTCCGTTACGAGGAAAACATCACCGATGTTCCTGTTCTTGCACTGATTGCCTATGACGAAGATGGACACATTCGCTGGAGAAACGTGTCTGGACTATCCATAATGACAATGATATCGTTTGTTCAATACTCTGCCATTTGCTGGTGCGGAAGCAAGATGTTCTTTGGAATGCGCGAAAAGTTATCTCTTCTATCACCATCGGCCCGACGACTTCACCATCAGTTCTTTAGAGCTCTCATGATTCAGGGGAGTTCAGAAATAACTAATTTTTCACATTTTTCAGACTGAAACAAGGAGTTCTTAAACATTCCTCGTTTTTCAGATTACTGCTCCAACCATAATCCTCTTCTGTCCAGTTTTCTTCATGATCTACATCCCGTTCGCCAATTTGAAAATGAGCTTTCCCTCGTGCATGATTCAAAGTGGTTTTACCGTCTACCCAGCAATGGATTCCGTCATTATGATGATCTGTGTTTCAGAATACGGAAAAGTTTTCCACAGTAAGCACGATTTGGAAATTTCCTCTTGAAGTAACATTTTTATTTAGAACTATACGTCACAGGAAAGTTCAAGCTGTTCAACATTCCTCCAAATCAAGGGATAACCCCTTCCGTATCAAGAGCCGTCCAGACAAACGACCAAATCCTTACTTGAAAATTCACATCTTCAATTAATAAATTTTCTGACGTTACGTTTTTGTACTTCCTTTTTAAGAACAAAACTTTTGACTTTCAACAATTTTTTAATTGCAATTCTTCTAAGAAACTAGAAGCTAATCATAATTTTCGTCATATCACTGATTGCAAAGTTGCTTTGACGGTATCAGAACATTATCAGCGCTATATGATGAAAAAATGTTTATAAAGGGGGCCATCTGATAAGAAAAAACTTGATCCAAGTGGTTTCAAAGTTCCAAATTTTGAGTATAGTATTTTAAATAGTTTGACCTGTTTTAAAACATGGGCTGTGTAGGTAAGAAGTGTTGAAATAAAAACTTTGCACATAAAAAATAACTTTCAGAGTTTCTCAAGAGTCTGAAAATTTACGAATGGATCAATTTTGTTTTCTTCGTTATATCCGTAGTGATGCTGATAGTTGGCTCAGTTGCTCTTGGAATGTTATACGCAGATATGCCCCCAATGCGTTAGTGACCTCGAGTGACTAGTAAGAAAATAGAGTATTTGTTCAGCTCCATACTATGACATTCCAACAACTTTGCCAACTCCTGTAGCCCAGCCTTTTATTATTGTGGCAGTTTCTTTTGCGAGCGGTGTTACCTGGAAGAACGATCTCACTGATTCATCTTCTGATTCTTTCAAAACTTTATCAGCTGCTCTGCAGAAAAACGTGAATACTAAAACACAGCTAATCCATTTGCAAATTGATTCTTAGATTTCCAATGCATGGACTCAGCCACAACCCACGAACCAAACAGAATTCCTTGGAGTTTCGCCTCCCTTGTCTTCACAAATTGATGCTTTCACGTTAGTAACATTGCATTCATATTCTTCTGGATAGTTTGTTTTAGACAAGGACAAAATGGAGTAAATTTTTACTCACAATTTGTTTTCATTGATGCGACAACTACTACAACTGTTGTTGAATCGGCACTTTTGTCTGTGGGTTATTTCACAAATGCTTACGGTAGGTGCACACGTTTTTACAAAATTTTAATTGTAATTTTTTTCAGCTCAATCCACGTCACTCTGCTCAGGAATTGTTCCTCCCAGTAAAATGACTACATCTTCAATAATGTATCTCACTACAAAATCTGTATCTCATTAAACCATTTAAACTTTCGTATTTTATTAGTTTTTCTAGTTTGATGAAAATATATGTACATTTTTTTGTGGTTCCAAGTAACAATTTGGAGAACAAAACTACATTTTGGTGGAACCACCAAACTCATGACAACAACAATAACTGAAATACATTGAATGAATTGGTCATGAGTTTCTCTATTGAAATTACTTTATATAAGCCGCTGAGCAACACAGAACAGCATCCTGCAGCTATGAAATTCATTTTTCTTACTGTTTTGATTGTGTGTGGCACTTATAGTTCACACTCAAAGAGAAGTAAGATAATTTTTATTAAATAACTAAGCAGTTGAGCAATTTGCAGAGTGTTGCTCTTACCCTGCTCTAGACAGCATTACTAGCGCTAGTGTTTCGAAAGATCACTTCAAATGTTCTGAGAAAATCCATTTGACTTGCGAGAAAAAAGACAACTACGTCGCTGCAGCGTTTATTTACAACTACACCAAAGGAGATAAACAAACCGCTACTGTAAGCAACTTTTTCAATGAATAAACTTAATCATTAATTTTCAGGGCATGGAGGGAGAAAAAGTTGATTTAGATATTCGGTGTGACAGAAAAAGTGGATTGTGGCGCAACTTCAAACCAAAAGGCTCAAAGTTTTATAAATCTTACGGATGCACCTTTATGACAGAGCATGGAGTTTGGGTTATTGAATAGCTCATGTTTATGTTTTAATAAATGACAGCAAGTTTTTTGAAAGATTTGAAAATCTTACATTAGCAAACATTACTTGCCTTAACCAAAACCTGCAATAACTGGCTAAACAAGTATGCTACAAGAAACCCTCGTTGAAAAACAATTTTTCAAACATTTCGTTCCTGCTCGTTTTGTAAAAACATTATAACTCATTTGTGGCGCAACATTTTTTTTCAAATTTCCGCAATAAAAATGAGTGACTCACTTCCCCAATTTAGTCTTACAATGTTTTTTTGGTGCATTGGATTTCTTCCAAGTTTAATTTAGAAGCAACTGATCTGGTTTTAACAACAAACCAGTTATAATAATGACTTAAGATTTGCCAACAAGACTTTTGGTTCCTGATGGCTCTTTGTTGCTATCAAACTGTGAAGCAAACGAAAAAGCTCTCAGGGACCAAGAGCCGTGACACCAACAAAATACATAGACGTACAGAAGAGAATGAACGAGAAAGCTCACTGCTGGTCAGGAGAAGAATGGGTAATACTGACGAAGAAGAAATGATCGTATTGAGGGCGCGGCCTAGAGACCTGCCTTTTGTTTTCAAAAGGGCGCTGCAAGCTGGTACTACCTTCAACCAAACGAGAACACTGGCGCCACAGAGTGACGCAGCGAACATTTGAACAGCAAATGAAGAGAGCGGGTGACACGGACAGGAACACATGTTGCAGAGGACAAGTACGGACACCTGCTTCTTGCCTCGTCTTAATCGATGGACATTAACCGATTAAAATTGTCTTTGATTGCCTTGATTGTCCAGGAGAGAAGTGATTGACGGATCCAAGAAATTTTTTGGGAATCTAGGCAACTGGGTCAATTGCTAACCGATTTTCCATTGGATATCACAGCATTTCAGTTTTATAATCATGACAAAAAGAGAAATTCCCAGTTTTTTGATAAAAAGACAATGAGGATGTAAGAAAAGTGCATTGAGTAGAACTGGATCAGACCAAAGAACAAATACAAAAATTTCAACCTACTTTTGTATCACAGCGTTCTGTTCATATTTCAAATGGCGTCATCACGATTTGCGATTGCCTAAAATTTACTCATGGCAATTGCAAAAGGAAACGACGTCATTATTAACATGAACATTTTTGAACAATATTACAGTTTAGATTGATTGTAGAAACAGAGTAAGTTCCATGGAATGAAAACTTTGAAATTTTCACTAACGTCGCCTTTGATTCTATACAAAATGCTAACTGACGTTGCAATGAAAAATCGAAAGGACAGAAGCGTTTTCTATCTGTATAAACAAAACATTTGGAATTTTGTGTAAACATAAGAGTCCAAAAAATTGAGATAAACATATGTATGCTAAAACCAGAGGCAAAAATCGTTTCATACAGAAAATAAATCTGTTTTTTTTAAACTTAAAAACTAAATATTCATTTCGAGATGTCACTATAACCTGGAATTAATCGATTCATACGGTAACGCGTCATTTTTCGAAGTGAAATCTGAAAAAAAATTGCGGAAAAAACAACATGCGTAAGAGCTATTCAACGTATTCGGTTGCCGTCTCGTCTCGTTTCTCTGCACACACAGCTATACTCCTTGTTTCGCCTAGCATGTGTACGCACTCGGTTCTATGTTAACGCAACAGCAGCGTGGCGCAGTGGAAGCGTGCTGGGCCCATAACCCAGAGGTCGGTGGATCGAAACCACTCGCTGCTAGATATTTTTTTTCCTTTTGGTGCATATTTCTCTTTGAACTTTACAGCATCTATATACTTATTACAACTTCAAAATTTAATCTAGTATGTATGTGTTAAAATGTGGAAAAAGTTAAGCTGCAAAATTAAGGTCGTATGTTTCAATGCATTTTTGAGAAATATACTTTCAAAGCATCCTAAAATGTGTTGAAAAAACAAGAGCAAACCCCGCAGTTAATATGCGATTCAAACAAAAAATTCTCCTTTCCTAAAAATTCCCATTTAAGTCACTTCAATTCCAGAATTGAAAAAAGATTTGCCGCCAGCAGGGGTCGAACCTGCGACCTTGGGCTTATTAGACCCACGCTCTAACCGACTGAGCTATGGCGGCCGTTGAATAAGAGGGAGCGGAGGCAGTATACATGCAGGGAAGAGACGAAAAGAAGTGCTGTACAACCTTTTCTTCTTCTTGCATTGAGGTTGTCGCAAAGGTGACAACACGCGCGAGATTTGAAGGTAGTGCTAAATATTACCGTTTTCTGTCTGAAATTAAGAAAATATTTGTTTTTTTTTTCAAATATTTATTGAAAAATAAAAATGAAGCAGCTCCAAATATGAACAGATGTACAGGAATGTAAGTTATGAGACAAATAATTGTAAGATCGGAAGAAACATTGAAATGGTTTCGAAGGGGATTCAACGGGAAACATGGGACGTTTGAGAAAAATAACACAATCTGGAAATCAGAAAAATAGATGTAAGAGAATGAAAAGAGTGAATGTGAGAAGCAAATAAATATGAACAGTGTTATACGCTACTGGAAAGTTTGGAGAGAGAAGAGTTCAGTTGAGTTCTGGAAGACTGTTGGTTCCCAACATTGCAACGAAGTAAGCTGCGTTTGGATACTTTGCAACTGCTGTAAATTTTTTTAATAAGATTAATATAAGTTTTCGCTAACTTACGTTCAACGTAGGACTCTCCATTCATCTCGAATTTTTTCTTGAGGCGGTAGCCTTTGAAAGATGCTCGATTGTAGTAGTCGTCGCTATCTTTGGCTTCTTCATATGCTTCCGCTTCGATTTGTCTCAATTTTTGAGTTATCGTGTCCATACGCCCATCGTGCTTTGCCAAGGAGTCTGGTGGTGGGAACAGCATTGAGCCAAGTTTCTCAACAATGTGAAGGCGCATCTCACGAGTCAGAGTAGTTTTTGGAGGAACCGGCGTTTTGAAAGAGATTTTGATCGGTCTTGTTTTATCAAACTCCTCAAGCTCCCGATGGTTAAGTCCCATGAATTCTCCTAGCTCATGAGATAGCGGGATGCGGTAGTAAGCTGTAGTGTTAGTTGAGTTTATGTTGAGAACTCGTATTAAGATAAACTTACGATCAGTTGCAATCCCAGTTGGTCTTAGTTCGAGTTTTTTCTGCATGTTGAAAATGATATCGGCTAGTATCGCATAATACTCATCCCTTGTCTTTGCTCTTTCAAAAGCCCTTTTCTCAAGGTAAGTGGCGTATTCCTCCAACTCCACCATTCTGCTATCGAGGCATGCGTTCACATCAGGATTTGGAACCAAGACATGAACGATTTTGTCAGTGAGCTTCTTTCTCACAATTTCTGTGAGTACCGAAAAATCAGAGTTATCATCCTCTACTTTGGCTTGTTCCATTCCTCTGCAAAGCAAAGTACATACCGTACCCGATAAAACTGGATCAAATCGAAAATCGCCAAAAAAAAGAAAAATTAGAGATATTGAGAGGAAAGAAAAAACCTGTCTGGTTTGCAAGCGCCAAATCAAAATAATTATAGAACTGTGGATTGAAACAATGGATAATGGAACAATATGTTGTGATGATACAATCAATGCACTAGGGACAGTTTCCGATAAGATACCATACATAGTTTTGCCCAGAAATAAGGTAAATGTGACTTGGTTTCATTATTGATCTATTAAGATTGCAGTTAAATTTAGCTAAAAACTCTCTTCATGCATTTTCGAAGGAAATGGAAGCCTTGTGGATATGAAAAATTTGCGTGCACAGGAGAAGGATTTCCGTAAAAGGCCAAAATAAAGTCCAATGTGGCAATCGGTGGCTCTCCTCTTAATAAGAAAATCAATGTCTCATCGTGGTTGCTGTGTCGGCGGCTCAAGACGAGAGAAGGCGAGGATGGCTGTGAGCGGCTCACAAAAAAGAAGCAAAAGCGTGAAGAGAAACTAGCGCACATTAAAGGCAAGGAGCGTCCTGTGTGCGCGCTCACTCTCGCGCTCTTCGTTGCTCCGTCCTATTCCTCCTGCTGACTGCCCCGGCCGGCGCGGTCTGTTGGGTGCTGGTTGCCACTGTCCTGTCGCCTCTTCAAACCACACAATCGATGTCGAATAGCCAGCAAGAAAAAGAGCGTATGTTAGCGACCCGGCTCTCACAAGGCAGTCCGCCACTGCCGTCTCTGTTGCCCGTGGTTCTTCTGTCGAGAGAAACGAGCATGCACACCGCTTCTTCTCTTAAGAGACGGGCAGAAGCAGATGAATCGATGGCGAAGGAAACTTACAGAGAGACAAGGAGAGTGCGCCATCACATTTCCTTGGAGATTTGACACTGGCCAAAAATGAAAAAAGAATGCAATGGGTGAAAGAACAAAACTTGACACGCAATAACAGAAAATAAGTCAATAAGAAATCAATAAGATTGTTATCGACGAGTATTTTTAGAACAAATTGAGGAAACTTTTCGTGTTACTTCTGGAACCTCAAATGGAGATGTGTTCAAGCTCCGGAGTTTAATTTCTCTTGAAGAAATGATTGGTTCTGTTCCCAGATTTGTGAGCTATATTCAAAAGTGTAGGAAGTTTGAATTGTTTCATGAAAAAAGCTGTCAACCATTTTCCGTTGAATTTATTTTAGGTATAGACAGATGGCTAGGAACTAACCCCCCATTCGTAAAATCCTTTTTCGTAATCTTCAAGAGCTGTGACGGAAAGGGCCAGGGGCAGGTGGTCCGTTTTATGCTTTAATCCTAATGTCCGTCTCTTCCGTATTTCATGTGCCTAATTGCCCACAATCTCTGCGTATGGGGTGTGCTTACTACGCTTCTCCGTTTCCATTTCTTCTTTTCATTTCCTCTCCGATATGGCCTTCTCTCTTCATTTCATATCGCGCACACTAGTCTCTCAGGTCTCCCTTCTATATTTCTTTAGCCCTGCCTTTACTTTTATTGACGACACTCCACGTTCCGTTACGCTGTGTTTACAATTGACATTGAAAGTAGTGATTTGAAAATTAAGGCCTATTCTGCTTTTTTACTACATTTTTTCTTAATATATGCTTGAATCCAATCAATAGTTTTAGTTTTTCACTCTTTGAATACGCTAAATGTCAACACTTCCTTTTGAAAATGCATAAAATTTTTCATTTTTTAAATTGGAAAAACAGAATGTAAAAAATCGATAAAGTATGTATATCTTCAATTTTTCTTAATGTTTTTCGTTCTTTTGTTACTTTCCTGTAACATCGTTAGTTTCAAAAGTTTTGTTGTGTTTCAGGGTAAACACGGTGTATATGTAACCACCGGAATGTCCGAACTCACCTCAAACATGGGGACCATGCAAAAAATCGGTCAACCGTCAAAGTGGCAGTCTCTGGCGGAAGACGAACAACAAGAGAACGGTTCGTAAGCGAATAAAATCTAATATATCAAAAATATGAGCATTTTTTGAAATACGTGCATTATTAGGAAGAATTAGACACTTCATCATCAATTTTTTAAAATCGATTTTTCAGGAAATGAAAACCGTGCGCAGATAATAGAATCCGAGAGCATACTTGCTGGTCCCTCTGATAATCTTCCAAACAATACTGAAAATGAAGATCACTCGGATGAGGGAAACAGTGTTCCGGATAACGGTCAATCACAAACATTGGACGCATCGGGCACCCCGCAAATCTCGGCTAATTTTGCCGAAACTCCAGAATGTACGAACACAGATTTGCCGGGAAACCATATTACTGAAGTCAATGCCCTGGAAAGCGCAGTTTTATCTGCTCAGTTAGATAATGATGAAGTTAACAATATAAACTCGGCCGAAAACCAGAATGCCAACGTTATTAAAAACTCCGGGAACGACTTTAGCAACGTTTCCGAAGATCCAATTAATTCTATCAACAAAACCGAAAGCAAGGAGGACATAACAGACCGAGGCTCCGGAAGTGAAGAGACACCGTCTAGCACTTTCGGAAATTCAAACTACTCTGCTCAAAAGAGTCCGGAAAATGCTGTGGCTGCAGCGGTTGCTGAAAGTAATCAAGAAAGCATGTTTGGTAACTTCAGAAATGCTCGGAGTACCAGAAGCAATCAAAAAAACGAAACAAGCGCAAGTGGTATAAACAACGAGAATCAGCAAACATCAAGTGATCTGGAAGAAGGCGAGTTGTCGCAAAACAGTCCAGAACCGACACAAGAGCAGTCAAATCAGTCCAGACGGAGAGTACCATTTAGCGTACTCAGCGAAACCCCTATCGATCATCAAGAGTATGAAGAGATTTCTGATGGAGCTGATGAATATGAAGAAGGTCGGCAATATCATTAGGAACATACAAGAAACAAAGCTTTAAATTTTGCAGAGGACAAAAATATTCCTGGGCCATCTTCGCGCCCATCAGTCCGGTTTTTCCCTGCTCAACCCCGTCGAGATCGACGTCCGGAAGACGATATCCCAGGTCCATCAAACAGTAAGGACTAAAAAATTACAAAAATTCGAAATAGAATTTTTCAGGCACACCAATCAACTTTGGCAAGCCATTTTTGATGGATGACACTTCGGGTCCATCGACAAGTAGAAGAAGACGCACCGCAAACGTATATATTCCGGGAATCTCCAATTGTTTGTTTGCATCTGAGAGTTTATGTTTCAATTCAAAAAAAATTTTAGCACCAGAACGATATAACGACGGTGAAAATAATCAAGGGGAAGATGAGCCAATTGAAGGTGAAGAACTTGAGCGTCTTCTTCGCATTGCAAATGTTACAAGATTTCAAGCCGGAATCTCGGCAAACCAAGCCCCTCGTTTGTATGGTCCATTCAAATCTCCTTCCTATGAGGCATCTTCGTCGACCCGAGACCAAGCTACTAGTCGTGAGTTTTCGCATTCGGCAAGCTCTTCTTATCCATTTAACTTCAGCTGAACCAACTAGTAAAGGTCCATCGTACGATGCAGATCTTGCAATGGCTATGAGGCTTCAAGAAGAAGAAGACCGACAAGTTCGTTTTGAGAGTAACACACAATTCTCGTTCTCCTCCACTAAGCTGGGCCCGAGCAACAGAGGCCTTCAGCCACATGATCGTTGGAATTCGAAGGAAGACCAAGATGGAAATGAAGGAGATAGTGAAGGAGGTAGTGAATGTTATAAGTGAAAAAGTAGTTGTTCAATTTAGATGGAGGGGTTCATGAAATTAAACTTGGTCGGCGCATGAGTGTCGATGAAGCCTTTCTATTCAAAGAATGCTCTCGTCTTTACAATATTTGTAAAAATAAAGTTCCCGACGTTTTTGTTCCGAAACCACTATATGTCAATGGATTCATGCCTGCGGAATACATAAAAGGCTGCAACAACGTATTATCTGGAGGAACTTTTCCGGGGTTCGATCACACTTATTGTTTGCCTGGCCCTCCAGGATCTCCAGGACCTTCAGAGGGAACCTCTGGGCCTGCCACGTACACAACCGCTTTCCGTGTTGTGAAGAGAATTGAAGAAGAAGATCGTTTGAATAACGCGGCTTTTCCGTTGACTACAAAGAAACATATGAAAACTGGTTCTGTAGCCGTACGAGTAAGAAATAAGGCAGAGAATAACATTGTAATGTATTTTGTTTCAGAAACAAGCGTTCCAAGCATCACCAATTAGTGATAATCGGAAACGTCCGACAGCTTTCCAAAAGTTTGTTAGAGCTCATGACACCAGACTGTTAGAAGTGCCAACTAAGCCACTCTTCTCCGATCCGAATGAAAATCAACCAGGAACATCAGGAGCATCGACGTCAGCAGCATGGGATCAGCAGCTGGAGCAACAGGTACGTCAAAATCTGAAACTGAAATTTTGGTTTGAAAACCAAATTTAAAAAAAAAACCATTTTATTCAGCGTAAACGTCGCCTAGATGCTTTGATTGACATTGAATCCGGTGAACCAGAGCGTTCTACCAGAAGAATTGCCACAGTTCGAGAGGAGGACGATAGTGATGCAAACGAGGATATGGCAGACGGTGACAACGAGGCATCACGGGCAAATGGGGATGTTTTTGCAGTTCCTGCGCACAATTACAAGGTAGATGAACGTCGAAATGTTGAAAAAGACCAAGTTGTTCAGATTGGACAATCCAGCTCTTCGAGTTCGTTTTCTACAGGAGTTCCATTTTCATATGAAACTAGTCCTGCTGGACAGCGGAAAATCTATGAGCAAAGACGCAAAAGACCCCAGCTACCACGTCTTCAGCTGCCACAAAATTATTATGGAGAGGGTCCATCAACATCTGCAAGCTACAATCGCCGTCAATCTCAGTCTCCTCCGCATCGTTCTGGAGGCTCCTCTATTTTCTCGAAGGATCTGATGAATCGTCATAGCTTCCTGCGTCGAACCGACGACGACGATTCTATTTTCAACTACGGTGGTAGTACTGAACAGGAACCTAGGTGTTCCTCATCGGTTATTACTGAAGCTGCTGAAAGCAACTGGCCAGGAATCGCTTGGAAAGACCCGGAGGATATGCCCATGCTTGATCAGATACCAGAAAACGAACTCAGTAAAATGCCACCGGAGTATGTGGAGGCAATTATTGAATACCAACTCGGAGACAGTGTCAACATGAAAGCGAACAAAGCAACGGACCCAATGACACAAGTTCTGGAAGCCCGTTACCTTGAAATTTGTCGATCATACGTTTCGACACCAAATCGTATACCGGCAGAAATCAAGGACACGCGGTTTGAAATCTACGCTCGCTTCCCGTTCTTTCAACGTCCACTCTACGTTCAAAACGTCTTTGTTGCCCTCCACATTGCCGATAATCTAGGAGACGTTCTTGCCAGAGTTCCTGACAAATACGCTGCAATGTCATTTGCCGAATTCTTCAAAGAGGGAGTGAAAATTTTGTTTGGACTTCGTCTCGCCGGCTCGGAAACAAATAAAGCTGTTTCAAAAAATCAGCTCGATGATTCCATCAGGAAATATTTTCAAGAATTGAGTGTTCGTTGGTACGATGACGTTTTGAAGATGCCTGAAGATGAGAGGGAAGAAGGCGAGTTGCTGTGCAGTCAACAAATTGAAAGCGTCAGTAAGTATTTTACAACATTACGCAAATTCTAAATTTTTCAAAATTTAAATAATTAATGTTTAGTGGCCGCTGCTATAAGTACCTCAGATCTTTCTGAGATGGAGCGTTACCGTCGCCTGTTTCTGGAAGAACAACATCGCAACGCTCGTATGCAGCAGATGAAGATGGTTGGCAACTCACTTTCTCGTCAAATGTCGAAAAACCCAGCAATCAATCGGGTCCGTCTGGCCGACGCTGTGGAAGTCGACGACGTCATCCGTACTGGAGAAGTCCAGGAGGATGAGCAGGACCAGCCAGTTGCGGCTGCCGAAGCTCTTGAGGAAGGTGAAATTCCAAATGATGATGAGCTAACTGAAACTCAATTATAACTTTTCCACCCATAATTTCTTTCTTGGTTCCAAATTTCTTCACATTTTTCGGAAGATTTTGAACTCACTACCCATGTCCGACAACACATTTTCTTTGCAATCATTTTTTCTTCACATCTAGTTCTTGTACCAATAGAGCCTCAAAGATAACCCTATTAACTCACATTAGACATTTTCTCATTTACAAAGAGGTTTAAGGAAATGATTTTCTGATCCCTTTGTCTTTATTGAAACAAGGCTTCCAATGTACACTTATTTAAGAAAAAACTTTGAAAAAAATCCATAATATTCATAAAGTCACAAAAATGTTTTAAAAAAATCTTACCAACTTCCACATGTTTCCTGCTTTTCTGTCATTGTTCCTATGCTCACCTGTTCCAGCTCTCTTACGTTAAATTTCTGATTTTCAAATAGTTCACCTCTTTTTTCTTCCTCACAATCAGCATACTTTTCACCTTCATTGACGTTGTCATTTTTTCCCTTTATTTCTCAAATTCAACATATTCTAAAAAATTTCATCATTTTATCCCTATTACCATATTAGTGCATCCCTATCCTACTAACTTCATTTTTTTAGTTTCTTGCTAATGATTTTGCCAACTTATTACATTCTACCGATTCATTTTTCTTTTCCACAACTTGTTTGCATATTCAACATCTCTAAAATGTGTATTTCTTTATCATTCCCATTGCTCTGAAAATATTTTAATGCAACATCTTTGCTTTCAAAACTTGGCAAATTAAAAATGTTTTGTACTTCAGTATTGAATAAAGATTCTTGAGAAGATATCTTTTGTGAAATTGTATAAAATTTTTGAATTGATTGCACACACGTGGGAGTATGGTCGTACAACTACGCAAAAGTTTAAGAAACTAGAAACCAAGGGTTTCCGGAAAAAATGATTCCAATTTTCGGAAGTGCCTTCACCCTCCAAAATTTCAATAGTCTTCTCTGTGAATTGCATGTCAATGCAGTAAACGCCTTCTATCTACTGGAAATTTGACCTCGTGCATATCATTAGATTGGTGGAAGAAAAGCAAAGCCTCGATGCGCCCCCATCACAATTTACAATTTTCTAGCATAGTGGCTCTCCTCATTAACTCAATAATTTTTCATGACGTTTTTCACGTTTGGTTTTCAATCTGTTAATGTACGCAATAATTGTTGAGCAAAAGGGTGGGACATTACACTGCATCCAAATTTTCACTTTTGGTGTTTTTCATTTATGAAATTCTTCTGCAGTTAGCCCAACAAATTCTGTGTTTCAGACTAACAATGTTTCAGTATTGCGATGAATTTTCAGACTGGCTTGTTCCATGGGTAAGTTGTTATCAAATTTCTTATTTCTCTGCAGTTGCATAAAAGATCGCTATGATTCTTATGAATATGTTCTGCTGGAAAGGTGTGTCTGTCATTCCGTTAGGTTCTCCGCGTGTGGTTTAGAAAATGGTAGAACACCTCATCACGGTTTCTCCTTGATGATCGTTGTGGGGTCTATATTCCGCAAGTGTTTGCCTTATATTTCTTTTCCATCCTTGTTTCTTGCGCCAGTTATTTCTGGTCAACTTCATACCGCTATAAAACTTATGTAGCGCGTCTTCCGTTGGATCTCATCGCCGATTCATTGCTCATTCTTTGTACTTTGCACCAATTGTTCCTGCTATCTTGCCACATCGATGTCTGTTTCGATGCTATCCTCATCTGATTCCAGATGAGTATAAGAGCTGTCACAAGGTTTCCGCTTCTATATCTCTTTCGTCGCCTCGCCACCATCATTGAAATATGCGTCGAATTCTTGATTGGCAATAAAGAGAAACCAAGAGTATGTGGTAAAAAGGCGCCTGCGCGTTCACCAATGTCAACATTGGGGGCCGGAAAGCAGAAGCATGACAAGTACTCGTGGTGACGTCTTTTTCCTTCATTACAATGTTTTGGGGTTAGGTCCATTCTTCTTTGCTTTCCGATTCTTCCTCTGTCCTCATCTTCATTTGGGATCGAATTTCATTTTCAATTTGAATTTCATTTCCAACATTTTACCTCCATGCTGCCCTTCTATCACCCTTCCTGCTAGATTGGTAAACAAAAAAGTTCCTCTATTCGCATGCCCATTTCGATCTCCGCCCACCTTTTGGCTTGATGACATCACAAGGATGACCGACCCAACCCACACATTCAATTCCTCAATTTCGATTCCAATTTCCGGCAGCCTTGCGTCTTCATTCATTTCTCCCAAACATTTACATCAAAGTCTTCACTCCTCTGACTTCCACCAGATGGTTCTGATTTGGTCAATATGCCATTGCGTTTCGTCTTCACTAGAATTTTTCCGGTTGGTGGAAGTTTCTGCTCCAGTTTTCCCAATTTCTCTCAAAAATTAGGTTATCAACTTTTTTGTTTTTAATGATGAGTATCTACTCTTCAAGCCGAAAAAGATGACGTTTAGTCATAGGATCCCTTTATGCATGAACGGTCATTTGAGACTGACTTAGTGAGAAGGAAGAACTACTTAAAGACCGCAAACGCTAGAGTTGAGAGGTCTGCCCAACAACACTTTAACCCAAAAAATGCACGTTCTGCGAGCAGTAAGTCATCCAAAAATAGGCGGGCAGTTATCATATTTCATTTCACAAAACCCATGCTTACCCAGCTCTCCAACTCTCTTTTTGAACCATTCTCGTCTTTGAAAGTCGCCCTTTTCCTTTTCAAAGCGTACCGCAGCAGTTCCCAAAACGGGAGGAGATTAAAGTCAATTACACGTGACTACAGATGGGGAAGAAATCCGATGATTCACTTCCTGAAGGAAAATTTCTTGATTTGCGAGAACAAACAAAACATCCTGCCCTCGGCGCTGTGCCTTATTTGACAGGGCATTTGAAATTCTACATAAATTTTTTTTGATTACGAATGGAAAAAAAATGAAAAGCAAGCCACTAGGAATGAATTTCAAATATTTGCGCTTGTATTTGCCCCACGTTGTTTGGCATCCCCATTTTACCATACTGTTTATTAAAATTATGCAAATTTCCATTATTTCAGCTTCAAATAATTTTGGACATGGACGCATTTTGTAAAGTTCATAACGGGACAACTCCAGATTTGCCACCGGAATTACTGAAAGTCAAAGATGCATTCACCATACTTCAGGTCAGCTGTTTTTGTATTTACTTTGGAAACTGTTTTCTAAATGTGAACACGTTTAGGTAGGATGTTGCATATTTGGTGTATTCGGAAACATAATGAATCTTCGAACTTTACAAAGTCCATCACTACAAACGGTTCCTTTCATGTATATACGATCTCTTGCATATTTCGATCTGGTGAACTATCATTTGTGACGTAACAAAGACAATTCATCCATTTTTAGATAGCATTAACTATGATCTTGCTTCATTTTGGTTTAGTCAGCACTCAAAACATACAGTCTATTATGTATTATACTACGTATATTGAGGCTCCAGTCATTAATACTTTCCTAATTGCCGGATTGTACTGTGCATTCTTACTAACAGTCGAACGGTATATTTGGGAACAACCAAATTTTGAAACGCGTGTCTCTTTTTCAGACACTTACTGATCTCCCGACCACACCTAAAATCCATCTCGAATCCTCGGCCTCTGGCACGCCGGAAAATCAAACTAATGCTTCTGCTCTCCTTTTGCATCCACTTACCAATGGTGCTTCAACGCACTCTCGAAAAAAATGAAAAAGGGAATTACGTCATGGTAAACAATGTCAACCTTCTTTGCAAGTCAGTTTTACCACAAAGTGCAAAACGATTATTTTACATTTACAGAGAGCCCAATTGGACAATTTATAGTTACTATAAGCTGGCCAGGGAATGCTTAAGATTTTGTATTGTTATACTAATGACTTTGTTCAACATTGTCATTGCTAGACAGCTTCAACTGACAAAAGTAAGGAAAGATCGAAAAACATGAAATTAGATTAACATGAATGTTTCAAAATTTTGCAGCAACGCCGAAGACGCTTAGTCCGGAGATCGTCACCTCAAAATGACTTACCAAACGGCATTGAGAGCAATTCTGAGACGACTGTTAGCTCTTATACCATAAAGTAACAACTTTGTTGAGAATTGATTTGATCATTCATATCTTCAGAAAAGAAGAATCTAATCTCATGAGAAGTTTCACTGAAAAGAAATTAACAGTGTTGATGATAGTTATCTGCATCATCTTTCTGTTGGGAAATGTTCCTCAAATTATTGTCATGATTCTACAGAATGAATCCATGGAGCATAACTTCAACTTTCAAGTAAATCATTGTTTTTAGTAATATTACTAAGAAGTTACTTTGTAGTTATACCGCCACTGCTCGAACACTCTTGAAGTTCTCAACCATTGCTTGAACTTTTACGTCTTTTGCATTGCAAGCTCTGAATACACTCGAGCATTTCTGCTAAACTGCATGTGCTTGCAAAGAGTTTTGTATAGATTCCCTTCCATGGCAAGGTTTCTGGCTAACAGAAGGAGCAGCAGGTAATGAATTTTCTGACTTGTTTGTTGACTGCTCGAACTAACATTTCAGTGTGATGGTCACAAGTTCTGGTGGTTTCGGAGTTGCTAACAAAGAGTACTTGAGCATGGAATCCATTCCTGAAGAAGCGAAGCAGTGGGTGGTTGATCCAAGTACAATTCTTCTTTTTTGCTTGCATCTTTACTAGTCTTTTCAGGCTTGAGCCCTTACGCTCAAGCAGATTCCAACCTCAAGAGCATATTGGTGACCGGGAACCGAGAGCCCCGGCAGAAGAAGTCATTGACCATTGTGAACCACCGTGCAGCTGAGTTGGCAAATGTCTCCGACAACGATGCAGAAGTTCTATGATTGAAATCAATTTTCCTGTTTTTTTTTGAATATATATATATTTATTTATAACCTGTACATTGAATCTCATTCCTTTTAATTTTTATCGATTTTGTCACTTTGTAAATATATTAATAATTTTTCAAGGGTCCGTATTATCTGACGCTGCATTGTAGGAAAAATATCCTCCCTCTAATTATATTTATTGAATACTGGACTGGTTCAAATATACATATGGTGAAAATGAGAAATCATTTGTTAATTAATGGAAGAATTTGAAATTACGAGAACATTTCATTAAAATAGTGCAGTTTGTAGAATATATAGATGAAATGAGAACGTGTAAATGGGTAAAGTGAACGAGAAGAAAAAATGAGAAAGTTTTGATGAAGAGATAAATTATTGCTAAGTGCATTAAAATAGATCATATCAGTTTGTGAAACATTTTAGAATTGGTGAGGAGTGCACTCAAAAAAATACAAATAGTCAAAAAAAAAGATTCAAGGCATTATTGGAAGATCAAGTTCAAATTTAATGAAATACCTCTTAGAAAAAGAAGGGAAAAAGAAAAACATATTTAAAAAAAACGCTTTTGGATTCTTCGGGAATAAACCACGATAGAAATACTTTTTCAGTACAAAAAGTTTCAATTTAGTAGATGAATTGGATGCAGGCAAACTTCTCTTCAAAACTCATATCGCTGCCCCTCTCCAACAGCTCCACAATCTGCAGTTCTTCTTCTTCGCTGTTCTTACTCATTCCAAAACATGTGCCGCAGCAAGCAAAAATGGTTGCCTTTGCTTGTTCCTTGAAGAGTTTCCATTTGTTGTCTTCGGCCTTTTTCCAGGTGTAGCCGTTGAAGAAAAGCTTGATTGCCGCAGCCATTTTCCTAAAAATTTAATTAAAAGCTCTTCACTCCATCCAAATGTTTTACCATTCGTAATCCTGACACAAGTACAGCTGATTAACCCAGTCTTTCAGCAAATCAAGCAATTCCCGCAACGTGTTCACGGATTGTTTGGTTTTGAAAGCGGTTTGAAGTTCAGTTAGTTGCTGATACCTATTGTTGTCAAGGACTGGTGCGCTTGGACGTTCTCCAACGCATTCACGCCACTTTTCGTCCTCTCGCAGTATCTTCTCCTCCTTGTCATGAATTCCAGATGGAACGAAAACGCTTTTTTTGCCAGATTCAGTATTAGTTTCTCGGCAATGAGACTCAAATTTGTTAAGATCACCCTCCAGCATTCTCACAATTGTTTTCACAATTGTATGAACTTGGCAGTCCGACATATCTGTAAACATCAAACCTTGTTCAGAAATTGAAAAATTATTTTCTATCGAGCTATTAATCGACATTTTCATAATCTTCCAGCAGTACATAACTCACTCTCGTTCTGAAAACTTCCTAGAAGATCGTAATAGTTGATGTTCCGGATCATTATTGAACCCTTTCCGTGTTCAAGCTCTAATTCTTCTAAGAGCCAATATTTGTTGCTCATTCTGTACCTAGCAACGGTTTTTTTCAGTCTGTCAAGTCCGGGCCGTTGGGTCAAGATTAACACTTGTTCGGCTGAAAATTAAAAAAAAAGACTAAGGATGAAGATTATCAAACGTTTAATTATTTTCATAAAAATAATACATTAACAAAGGAGGATTTTGAAGAAAAAAAAGAGATATCGGAAGAAAACGGGGCAAAATTCGAGTCGAGTAAAACAATCAAACTCAAATGTTTTATACAAAATACTACTGATGACGTCACTGAAGATTGACGTTTGAAAAACATTTCGGCAATCACAACATAGAACACGTCGTGGCTAGGAATCCCAGAAAAATGGGGAAATGAGGAAAACTAGAAGTTTGGAATGAACTGGAGGACAGGAAAGGAAGTTGACTAGGATTTCAGAAAGTTAAGACTAGGAATGGTTTGGTAAGCAAAGAATAATGGGTATGATGATTAGGTTACTTTGATTTATTAAACCAATTGGAAAACAGTCCAAAGCGACGTTTTTTCTTTTTCTGGCTTCCAGAAGATGAAGATGTTGAAACAGTATCTTCATTAAGCTCAGTCAATGGCTTGGGCTCAACTGCGTCATTAGGCTCTGTTGCAACACTAATAGTTTGCACAGTTTCCGGTATTGACAAGTTAGAAGTACCCTGCCCACTGACCGGGCCACACACAGAAACTGGAAAAGTGGCAACAGTATGCACACTTTTCCCACTTCCCGACCGACGAAGTTTGCTACCCGGGCGACTTGATGATCTAGAAATGTATCAATTTCTTAGCTGCCACAAAAATAATGCCTGTCATCGATCTCAGATAACACAGCTACTAGGGTTCAGTAGTTCAAACTCACTCATACGGTTTTTCCTGTGGTGCGTCTGTAGCTACCATCTGCTTCATGTTATCCAACCAGCTACGGATTTTGAACAGATCGATAGGCTCAATGTTCACGCTACCCGAGCTGCGCATCACTTGCGGTGAGTTTATCAGCAACGCAGCACCTTCTTCGTTTAGAAGAAGTCCATCATCATCCCGCTCTAAAGAATTATTTTGTTGTTTATTTGTTCACTTTTGTGCAAAGTTTATTGCTTTCTCTTTTCTCTGGTCGCTTTTAGTTTTTTGCGCTACAATCCCATTTGCAATCTATTGCACGCGCCTTTTAACCCCCGTCATCTAATGGAAGATTGCCTCATCTTTACTTTCCAACGTTCTACTCTTCAGACAATCTAATTAAGCTTTGGGTTCTATTTAAGATTTCCATTTGCGGAGACCACGCAGATCAGTGGAAGAAAAACAGAGGATTGCGGAGGACGGAGGAACCTTGATTAGGTTTGTTATTTTTTAGGAAGGACACGAAAAAGACGTGCATGTGTTAAAACGACGACGTCCAAAATGTCAAATCAGAATGTGTTGTAAAACGGTTTGACGTCACTTGGGACGTCTTGATGAGGTAGTTCTTATGAATCGAACCTTTTTAAACATTGCTAAAAAAAGTACCAAGTTGTTATCGAAAAAAAACTACGACTGTTGTAGTGTCAGATCATAGTTTCTACATTTGTTTGATATCTCCTAGTCATAGCTTTAAATTTTTACAATCAATGATTTAGTAGTCATTGATCGTACTACAACGCATGGCATTTTGGTAGAAGTAACTCTGTTTTAGTCTTTCCTCGGCTTTTTGGCATGGTTCATTTTTGAAGAGATACAAAGTCCTTGAGTAAAGTCTAATTGAGTACGTCTCTACTTTCTAGTAGAAACTTCAAAATTACATTACAAATACTAAAAGCTGAAACGAATAGAAGCTGTGAGTTCTAGAAGTGTAACCATATTTGCACAAGTACGTTTGAGTTTCACTTTGAATTCAAGGTTTGGACAGCAAGAAAGGAAAAGTTGAACGTTTCGTCGACAAAACAAAGCGAGAAGAGGAATTTCGACCAAGCGGTTGGTCGACGCCGACTAAGAATGAGAATGGCTGTGGCTGAGCGGATTCGATACGAACCTAGCCTGACTCCGCCCCTGTATGGCTAGGGAGCCGAGCCCTTGAGCCAATCGGACTGGCCTTCACAACTAGCCACGCTCTGTAAATCGATTCAAAACATGGAAAGTGGTCATGGTAATGCTAAGCATAGTGGTCGTTTGCGCGGTTTTCGTTAGCAACCAGACGTTTAAGAGAAAGCAACAAATATTTCTCTGCTTGTTCAGAATTTAACATAATAGGAAAAATACTAACCCATCATACATACACGGTGACCGGAAGTTGAACACCCTGAAATTGAAGGCTTGGATCCACGAGGCTGATGGGAAGCGGAAGATGTGGATGGTTGGTCATCATTCCTACCAGTTTCCTCTGAAATTCAAAAATGAGGGAATGGCTTTGTGGTAAGAACACATACCATGCTCATCATCGTTTTCATGAGCGTGTTGTTTCTCGGCATACTTGGACATGATCATGTGACGGTACATGCTTTCGCTCATACTTTTCGTGTCCATAACTGATCCAGCAAGTGCTTTTGTGCTGGATTGCTCATCATTAAGGGATGTAACCTCATGACCAGAACACAAGGTGTGCAGGCTCTATAAAAGTTTTATTAAAGTTTCAAACTCTTGTGGTTGATTCAAAACTATTGCAGTCAGTTCTTCCCCACGTGAACCACATTCTCTTCAACTATCTTTTCACCCACACATCTACATTAGACAAGTTTTCAATTTGAATCAACTCTATACTTTATCCACGAAACAACGTTGACTATTTTTCCATTAGAAGAAATGGGTCGTTGCTTTGCTACCAAATTCAAAATTATACCTTGTCGTCATAGTGATGTGATCCGGCCATGGCTTTTACGCTCGCTTCTTCGTAATTGACTCGCTCACCTGTAAGGTAACAAATTATAACCAATCCATTATCGGCGGATAATTTATAGCTTGGTTCCTACTTTCTACATAAAGGAAGGGAAAATTGTGTGACTGCCATCCCCCGTCAAGGCCAGACCACGAGCAGATGCTCTTCATCCGGCGGTTTAGTGCTTATTTTTTGCATAAGAACCTTGAACACCAAAATTGAACGGCGCCAGCCATCAATCCTTAGTAGTCATCTCATTACGCACCCTTGAGCGTAATCGAGCGCGCTGCCAAACGAGAACCCAACTAGGCATCGGCAATGAGAAATAGGAAAAACCTAGCCAATTTCCTAGTAGGGAAAAGTCGCCGGAAATGAACATATCTACCGTAACTTAATCATTTTCTTTGTTATTGAATGCTAAGGAAATTGAGCTGCCAGAATAAACGCTTCTTACAATAATTGAGCTGACAAAAAAGATTGACAGTTTTTTTTCGATAGAATCGTTTTAGCAAGCTTCAATGACCCAAGCAGATTCCTTTGCAATACCAGTTTTATTTCTCTCTTTTACTGGACATTCGATTTGTATTTCTTACCAGACTCAAGACTCGTTCTTCTACGTCCCATATCAAGTCCATACTGACGTGGTCGCAGTGTTTCGTGAGGCATTGAGACTGCGCTATGAATCGACGGGTCAATGGAAACGACTTCTTCCCGTTTCGCCGCTTCCGACATGAATTGCGAAAGGTCAACAGGAGCACCAGCTAAAATTAGAATTATAAAAAAAATGAACAAGAAAATTGGGAAAAATAAGATTGATCGGATGGCGGCAATAATGGGGGTGAGAAGAATGGCGTAAAAAACAATTTTCTTCTGCCATCCATCAGCTAACATCTTATTTAGGCGTCTTGACTTTCCTGGTTCAACGGACGGATGAACAATGCCAACCAACCATTAAAACCAGTCCAAAAACGTACCTCCTGACGTTCCGTACAATTGTTCTTCGTCAATTGTAGCTAACGCCAGAGAAGAGTCGGATGAGGAGAGTCCACATCCTCCATTACGGCACAACGAAAGGGGAACAACTCCATAGACGTACGCGAGCATTATTGGTACTCCGACACCTGGAATTTTTTTTATAATTTATAGTTCCCAAGTTTAGGTAATTAAAGATTTTTTATTTATTTTTGAGAACATACCAACTGCCATTACAGCCATCACAGGACTGACAACCAGCGATCCCACAACACAGGTTGCGGTCAGAAGACGTCGTTTTGCTTTCGACTTGTATTTGAACCTCTGATGGACCTTTCTTCCAACAAATACAGGAACACCGAATACAATTCCAGGAATTGAAAGTCCAGCAATAAGGGCAATCCCAACTGGTGCACCAATTAGAGTTCCTACAATGTTTACTTTGTTTAAAGATTTATTCCGGTTTTTACTAACATCTTTTTTTATACCGTAGTCAAAAAATATTTTTTGAACAAGATTGGCCTAGTCGCAAAACCCAACTTATTTTCAAATCATACTTCAAAATTGAGCATGTTTTAGGAGATTTTTTATGTTTGGCGAGAAAAACCATTAAATTTTCTTCAACAACCTCGGATTTTATATCCAGAGAGGGAAACATTACCGAGTTGCCACAACAGCTTCTTCTTTCTTGTCCACGGTTTTTTCCCCCAAAATGTACATCCGGTTGGACTCAGGTAGTGCAAATCTGAGATTTCTTTGAGACAAAGCCAGCAGAATTCCGCATTGCACATTGTGCACACCATATGATTGCAAGATCCATCGTCCATCTTGACAATGTATGTCTTGCAACGTGGACAAGCTTTGACATCACCAGCTAAAAACAGATAATGAAAAAATAGTTGGTGCACAACTCCACTCACGTTTTAAAGTAGAATCCGCTGTAGGATGAAAGCCATTCCTCATTATCTCCTCAAACGCCAGTCCTCGGCTTTTTCTCTTTTCCGGGCGACGAGCTTCATCACAAGTTTGATTTGAATGCCATTCCCGTTTACAATGATAGCAGAAAAGTGTTCCACACTCAGGTCGCTGGCATTTGAGTTGTGGGCAAGCAGCGCATTTTGTTGCAATGAACACGAATCTGGAAATCATCCGATTTGAGAAGATCACAAAAATGTTTTCAAAACGTTTCAAGGTGAACCTTCATTAAACTTACCCGCAATCCGGAGCCGGACACCATCTCGCATCCGCTTCAGTCATCAGATATCTCCGAAGACTAAACGCTTCGTATTTTTCCATAAGTGTGGGCATATCTCCAACTAGCAACCTAAAAATGGGACGTTTCCATCAAGGTTTGTTGAAAATTTAGGATCATAAAAAAAAACAAAGGGAAATAACATACTTGATGTCATTTGGGTGGAGAAAAGAAGAGCATTCTGGGCAAGGAACTTCGACGCGGTTCTCTGTGATGGAGAGTTCAACATACTGAAAATATGATACATTGGAAGCAAATGCAATTCTATTTAAGTTTCTTACTTGTCTCAGGCATGTCCTACAACTGCGATGTTGGCATCCTTTCAATTTTGGGAACAAGCTGCTTGGCATTTTGGCTGCGCACAGCGGGCATTCTTTCATCTTTCCCTTCCCCTAAAAAAGTGCATGATTGTGAAAAACGAAGAGTTTGGTTGAAGCGAAAAAGAGATGAGAATACATAAATAATCAATAAAAAACACACACGCACCTTTTCTTTCTTTCCACTGCCATCAGACGGCGTTTTTGGTGTGTCCGGTAACGACTGTGACAACTGTTTTTCTCCCATTTGACTTTGGTCTTCATCGTCTTGATTTTTCGCTGACAGCAGCATTTCGGCACAGTTTTCTCCTCCTTCTATGTCCATTCCAGATTCGGTATCACTTCCACGATAACTGTAATTAATCTTTGTAAAATGATATGATTCGGTGTTTACTAGATCGTTTTCTGCTTTTCAGTTTCTATAGTCAATACTTGATGCTTATCTAAACAAAACCCGAAACTATCACGAGTCATTCCAATTTTTCACGTGTTCTTTTCCGTAAACAAAGTGTAAACTCTAGTTGTGCTTAAATAGAAAATCAGACAAGATGAAAAAGGTATTATTTTTGCACTGACAGCAAAAAAATGTGAGGAGCGATAAAAATGGAAGAAAAATGATGGAATCGGGGAAGGAACATCAATCAAATTGGATTGAACAATGTCACCGTCATACATATTGTCATGCAAATGGACAGCACAGCAACCCATCTATTCCTATTCGTCGTCAAGAACAGGCATATATCGAAAGGAAAAATAAAATTCCCATTTCATTTTTGATGCAAATGAATTGTTTTTCTATCAATGTTATCATGAAAACGTTTTGAATTATCTCACCGTTTTGACGATATGGAGCCAGAAACGTTGCTGCGAACGTCACTGCTAGAAACGCTTGTCATAGCAACGATCTGTCCAGCGACGTTGTTTTCGTCGCTGTAGGACCAACCCGAGCGAGATCTGAAAATAGATAATTTGAGTTTTTGTGTTATTTATTTACAATAAGCAAAGCCAAAACTATATTTGGACCGTATTTTTCAGTTGTTGTTAAAGCTCAAAACATCATGGAGGTGGTCTGTGATTATGAAAAACAAAGAATAATGAGATCAAAAAGGCTACGCTGTATACAACAATTAAATAGACGTGTTTTTTGTGGAAAAAAAACAACGATGACACAAAAAAAAACATTGAGAAACAGTATTTTTTTAGAACAAGCGGGGGTGTTTTGGGCAGTTAGTCATGGAGAGCGTGAGCAACCAAGAACATGAAAACAGTTACAATATTTCAAAAAAATTTTAGCAAATGTTCCATCTTAGCGAAATACAGTAGTTTCTGTCAAAGAAAAACTAGTCACATAGGTTTGCTCAAGAATATCTTAGTGTCAAGTTACTCGAACAAAAATGTTCTGGCAGATCATAAATGGAGACTGAATCAACATTCTTTCTACATGGCACATACCTATTCCATTCCGCCCACTAATGATAATAATTTTTTGCAGTATGCATTGATTTTCCACTTTTACCCCCGTTATCAGTGGGAACATTAGAAAGGAAATACAAGTAAAATTGAGAAGTGAGAATTAGAGACCTCGCAAGATATGAGGAACATTGGTTTTTTAGGAAGCATCAGAATTTGCCTTGAAATCCAACCAAAAATGTTTGAATTTTTAGGAATGTGTGATTTTCAGAGGAATTCGACAACAGGAAACAGATTACTCAATCAAACAAAACTAGTGAGGGAGAAAATAGCATAGAGAAGAAAAATGGGAGTTGTGTTTACAAAGTGGGAGATCAAAAAAACACACATAGACGAAATTCACCGAGGCACGTTTTTATGATAGTTGTGTGTTGTCGGAGTGAAAAGTCAAAAATATATTGTTGAAAACAGTAAAGACCACAGTTGGCCATGAAATTTCAGACAGAAAATATCTCTGAAATTCTTTGGACACAAAGCTCAGAAGCTTTTGAGCATGCCATCGAGCAATACCTGAAAACGTGACGTATTGTGTAGTGGGAGACGGTTATCAAAAATGTTTGAAACTCCCTTCCAACTAACACACCAAAAGATTTTTATCAGCCACTTGTTCGCATGGCTTTCGAATGGCCAGGCTTCTCATAAAATTCATCTTCACATGAAAACAACCAGTGTCGGAAAAGTTCAACCGTCTCATTTTGGTTTCTTTCTTCTTCTCAGCCTGTACTCCGGCTCCCATTACCCAATACATTACTTATTGCAAATGTTTGGTAGAATTGAGTGAAAGATGGTTGGCATACGCAAATAGGAAGGAACAAACCGCCAAAGAACAAATAGTTATGTGTGTATATATGTGTGTCTCTTTCTCATCGCTCTTTCGTTTGCCCCGGGGAGAGGGAAAGAGTAGACGAAAAGGGTCGGAAATGGAGGAGGAAGAGGACTCAGGCACCGTCGTCAACGCTCTCCCAAAGAAAAAAGAGCGACAAAAATTGGACAACTTTCGCACTTTTATACATTTTTCACACGTTTTATGAAAGGAAGAGAAGAGAAAAAAGAAAATGAAGTTGATTGTTCAAAACGCGGTGAGTGCAAGAGACAGATGGAAAGTCTTTTTTCCTTTTTTAGAAAGAACAGCACGTGGAGTTATTGTTTTAATGCAAAATAAGTCTTCTGACCAAGAAATTCGCAAAGGCACTCAACGATCTAGCGAAGTTTTTGTTAAGCAGCGACCAGTCAAGTCAGGAGGCTCCTTTTGCCAGAAAACAATAAAAAAACTGGTGAAGTACGCAGCAGGGTAATTATTTTATGGCTAGAAAATTGGCGACTTTGCTACACTTACAGGGCGTACTTTGGCTTTTCAGAACTCAGTGAGTTTGGTGAAAAGGATGCTCAGTGAGCTGAAGTGAAATTTTAAAGCTAGTCCATGGCAACGGCCAGGCACCCTCAGCGCCTTTGCAAATTTTTTGAAGTTAAATTATGACAGGTGAAGAAGACATGACATGTGGCTTGTGAAAATTTGAATTATGTATATATGGTGCAGAGGCTACAATGTAGGTTGGAAGAGAATTGACTGATCATTCAACTGTTTGAGCAGTTCATGAAACATTTTATCGAAAATCTCGGTTTATGGGAGACTTCTATTGCAATTGTTTTGCAGAAAGAGTAGTAACAGTTGGATGATGTGGAAAGCTCACCAGAAAAAAAAACTTCTCGACTATTACGTTATTCATGAATTGGCTACCACCCTCCTTTGTCTCTGTTCTGCTCGTTTGGAGAAAAATGGGAGAAGAGTGCGTTTATCTTTGAACGAAAGGTGGAAAAAATAATTGCAGTAAAAGAGAAAAAGGTCAAACTCTTGAAAGTCTGAAAAACGAAAGAAATTGTGTGGTGCAAGAACAACTGGGGAGTGGAAAAGAAGGCTTTAAAATAAACACACACAACCACTAACACTAACTCTTGAAGGATGATGGCAGAGGAAGGAAAAACGAAGTGTAATATTTGTTCGGCTGGGTGTTCTGCTCTTGTCTTAACCCCTCTCAGACATGTGTTGAACTTTTTGCTTTGTCAAGAACATAACAATTGTTCACAATTTATATTTAACCAGAAACTATGTAACGGTAACAAATGAAACATATAATTTTGGAAATTTTAGCGGAATTTATTCAGATCAATGTTCAGATAAACCTCTCATCTGCCCACGCCTTAAAATTGTTTCAAAGAAACCAGTTTAATTGTTTCATTTTAGAAGTAAACAAAAGTTTTGAAAAAAATTTGACAACTGTTCAAGCTCTAATCTAATCAAACCATTGACTAAATATTCCAACGGTACAAAAAAGACTTGAATGAGCAAAAATGGAAACCGCAGATGTTTGAGCCAAATTTTATTCAATAAAAATGCATGGAAGTGGACGGATGCATCCTTTACCCATCCTAAGCCCTTGTTTCTTATAGAAGCTTATATTCGGAAAAAATGTGATTAAAAAGAGAGACCTCAATGGAAATGACGTATTCGTTTTTAGGTGTCCATCTCCCAATCCAAGATAGATGAATTACGATGACAACAAGATGGAAAGATTGAGAAGAGGAAGAAAGGAAGAATAAGAAGAAGAAGTGCTATTTATCTTATTGCGGTGAGACCATCGCAATTATCCCAGGAAAAACGGCGGGAAAACAAAACGGACGTTAGAATTCGGGGATGTAGAATGGGTGTCAGACGTTTTTTTTTTAATTTTTTTTTAGCAAAAATGAATACAAAAAACCGAAATTGAAAAATACATTTTTGTTTTGTCTCTTAGTACTCATGGCAGGTACCAGGTACTAGTCAGAACCAGAAATCATTGATTTGGACTTGATTCAAACTGATTTTTGGCTTAATTCGATCAAATTTTGGAAAGGTGAAGAGTGGCTGACCTCGTAATGTATGTCAAGTCCAGAAAAGACAGAAACTAAAAAAAGTAATAAAAAGGGAAGTAATGGTACTGGTCTGGCAATCAGCTGAGTGCAATGCGCTACGTTACAACCGCATAGGAAGAAAGTGGACATTGAGAAGATGGGCTTTTGAAAAATAATGAGGATGATGACAGCATGGGAAGGCAAAGCAAGACAACGAGAAAAAATGGACATAAGAAATAAAAGAGACCTTCAAATATGGTTCACTTTCACTACAACGACAGGTTTTACACTTCTCGATGCTTTTAAATTGAAGCTAGAGAGAAGGGTGGCATAAACCTACAGGATTGAATTTTTATTCGCTTTTTAGGGGATGAGATTGGATTGAAAAAGAATTGGAATTTTTTCGGACGCTCAAACTTTGAATATTGGAAAAAGAAACAGTTGTGAACGGTTCTTCAGTTTTTGAAAGATTTCTCATTGAATTTTGCGATAAGACAATTCATTTAGTTAGGAATAATTTTAAACAAACAAGAAACTTTGCGATCAAATTTTTTTTTCTCAAGTTAAAATTCATTGGTGTCGCTAATTTTTACTGACCACATGACTAAATATCTTTGACGTTTTCTGCGCTGAGGTGAATTTTCTCTTCTCAACAAGAAAAAAGTATCCTTTTCGAACTAGAAAGAACAAAAAAATGCAACAAAAACACAAACTCTCCGTACGAAGTAAAAATTAAAACCTGTCAACTGTCATTAGGTGGGAAAGTGTACGAAAGGTAACATAAAACCCTAGGAGGCACCAGGCATAGCAACAAAACGACCCGTCTCTCCTTCTCTCACCGTCTGCGTCTACGATCTCCACTTCCTCTCGGATTTGCATCCATCATAGAAAGAAGCGGGACGGGAGAACGAATATAATGGTCGTAGTAGCCCGGGGAAAGAAGTAAAGAGTAAGTGAGGCGACGAGGACGGTTGGTCTGCGGTGGCCCACCACAACGCAAACGCCGCTAGGACCGGCTGACCTCGTGTGTCTAGCGCGAAAACCAAACGCCGAAACAGTCTCTTATTATGTTGGGAACTTCCAACCATGGTGTGCAAGAACTAACTTGCTTTTTGCGCGTGTTTTGTTCACTCTAATTTTACCTTATCTAACTCAAAATCAAAACTCAACTCATGTTCTATGTTCTGCACTTTTGAAAAAGTGATACTTTGCCATTTCAAAATTGGTTTTAATCTTGTTGAAAAACAGTAATTATTTTTTCTCTAAACTCAATAAATTTTAAGAACCTTGCAATTTTGGAAAAAGATGAAGCCAGCTTAAATTTGCCATTTCATTTCATAGAACATGACTGTGCAAATATATCTGAGTGATAACAACGCAAATGAAGACAGGAAATACTGATTTGTACATTCTGGAATGTGTATTCTGACGTTTTTCGACATGAAACTAATAGGCGAAAGTTTTTAGACTTTGTTTCTATAGTACTTACAATTAGAAACTTGCCATTTTTCAATATAAAATTAATTGAAAGAATACTTGCAATTAGCTTGAGAACAATGACAAATTTTCAGGAAATGGTGCCAAATTTTAGGCCATCAATGTTTGCTTTACCGTTTAGAGATCATAGAACTTATTGATGAACATCATAGAGCAGCAAAACTCATTTTTCCACGCGCTGCCTCAAGTTTCTTTTTTGATCGGATTACATGAGTGGAAGTCTATTGAAAAACAAGTAAAGATTTCTCTCTCGGGGCTAAAAAATGATCATTGATCAGCAAATCGACCAAAAATTGTAAAGGGTAGTAGTTTGTTTTTGAAAAAAATGTGAGATTGTTACCAACCGTTTGCTTAATCATGAGAATTCCAGGAAGTAATGAAAATAATTTGATACCAAAAAACTTCCTGATCAGAATTCGCGACAAGATAAACATAACCAACCTGTCACGAGAGAACGGTGAGTGTCCAGTGAAGCCGAGCAAACTTGTCAAACTCAGCCGTGAACCACCTCCGCACTTTCTCGAAGAACTTCGATGGACTTGACTGTGACTACCACCGCTTCCCAGGGCGCTGGAACCATCGGTCGATTTAGAAGGTGTGGTTCGTATTCGACACGGCCGCGTTGCCGTCTCTTCCGATATTTTTTGTTGAGGGACCGGTGTCATCGCCGTTGGTGTCTCCGGTTGAATTGGCTGCGATTCGACTGGAATTGACACATTTTTTCATTTTTTCATTCTTATTTTCTTTTTTCAATGAAAAGCATGAAAGCTTAAGACCAAAAAACAAATAACTTACCAATAGGATCCTCCTCTACCAACGGATCCAGACCATGTTTGCTCATACCCCTGAAATTGAGGAATGTGGAATCCATATAAAGAAAACAAAAAAGAAGTGCTTCAGAATATTTCACTTAAACCTTTAACCTATTATTGGATAAGGAAAGTAGAAAAATCGGGAAATTTTAATGCTACAAATGTAACGTGAAAAAGTAGAGTATTATCCGAACTTTTGATGTTTTGAGCGGGATGTAGCGCTAAGTCTCTTTTTAAACGAAACATTACGAAAACGAAAAAAAAAATTGAGAAATAAATATTCGCAAACAGAAACCAATTTGTAAGCAGCGGATATGAAGGATATATGAAAAGAGCGAAGTAAATAGATTAAGTCTAAAAGGAAATCAACCTCATGTGGTTTGGTTAAGCTCTTGCCGACTGACTGGCAAATATTAATAAGAAACTCACAGATTGTGTTTTTTTCAAGTTAGTTAGTCAAATAATTCCTAAAACTTTTTCACCTTCTTACTAAGAAATGCGCAAATGAGAAAAACGGAAGGAGAAAAACATAAAGTTATATAACTGTCAACAAATGAGAGGAAATAAAAATATGGAAAAATGATTGAAATAAGTTGTTTCCCTCTTGCGAAGTGAAGAGAAGATTTCAATTGCTTCTGCTTGAATAGTTACGCGTCTGGAGCACATTGGAGCACATTTGCTCCCAGAGCCTAGGGACTATGATTCAGAGACACATGAAGGGATACACGTAGAGCATGAGCACATACGCTGCTCTCTTTCTCTCTCTCTCTCTCTCTCTCTCTCTCTCTCTCTCTCTCTTCCTCTCTTTCTCTTTCTTCCTCTCTTTCTCTTTCTCTTTCTCTTCCTCTCTCATCATCTCCCTTTTCTTCCATCTAGTTCCGTCCCATCTGTCGCTTTTCTATCTTCAGTTTGGTTTTGGCTGTCTCTGAACATCTGCGTCTTTTTCAAAGTAAATGATGACGGGATTCGTGTTCAGAAGAATTCGGACTGGATTATTAATTCTTCACATTAATGGAGAGGAGGAACAAACATTTCAGAAAACGTTTATTCAAGATAGACAATTTGAAAAAAAGGTGCTCTGGCGTTGTTAAAGATTATTCCTAGCAGCATCCATTTTAGTGCATACATTAGCAATTTGAAAGAAGTAGCACAGGAAGAAATAGTTGGAAAAAATATTCTCATACTGGCTCTAATTCAAAGTGTCATAACATTCTGCGCCTGCCATGATAAAACAAAAAACAGAAATAAATTGAATCCCACAAAAAAACAAAAAAGTCTGTCAAAGACGAGGAAAACAAACGTCCTGAAGCACACTCACACGTGAAATATGATATTTTTATTGAGGAATAAGACAACGAGAAAGAAATTTTTACCCGTCTGAAAACGAAAAACAACTCTCGTTTTTCTTTCTGTCTTTCACGCGTGCCATTATAAAGAATAGATGGAATATGAGGAAAAGGTAGTTTGACTCTCATGGAAAGCACTAGAATGTTTCCACATTCTCAAATGTGTCACATGAACCCGTCAGGGACCCTTCCGAACGAGTTTAAACGATGCGTACAGATGTGTCGAGGGGGAAGAATGGATGGGAATAGAACAAGCTTCATAATGATGAATTGGGGCGATCAGTCCTGTCAAGTGGCTATAGATTATAATACCCTCTTGAAATGTTATTAGCATTTGAGTGCATTTCTAGAGGAGTTTTTTAGAAGAATAGGTTTATGAACTTTTAGTGACTTGATCCAATTGAAGACGAGATTCCAAAATGATTTATCAGTCTAAAAATCACAAAGCAAAACTTGAACTCAAAATGTACAATTGGGTCTTCTATTGCTCATGGGTTCTCTCAATTGTTTCCTTTTCGTGATCATCTAACGATTTTGGAGTGAAAGCGTACGGCAAGAGACCATATGTTGTCGTCTCGATGATCTGGTTGCTGGTCGAAGATCCCAGGATTACCTGAAGTAAAGAAAACACGTCTTCTGACTCATATTTCAGGTGGCTTTTGCGGTCCCCACGCAATTTTAGAACAGTTCAAGCGGAAAACCTAGAATACTTTGCAAGGGTGGAGTTGGAACGAAAACACTTTTTTTCACTTACCACTCATTTTTCTAATGACGCTGTTTTTCTAGACTATTGTTTTCTTTAAGTGCCTGGATGATTACTATTAAAATTTTCAGAGTTAGATGATGGTAACGCGTATAATATTTTTCTATGTAACACTGTCTTTTTAAACTAAGTGAAAACACTCTATCTGAGTACTCACCCGTTTTAAATTTGCATCCCTTTATAATAAAAATAATATACAAACCTTGTAGTCCCCGAATTCGATGAGGAATTGCCTACAGATTCCGCATGGTGAGCATGGTGCTTCCAGTTCGGTAGCTGAATAATTATGACGTTGTTTGAAAAATATTATTTTGGTCGTGTAGCAATGAAAACATAGGTGATTTCAGAAACACAAGCTGCGTGGCCTAGTAACTATAATTTCCGATTTCAAATATATTCTTTTCCAATACTTGGAATGTGTCCAAAAAATGATTCACAGTGAAACGCCAGAACAGTTTCTGCTATTTCTGCACATAGTTTGTTCCAAAAAAAAACACAAACTTTAAATTTTTTTTCGAAATTTTGAACTTTCGCACTTCCATAAAATATGAGTGGGTTGCAAGTTGAATGGCTACCGGAAGCTGTTGAAAACGTTTTACTTCCTAGAAAGCACATATTCCTGCACGGTGTTCTTTGGTTCTGGTTTTCTATATCAGTTGATTTCGATAGTTTTGTAAGAAATATGACTTTTACAATTCTGCCATCAAAAACTTCCAAATGCATAGAACCCTTCTCGTTTGTCTGCAACGCCCACATCTCTTCCTTGTGGCAATGAGTGATGAGTTCATAGACATCTTCAGTCAGAAATCTAAATTTTTGAGCATCTCACAGTCATACTATGACGATGACTCATCAGTTTTCTTTGAAACCATGAACTTATTGCTTGTTGATTTGTTTTAGTTTTGTTTTTCCTTTTTTTTGGAATCAAAGTCCCCAACAATAATTCTCTCACCTATTGCCAGTAGCTTGAACTTTCGGTGTCCTTTTGTCAAAGCAGTAACCATGGCGCTTCTCTCTGCACAAATCGTGGCTCCATACGACGCATTTTCATGGTTGGCTAAAAGTCGAAGCATGATATAAACGTAATCAGAAGTGCACATGACTATCATGCCCTTTGCTAATGAAGCTGAGGAAGACAAAAAGAGATCCCACCTCCAATGATAATTTCACCGTCCTCACATACTAAAGCAGCTCCAACCTTGAAATTGCTGTACTTGCTAAACATTTTTGATCATATTCAGTTCCTATTTTTCGAATACTTACCAATATGCCTTTTCCATTGCTCCCACTGCTTTGTCCACTAACTGTTGCTCAAACTCTGTGAGATTAGCCTTGGTAGTAGTCATGCTGAAACGCCGTGATTTTAATTTTGGTTTGCCAAATTTTTTTGAAACTTTCAAATTGAGCGAGAAATTTTGCAAAATTGCGAAGGAAACCACGTGGTAAACTGTGGCAATTGAATCAAATGCGGAAGCAATGTCAATATTTGCCACTTTCACAACTACTCGTAATGCTTATCCATCGAAATGTGCTCTACAAGCATTTCAATTCGAATTGAAAGTTAATTGTTCCTCAAAAGCCCCATTCACCCTTCCAAGTATTTTGTGAATGGGGAAAGAGTGGTGATATGACAGTCTTTTTATACAGTTCATTATGGGGCCACGCGGTTGTTGATATGATAAGAACTGACAGCATAATGCGCCGGGTTTACGATCTTTTCGACATACTTCTGCAGCAGTTATGAGAAGACAAAGGTCATTGAACATTATTCTAAAGATAAGTGGACACAAGATACGCACTCTTTATCAAAAAAAAACAGAAAAAAAACTTTTTTTAAGCATTTTGAGACAGAACTTTGTAACTGATTCTGAACATTGACCAGTATTTCAGAAGAACTTTGATTTTTCCGTTTGGAGTTGGTTGCCTGACAAGAGTTATTAATCCATTGAAAGCTTTTGGCAGAATTATCATGAAAGTAGAAACTGCGCTGTTAATTCTCAACTGATAAGAAAAATTGTATGTTGCGTAAAACGTCCAAAACTGATGCAACGCAACATTTTCATTAATGATAACGGGACCAATTTATGATTGAAAATAGGAATGCTCTTTTGATTTATGCAAAAGTTGATGTGCATATATATGACATGGATAAGACTTATTCACAGTGTCTTAAGCAAATCCAAACATTTTCTATTTGTAGAAACTCGGTGTTTGCGTTACCATACATTTCACCAAAACAAGTATGACATGACACCGTGGATTATAACATCGCAAAAACATTTCTTGTCGTTTTTTTCCCAGAAAACTTTTATTCAGGGTTTTATTTAATTCAAAAAACTATATTTCGAAAAGATGTGTCAAGTTTATCCTTTTATCTGTAACAGTTATTTTAATCCAAATTTATCCATCGCAAATAACTTTTTTCCCAGAAACATCAAATTTTACGAATCATTCATGCAAGATAAAAATTGTGGTTTTGCGCAGATGATGATTTTGAAACAGGAGCTGAACTTCGTTAATCATCACCCTCCTTCTCATTAGTCTTTTCTTCAGAACCCCTGCGTGCTCCTTTGCAGCAGACAAACTTTTGGTTTTTAGAACTGAGCTCGGTATCTTGATATTTCAATATCCAAATAATAGTTTTCTCGCCTTAAATCTGCTAACCCTCTTAACAATTTTTGTTTAGTTTTGATTTATTTTTTAGTCTTACTCTTAAAGAAAAATCTTGAAAAAAACTTAAAGGATTGAGTGGAATGTACGATCGTTAATTTTTACGAGTGCCATTCTCATGACTACTAAAAGCCTTACCAGGTATGCAACGTTAAAACAGACCACTTCAGGGCAAAGGTTTTCAAGAGTAGCAAAGAGAAATCCCATAAATATCTGAGATCTACGTTGGCTCTGCCCTGTTTCCCGCTCCGGCGTTATTTTTCATTTTCCTTCCCGTTCTCGTCCTTTTATTTGATTTTTGAATGAAATGAAAAATTTGGGTAGTGAAATAGAAAAAATATCTTTTCACATATGATTGAAAACATGTGAAACATTAGTTACCGTAGTTTTTGGAAATTCAGGTGTTTAAGTTTTACAATAATAAGTTTCAATAACTTTGACAAAGGTTTTAGATGAGTCATTAGAACCTGAGTCAAATTGTATCCCCAAAGGACTTCATGTATCATATGCTTTACCTGACATCATTAGCCGCGTGAAAATGACACAGACTACTAGTCCCATAAGTGAGTTAACCAAGTGCGTACTCCCTGTTCGACGTCACAAAAACCCTGATGGTAGGCGGGTAAGGAATTTGATGCATGAGTTGATTTCATGCATGATATGACCATTTTCAGATTTTGAGGTCTCATTGTGATGTGATCTCGGACTAGTTAGCACGCTCAGTGAGTTCCCTTGCGTAAGCTTGTCAGGTTTTCACATTTTCTGTTGGCTTGCGCTTTTACATTCGGAAAGTTTAAGAAACCAAAAAATTTTCCTGGAATCGGAGGGAGATCTGAAAAAAAAAATAAAAACAGAGAAAAATATGAGAATGGTCCACCATAAAAAATGAGATGCCATCTCCCGCTTCGTCATCAGCATCAGGCTCATCCAATCTTTCTTCCTTTTTCGATATTCCAGTGTTATTCTTCATTTACGCCTTTTTCTGTCATCCGTTTTTGCTTTCCGCCTAGGTTTTCCTTTAGACAGTGATCAGTCAGGAGTACATTCAAATCACGCTTTCTGAGGAACGAATGCGGGTGGCTGATAACATAAATTAGCTACTTCAGCCTTGAATTATCCACCAGACCCACTTTTGTTTTTACCAATTTCCTTATAAAATCTTCAAATTTTCGTTCTCTTGTCAGTTGTCCCAGTTTTCCCAATCCTCCCAGTCCTCCCATTCTGACGTTTTATTTTCAAATTTCAGATAAAAATGAACTCGACCTTGGCTATCCTCTCCCTCGTCGCCTTTGTTGTCGTTTTGGCTAACGCGAATCTTGTCGATTTTGAGCAGGTGATTTATTTTTATTACAGACATTTTTAAGCTCCGTCATCATCACACGTAGTAGATGGTGAATGTAACATGTATACCGAACAACAAGATCAAAATCCACCGCACAAAACAAGATTCTTACAAACAACAACTTACACAGATGTTTTCTTTCAGCTCGGCTATGGAACCAATGGTTTCAACCCAAAATTCGACGTGATTCCAATGCAGGCTTCTCGGACGGGGGTGAACTTCGAGACTTATCGCAATATGCAGAAAGATTATGTCAGCAGCCCGATGTTCCAGCACCAGTCCCACCGCCAACAGATTCTCGAGAAAAGACCCCAGTCGCCCTGGCCGCTGCGAAACTGTTACTTGTCCCCGGTCCAGTGCTTGCTGCCGGTCCAACAGCACCAATTCAACAAGTTTCATAAACGCTTTATGCTCTAAGCTGATCATGCCTGATTTCATTCTGATCCGACCTGTATTGATCATACTTGATCTCAACTTTTTCCGTTTTCTATGCGTCCTGTTCCAATTCGATTAATAAACCGAAGTCAGTGTTACACAACCGTGTTCTAGAACAAAGCAAAGGCGTCTGCCACATAATTGATGTTTTCTAAACGTCTTTTAGCCAAAAACAGAGAAAAATAATGCAGATTCTTCAAACGAAAGCAAAAACAATGATTCATTGGAAGAATTCAACTCATTTCTTAAGTTGAGCAGAGACATTCCATAAAAGTGGCAAAGTTATTATAGAAAGAATTATTATATAAGAATGATAATTTGAAGTAAAGTTTTGACAATGGTTTGTTCTTTGCATATTTTAAAGTTAACTTTGCGTTCAAGTTTTTTTTTACAAATGACAGACTCCCCAGCATTATTCATATTATCATCAGCACCTTCAGACCGCATGATACTATTTGTGAGTCTGCCATAACAAGAAGGGCTTGCACTTCCTAAATATCAGTCTCATGCCACACGCGCACTACTCATCTTCCAGACCACTCCACCAAATTAGTATATTTATCTGAAAGTGACAATCCGTCCCCAAATTTTGCTCTATGTAGCTTGCATCACTTGTTCATGAAATAGTATTAGTAATCCCTCTTCTCAGACTGCAAAGTTCAAAAAGTTTGAAAGATTGTCTACAATGTATCCATCTTTGAGTCATTCAAAAGTGCTTTAAATGATGTTACTCTTTATAATTCCGAAATTCAAAAAAATCCCGAAGTGAATTTGCAAAGTCTGAAAATCGCATTTCCAATTTTAGATATGGCGAGTGCGCGGGCGAGATAATGCATTAGATGATCATGGAGCTTTTCTGCTGATCATGTGTAGATTATCGGTCAAGCTTCTGACTTTTCGAATGCGATAAACAGTTTGAATCACAGAATGGTGTTTGGTGAAAGTTGGATTGAGGTATATGACGTGAGTAAAACACTAGCTTATAGTTTCTATCGTTCGGATTGTTCTTAGAGAACTTAGACACCGGGAATCAAAAACTGAACAAGTTTGTGGGTTTTAACTGTTCTTTGTTTCCGAGTGTTAGCTAAAAGTGGGGGAGGGTGCATTAAAAAATATGTTGAAAATGGAAATTACAAAAAAGAGACATTGGATTTTGCAGTTCTCATTCATTCCAATTTGTCAATTAGATCCCAGTTCGAGTGCTTTCACTTCACATCAATGAAACCATTATCTTCAAAATCAGTGACACTAACAAAAGCTGCAGCACAGTTCACAATCCATCATCACTTTGCTTTCCAGACAGATCAAGTCGTTTTTCTCTTTTTTCTGACCAGAACCATTCAGCAGAATCAATTCATTCCAAAAAACTTGAAAGGCTTGGATCATCCCCTAAGACATCAAAAACAAACTTATCATAAATTCATGAATGGAGTTTTGACTCCGCCTCCTGTCTGAAATCCTGGTCATAATCCAGATAAACGTGAAAAGACTATAAAAGCAATGGTTCCAAACGCATCAATCAAGCAAAATTGGTTTATTCTGAAACAAAAATGCTCAGCGCTTTGATATTCACTTCGTGCTGCATTATGTTTACTACTTCCGCCTTTCTTCCACGTCCGCATCGAGTTCATCACCATGTTAGACAGTGAGTTTGACCTTCCTATGTTTCTTAGTTATTTATTTTTCAATTTTCAGCGACTATAAGTTTGAAAGAAACTGCTTCTTTTCCCCAGCTCAATGTATGCTCGGGAACTTCCCACGTAGTTCAGCACTGCAACCAGTACTCAATGTGTTTGAGGAAAACTCCTTGGACAAGATCTACTCGAAACTTTCCATTTCTAATAACATACCTTATTTTTTTGGGTCCCAGAAATAGGATCATAATTACTTTTTTAATTTTTGGCGTTTACTGGTTTCCAAACTGCTCTTTTATTTTACGGCTTGAGTTGTACCATTTTCACTTTCTATGAACGCTTCAAATAAAACATTTGAAAAGATGTAATGTGTCTTAATGATTGAAAAGTGTTTCGAAAAGGAATTATGGATCAAGAGTCTCCAGGTATTTTCTCTCTTCACGGAACCTTGGATTTAAAAAACTATCTTGTTTTCTTCCGTATTTTCCCTTTGACTTCGTCTTGTTGGATTATTGCAAAATGTCTGATCCACAAAACTCCTACGCTAGCTAAAGAATTCCAAAATAATTCAACGTCTATTGAGACTGACTTCCGATCTGCATACTGCTTTTTTTGGAACAAAACGAAAATAAATTGTTCTGCATCGTGTCTCAAAAAAAAACAATTAATGTTTTTAGGGTGTTTTGAAGCAGTTTCAAAGAAATGTGTTCCGGTTATGAATTAACAATGAGTTTTGGAACTGGTAGTCGTCGTCATGTTCCGTTTCTAATCTTCTGACTCGAAGACAGCACATTGAAAAGTGACGTTTTGTATTGGGAAGAAAATGAGTAAGCGGAAAAAACAAAAATTGGTTTGTACTTGAAGTGACTAAGACATTAGGATGATTCTGTCAAATTGAAAATTTGAAAATTTACTCAAGGGGGAAGTAAACTATTTCTCTGTGTATTTTAAAAAAGATTTCAATCACTTCGCAGACAGATTACATTTAACGTACCATGTTTTGAACAGAATACAGAATCAAATGCTGTGACAGACTGTAGATTTACAGCTTACCACCTAATGCTCGTCTTTCTGCGCATTTGCCAGATTTCCACCATTCACTTCCCAAAAACCAACGACTAGAAGTGTTTTGTTTGTTGGCATCCAATTCGTTGTCTGTTCCATTTCCATTATTGTTTTTCTCCAGAACGAAAAAACTACTCTTATTGGCCATTTTGCTAATTTTCTTAGTGCAAGCAGGAGCAAAAATCATAATGTTGAAAAAATATCAACACAACACATTTTTTAAACACGTGCTTTGAACTATAAGAAATATCACCCTAAGCTACTTAAAATGATGATGGTACTCGCTACATGCTATCCCTGCGTTAATCTAAACCAGTTTAAAATTTCACGGCTTAAAAGAGATCAGATGTAGCTTTCTAAGTAATGAAAAGGTGAAATGGAAAGAAACTTAGGAAGTCACTGAGATGTTATCAAACATAACCATCAGCAAATATATTTTCGGTAACTTTGTTCAGTCTGAAACTCAAAAACTTTTTGGCATTTCCCTCCTTAAACCTGGTTTCTGGGATTAAAAGAACACAGCAACATCTTAGCAAAGATAAAGTTCTATCTGTCATTTGAACCCGGGTACATTCCTTAAGACTGTGAAGAGTCCGAGCCAAAACTTGAGAGCAACATGACATCATAACTTGACAAGGAATGCAAAATCCTGGCAATTTTCCGGACGTCTGAGCTGGAAGAGTGACGTAAGAGTTTGGAGCATTCAGAAATGCTTGAAAACGAAATTTACTTAGTATTCCAATTGTAAGAACTAGAAGCGCTTGATTTTTGTACCGGAAGTTCAAAATGTCATTTTTGTCCTCACGGAAATAAATTGAATTAATTGTGCCACTCATACTTCTTGGTATGCGTGGTGAGTATCTCGTGCTACAAACCAACCACTCGTTTCTGAATCATCCAGACAGAATTTGTTGTTTCTCCAGTGGAAACAAAGTATTCGAGTTGTATGGAACACATTCCGTTCTGGAACGGCAAACCAACATTTGCGATGGCTCTATCATTGTTTACAAATTCAAAATTTATTTCGAAAACCCGTTGGAAGAGAAATTCATGGGTTTCACTTAAGGTACATTGAAAAGAAGGCAAACATGTACGATTTATTAGATTACTTAAGTATCGGACCAGATAATCTTTAGAATCGGCTGAGCCACTGGTAGAACCGGTTATCACCACCGCGTTTGATCAGATCTGTGTATCCCCAAGGCGACGTGAGCATTGGAATTGATTCGACACTTCGGCGGACATGAGATGCTGTTGGGGAGTAGACACCATGAAGTGATTGGATGTCCTTGTGGGAATCGGAGAGAGGGAGCATACATTGAACCGGCGTGAAGAAACAGTTGCGGTTGTGTTGTCTGGAGATGGTAAAAGTTAGATGTTATCATCGAAGGAGATATATGGAACTTACTGTTGTATAACGGTCTTCGGTAATTCATTTGGTTCGTCTTCGAGTATTGGAAGTTCTCCGTTGCTTTTGTCGTCCATGATCTCATCTTGGTAATTTGGAGGTTGCTCTACCATTCCCTCGGCTCTTGTGGAGAAGATGCTATGTGGCATCAAGATGTTGGCTGTCGCAGTCATAACGAAGCAGATAAGGATAACGGTAGTAACAGATGACATAGTAAAGTTGGGTTGAAGTCGCCGTGGACGTGGGGGTGCTAATTGCAAAATAGCAATACGGGAGAGCGTAGAAAAGAAGGCGGTGCCGAACACTCGAGCTCCTCCCTTTCTTGCCGATAATGAATGAAGTGAATGTGAAGCGCCGCCTTTTTATATGCGACTCTGTGGCAAGGGGCGAGGCATGTGAAGCTGATCTGGATTTAGGGGAGTTTGAGCCAACCGATCCCAGGGGCGTTTCGTTGCTGACTTTTGATGATGTTTCGAGGGGCAGTGATGCGAGTGACTCGTTGTCTCGAAGGGACTGATATGCTTTTGGAATCAGTTACTGATGAATGCCTTTAAGCTGAAGTATACGGTGAATCTTATGAAAAAGCTCAGCATGCATGAAAATACGTGGGCGGATACATCGCAAACTCTATTACGCTACTATAATAAAATTATTCCCAGAGGGTTAGAAGCTCTAAGTATCGTGACCTCACGCTCTATTTGCAAGGTTTAGTACACATAACATGCTCTGCAGTGCTGAATGGAAGTGGTATGCAATTGAAAACTGCAGCATTCAATAAAATGTGATGTCAACTGGAAATTTTGTTTGAATTCGTACATAATAATTTTCAAATTGTTAAATATTTTGGGGTTATTATGAGACTAGCATAATTGTTTTCTTTTTCTGTATAACTCTTCTAATAAACTTCACATTTTCTCTTTATTGTTTTGTTTTGGTAACAGAGTATTTACTTGGTCTTCAAATATAAATTTTACTCCCAGAGTGAAAGTGTTTGTTGATCGGGTCCAAAAAGCTATAACTTCAAAGTAAAATTTTTAATTCCAAGGTATTTTACAATCTGCGCTTCCTGGAAATAATCTTGAACGAAAATACTACAAGGACGTCAACAATAGGTATTAAAGCTTTGCACGAGAATGTTTGCGTGGTGTGATGGATTAGTCCAAATGACCGTTGTATCTGAGACCGATCCCTACGTATCTACGTATCAAGTTCATCTCTTCAGTACTTTGCTGAGTGATCACCAATTTCAAAGAAGCCGAAAACTTCGTCATTTCTTCGCATCATTCTTGAATTTTCGAAAAGTCGGCGATATCTGAATCAGAGCGCTGATTTGTGTATTTCCTGGTTCCTAGTATTACCATCCACTACGATCATGTTATTTCTAACAGCTTATCGGGCTCAGTGAAAAATATTTCCAAAAATCACCAAAACTCGGTTTTCTTCACCTGTTCGTTGAATGTTCCGATTAAAAATAACTGAAAAATATATACATTTATTAGCAAATTTTTCTACAAAGCAGAAAGCTACAGAAAAAAATAATTTCTCGAAAGTTGTACAAAATTTTTAAAAAATTCAAAAAAAAATTTCAAGGAATCATTAAAAATATTCTACAAGAAGAAAAGCAACATGGATTGATTGAGAAATACAAAAAATTACATTTTGGGTGTTCAGAAACTATCTTCTACATACTAAATACATCGACAAGAAACATACAACGCCCGTTTTTCCACGGAACAGAGTTATATAGACAATTACAGTTTTGTCGAGTTCAAAGTTTCAGAACTCGATAAGATTTATCATCCAAGACAGCCATCTGTTGGCCAGTGTTTCTCTGAATGGTTTCAATGACTGATTCCTCTGTGCGGCAACGTGTCTTAAGCCAATCAAAGCTAATGGCATATGCTTCCATGTCAAGCCGACACCAGCAGATCTAAAATCAATTGGTATTTTCCATATTGTTTTCTACTAATCATACTCTTTTCAACAATGCATTCTTTCTGACCCACAAGTTGAATCCAGAACGTTCTGCGTATACCGACAGCATTACTGCAGTACCATATGACATCCTTTCTCGGCAAGCCACTCTTTCAAGAAACTGGCATCTGAAATCATCTCATAGATCATCTCATTCACGCATGTGTCTGATAGGCGGTCCAGATAAGTAGGATTGTTTTGGTTTGTAATCTAGACATTGGTAAATATTCATACTGGAAAGCATAATACTCGAGCGAAATGCATTTGAATCAGAATCACTAACAACGTTTTGATGATGAAATAAAATCCAGAAACAAATCGTCATTATTTCTCAGTGATCAAATCTAAAAAAGATTATCCCTAACACCAAAACACTTTGAAAAGGGGTCTTGGAGGGATCTTGTGGTACGAGATAACGGTAACGTTTTCTACTTAATCTTAAAATAAATTTCTTAGATTGAAGGGCTTTCTAATACCAAAATAAAAACTTACAAACTATGCTAAATGTAGCAAATCTGTTATTAAAAGGAGGAAAGTAGATTTTGGATTAATACGTAAGAATGCAGCCCCACAGATCCAGTTTATTTTTAGCAATATTTTACTATCATAAGGCAAAACGTAACTGATCGGAGGAAAAAGAAAAAGCTATCTATTTTCTCGGTGGTCCCAGAAAATTCACGCAGGCTGAATTTCAATTTCATTACCTGCTGACAATTTCAATCAAAGCAGAGTCAACTCGCTCTTCCATTTTCTTTCCGCGCTTCATTCTTTCTAACCCAGTTTGAATGAAATGATGGAGAGTTTCCGAGTAGAAATTTGCTATCTGAACAGCTTACAATCCAGTCGTGTTCAATAAACCAAATCTACCTGCTCTGCAAGTTCCAGAGTCAGTTGTCCTGCACTTTCTTCCATTCTAATTCCGTAAACCGGGGCATATGGTTGTATAATCAGGGATGTTTTTGGTTTTCCTGAATTTCTAACATTGTTTTCAAAAAATGTTCTTTGTATTTGCAAAAGTCTGCGTTTTCTGACGTTCACTGCTGATGCTTTCTCATTCTTCTATTCACTTCATACGTTCCTGTTTTCCACATAGGAAAACAACAAAAATGAGCACAATACTACAGGTGCTTTTTATTTTCACATTTCTTTGAACGGTCTATCCAAAAACATTTTTGCAAGCGGAGCTCCAACCTCGTAGGATAAGCCAGACACGCGTTCGTTCCATGTTCTGCTTCGTGAACATATCCCACGCATGCCGGCTAATATCCGTCGACTGGCTGCTCTTCTCATCCTGAAAACGAGAAGGTATGCAGCCAGAAGTGAGAGGAATAAGGACTTATCGTTACCTGAACAATGGAGAGGGTCTCCAGATGCTCGAGGCAAGCGATGAGTGAAAGAGTGTCAGTACTTAGCATCTGCGGCGACACCAACAGTTTCCTGAGATTTAGAAAACAGCCGACTTGAAGCACGGGCTTCGGGTTGAGTGTCACGTTCAGAAGACTCAAGTATGTCAATTTCTCCCCGAACTTTTCCAAAAGCTGGAAAATTAAGGAAATTGAAATTATGTAAACAGATGAAGGTGGTAGGAGTACAGACTTGTGCGGATCCACAAACAAAATATGTCAAGAGTTGTAAAATGTCAGTAATTTCAGTTTTTTGTCTCCCACGTAATGAAAAACCAGTGGGCTCCGCACAAGCCCAACTAAAACAAGTATTGATATTCACACATTCAAAAATAAGCAACATGCTAACGACAACCCCAAAACTAACTGTCAAAAGGAAATCATCAGCTTCTGCATGTGTCAACTGAAGATCAACCAATGTCAGGGACCGGAGGCCATGAAGATATTTGATCACATTGCTCAAGCTGTGAAGAATCTGTCCACCAGTTCCAACATCCTTTTCAGCAACAGCTCCTCCAGCATCGTTGTTGTCCAGATGAAGTCGCCATTTGAAATCAAATGTTTGAATTTTTGCCATTGGACGTTCATTCATGCTGAACCTAAATAAGCCCCACGCTATATATGATTCTCCCCAGAGGATTGAGTTACTTTTCGTAATATTCCGAGTAATTTGCAAGAACTCTGAAGAATTCGTAAAGATTGAAGATATTGGTAACTGGTTTGATGATTAATGTTCTCCAGCAACATGTGGTGTTGGTGATAAGGTTTCTGAAAACAACAGGATGGTACTTTACTCGTCGGTAAAGAGCGGATGTATTAAAAATACTAAAAAAAGCGGATCTTTTACTATTTTTCATGTCTCTGACAAGCACGTCAAAATATTTTGCTTTTAAAATTTTTTCAATAACAGTCAACTCATTTGTTTGCCCAGTGGTACAAACCAAAACAAATCGAAGAATCACATGCTTACCTCAATCGCCAATGATCAATGTGATACTGCCACCCCGAGTGTTGCGTAAACTTGCGGCGAACAAAAACACCATCTTTGAAAGTGAATCTACGCCAGGAGACACTAGATTTGAAACCACGATTCCAGCGACGGCAAACCTGGAGAAAGGAAACAATATTAAAATTCATAAGAAAACTCAAGTTTTACCTGAGAGCATCTGCCTTTGTTTTTTACCGGAAGACGTTGAAAAATGTTTTCCAAGATTTCGACCGGCATGTTTTTCCATGACGGACCTTCCATCATGTCCATTCCACAAAATTCAGCTTATCCAAATAAAATCTGCAATAAAAGCTTCTTATTAGTTTAAAAGACAAAATATAAAGCGATTGGCTAGAGGCGACGATACGCTTGTGGCAAGTTCGACAACGGGACAGATAGAAGTGGCGGCGGGAGAAATAGTGTGTGGCGGAAGGAGGTAGTGCCACGCGGGCGTTTCACTGGATGGAAAAGAAAATGTTCGAAAGCAAGCCTGGCGGCGGCCGGTTGTCGGACAACACGTGACTGACGATCAATATACGACCTCTCTTCTTTTTGCCTGCTATTACGCTTCTCTCGGACCCAGTCACAGTTGTTTCTCTAACTTGCTGTGTTTGCCAATTTCACGTGACTTTTTGCAGTAGAAATGAAAACAAATAGTTTTCCGGGAATAACGACTATTCTTTGGTTGATCATCAGTTACATGACATTTTTACAGTTTATTTGGTCAGGTAAAAATTAAATTGACATCAAAAACATTGGCAATTATGCATAGCAGAGCAAAAGTTAAAATGCAAGAACATGTATGCAAGGTTGTTTTTGATTTGTAGATAAATGGATGAAAAAGGGTTTCAATTTAAATCAGAATACAAGGCAAAGAAGGGAAAGGAGAAATAGTCTAGTTTGGAGACTCTCCTTGGAGGATCTTAAGGTCCCAAAGGAACAGGAAGAACTGGACAATGATCAGGGCAGTGCTCGAAATAAGGTATCCACGGGAGGCGTTGACATCGATGATGAACCAGACCATGAGGATGGAAGCAATCAGAAAGAGGATGGTGCACACGACAGTGTAGATTCTCTCCTAGAATGCAGATGTTTTTATAACGGAGTCTGTGCTGTTTTGAAACTCACAAGTCCCCAGGCTCTGATGTTCAAGAAGTTGAGCACGAAGAGCACAATGTTGATGACAACGCAGACAAAGTTAAGTCCAGACGAAAATCCAAGACGTCCTTCTCCGAAGCAAGAGCGACCTCCGTACCTGAAATGCAAATTTTTGGTAGGCGGGTTACTGTATTTCATTTTTTACCATTGGGTACACAGAAGAGAGCAGATGATGAATCCGCAGATAACTTGGAGAATCTTGATGATTCCGCGGTTCGTGGAAAGGTAGCGGGTGTTCAAAGAAATCTCGCCCATTCTGAAAATAGATTCGTACAGAGATTGATAAGATAAGACCAAAGGATAATGGCACGCACGAGAAAGATGTTTACTAGAAGTCACGTTTGGTTTATCCCAGATCTAACTACCCTCGCGGTGGCTGTCAGTCAGATAAAATGTCATGGATGAAGATTTGGGTCCGACCTCGGCATAAGATAGAGATAGAAATCGAGAAAGGACGCAGTAAACAATTGGTCTTCGATGCCCTCCGTGTCACGCTACCCACTGGGAGGCGGATGATTGACCAATGGGGTTGTTTAGATATTTATAGGAATCAAGCTAAAAACATGCGATAGATAATGCTGAGCCGAATTACGCAAAATCCCGGAATTCTGGTTTATATAGGATAATCCCTTTTCTTAGCTTCTTTCTACAAAAATGAAACCCGATAGTTATGGAACTTTAAATAGCTCTGATATACAAAGCAAGTTAATTTTTAACGTCCAAGACCACTGACTGGAAGGACACTCAAACGTGCAGACAGTTTCCAAATGACGACGGTTTTTGAGTTTTTGAATGAAAGCAAAAGGAGGCTGACTCCCTCACTTCCCGCCCACCAAATATAACGACCTTCGTGATGTGTTGTTGTTATTGTCGATGGGAGGGATCCCGCTCCCCTCCCACCCCCTCCCGCGCTCCGCTGACGGGGAAGCAGAAAAAGCGAAACTGACTCATAGGCCTTCCACTCGTAAACTAAATTTCTAGGGAGGAGGGAAAACGAAAATAACGGAAAGCAAAGAAAAAAACAATAAAATCTATAGTTCTCTCTCACCTACTGGAAGAGAAACTTCTGGGATCTGAGAGGAAGTAAGTGACACTGAGAGATCCCAGAGAAATAAGGATCCTGGGAATTGGAATCAGCGACAGAAACACATGGCTTTCAACTACCGGAAAAAACAGATGTGAAAGAAAAATAACCGGAAAGAAGAAGACGAATGCTTTTCGTTCATTTCTTTTTTACTAAGAAAGTTAAATGTGATACAGTTTTATTTATCCTAATTGATGCAAATGTAGTGTTACTTGCAACATATCTTTCTTTCTGGAATCCTTCTAGGATTGTTACCAAAAAAATGTTCAGAATAGAAAAGAAAAAAAACACATACACATATATTCTATACAAAGATATTTTTGTGGGGTCGTTATTCAGGGCCCAATTCACCCTGGAAATAATTGCTGGCTGGCGCTGAAGAGGCAAAGGGACATTTATACACTTCAAATATGTACTTTTGCACGACAAAACTATTCACATGCGGCGGAGAACAATCTGTTGTGAAATTGAAACTGAACTGTTGTGTTGGCTTTTTATATTAAAAAACGTGGTGGGAACTTCACGCATTTCGTACATCTTTTTAGAAACATGCTATACAAATCTAAACATTGTAAAAAAACAAAGTATAATTAATATCTTCGAAGATCATCACTTGTTTTTTATGACGTTATTAACACGTTCCTCTTATCTTTGATGATTGATCATCAAAAATTCAAAAAGAACCAAAAACAAATATTTCGAATGAATTTCAACCGTTCTTTGTTGATCCTGCGCGTTCGAGTAATTTGAGATTAGCTGGCCACTACTTCAGGTGTCTAGATCATAATACGATATGGGAATTCATCATGTCTAGTCTTTCGAAATCATGAAATCATTTTGACAACGTGAATTTCCCCTTTGCTCTGTTCTTCTCTCAGTTTTTCTGAGAATTAAGGGACGCTCAATTACAGTTACTCAAGTACCTGAATGACTGTCCATTTTAAGTACCTACTTGTTCACGAACTAAACTCTTTGTCCAGTTTTCGGTTGTTTATGTCATCCCAGCCTAAGGTCAACTTTTTTGATGTATTTTCGAAATCCCCGATGACTCAGTGCAGTTTGTGGTGTTTGAGACCTTGTCACATGTGACTCTAAACCTCCCACAACAGAAAGGGCGCGCGGGCACCACCCAAAATTTTGACTGGTTCTTCAATAATTGTTTCTGCGTGCCAAACACAATGGTCATTGGCCTTATACTATTTCGAAATATCTATGTCTACTCACGTCGGCATTCCATTGGATGTGGTGTGATAAGTGCGCGTGGTACGGGTAGTAGTAGTAATGATCGGCATCTGAAAAATGAAAAGATTTGAAAAAAAAACGGAAACTGACACGGACGAAATAAAAAAGTATATAGGAAAAATCAAAGAAAAAGTTGCATTTTTTGAAAATGCAAAGAAACTCGAAAAATATGAAAAATTTTAATTTTGAACGAAAACAGGTTTCTCAAAATATCAAGGCATTCAAATGAAGGAGGCAATGACGATCAGAACAAGAACAATAAATGACAATGAAAGCAACATGTATCAACAGAGCCGGGTCACAAGACTGTCACTAAAAATACCACTGACTGCAGGGGCAATAGCAGTGGAAAGTGAGAAAAGACCATGTGTAAACCTGAAAAGTGAACAAGGTGGGAGTTATGATAATAGACTCGTTGAGGTTGTGACTCACAAAAAAGTTTGTTTGCATTTTCAAGACAATTCGGACAGTGTTTGAGACTGTTTGAAATAGGGAAAATGAACTAATTTTGTTTGATTAGCTGAGCCAAAAATGTAATAAGCCTCGGAATGACATAAATACTAATGTTGATATAAAACTCTGCTTCAAATACGTGGGAAAACCCAAAAAATAACACCAAAAATAATATCTCCGAAAACAACAGGAATTGTTTCAAAAACACACACAACTGCCGGAATCGGTCAGCAAGAAATGCAACCTTGCATCTGATAAACACAGCGCATATTTGGCGAGCGGAGTGTTGTAGTGGCGCGTTGTTTGCCATAAACAAAGGATTTTATTTTTCCGTACGTTTTTTTTTCTCAAGAACAAACTCAAATTTCAAAACTGTCTTGCACATTTTTATATATTTTGTTGCTTTGGATTGTCCTTTTCACTTTGAATTCCTTTTTACTGAATGACTCAGAATCAATTTACTGCGGTAGGTAGATCAAAAGTCGGTAACTACCGCATTTTCCAATAAGAATGGGAAGATCAAAACGAGTTTCTTGAAACAGTTTTATTCCTTTCCGCCTCATGTGACACTTTCTGTTCAATTCCAAATTTCTTTTTGATCAACCCTGAGGTCTTTCTTTCCGGTTTCTAGTAATCGCGGGGGGCCTGCAAGTTTCTGGTATGAAACGCCGTTTGAGGGACAAAACGATTTTTGTGCAACATTGAGCACAACTGTTATCAATTGAAAGAGTTGAAATAGAATCAAATGTTCAGGTGAACTTGAGACGTCATCATTTTCGAATTGATTAAAAAATTTTGACGACTTGATTGATCTATTCCAAAACTGATAAACCAATTACCGGAACCAAGTCAAACTGCTTACAGTTTATAGTTTTTTAGTGAAGGAAAACATTCTAACAACGTATTTGAAAATGAAAAAATGGAATTGATAAGCTGAATGGTTTCAAGGAAATCTGAGATTTCCGAATGAAACTTTAGACTTTTGTCACTTTGCTACGTCACACAAGATGCTGTAATGAATCATAAAACATCTGCACTACGTTGTTTTATGATCCGTGTTTTACACATTGAGCCCATTCGTCTTCACATACCATCTGGCAATAGTTTTCTTTCAAAGTGTTCTCAGTTATAACATTTTTCTATTTCACAGTCGTTAATGTAGTAATGAGTGTGAGACAACCGGAAAAAGAAAGTTATCAGCACAATTTGTTGGTCGATGATCTTGAGAATGTCCGTTTGGTTTGATGCGGGACACTGAACTTTGACTACATTGTAAAGTTGCAGTATACTGAAATTCCTAAAGAGAGAAAACTTGGGAGAATACATACGGTAAATTTCTGACTCATGTTTACATGTTGCATGTGTCCTGTAAAAAAAGTTTTTGTGTAAACGGTACCACCTTGGGAAACAAAGAACTGTGGGATACAAAGGGTGTTGTTGTGAGACATAGGATATTGTCAAAATGTTTATTTTATGTTGACTCATAGTCTGATTCACATGGTTACATATGTCTTACTTATTAATCTAAAAACCAGCAGCATTGGGAACGTTGAGATTAATTGAAAAATTTGAATCATGAGACTGTTGGTCACAAACACAACAAAAAACCAACAAGTACAAAATGAAAACTAAAGTTCCTGGAAATGATCAATATCATTCTGTAATGATTTTTAAGTTATCAGTTATGTTGAAACAATAAAGTCTGAAATTAATTCGATTTGATCTAGTTGCCTCCACCACTCCATTCGTTTCCGTGTGCAACCGGCTCCTCCGTCTTACAGTTTAAAGCAAAGAATTTCAACGAAAATCACTGTACTTTGAAATGAAAACGCCTTGGCGGCAGAAATATTACCTGAAAATCACCCTAAATTTATGAAATTTATCAGTAAACTCTCAAAATCACGTTTTGTCCAGGACATGTGCGTCGACATCACCAGTAGCCCTCCCCATTGATTGTCGTCATCACGAAATACTGCAGATACAGGAGACGAGTAGGAGCAAGAGCAAGATAAAAGGAAAATCAAAATTGGTGATAAGAACTCATCGGCAGTTGCTCTTGTACTTCGTTTTAACAAAAATTCTCAAAATTCTTTTTTTTTCACGTTATGTATTTTCAGGCTATCAACCATGATTCTTCGGGTGTGTGCTCTCTTCTTGGTTGCGGCCAATGTTGTATATAGTAGGAAAAATTTTGAAAATTGTGTCAATTTGCTAACTTTCAGCGATGCCAATCCAAAATTCCGACGTTGCCGCTGTAAATACTTTCCTGACAAGCTTGGCAGCATCGGACGCTCGGACGGATTCTCTTGTTACCCTTAACTACCAAAACATGGCCTCAAAAAAGAGTCCAGACCATGATAATGCGAAAGATCCTCTTTTCACAACTGTTGACAAGTCAGTCACTGGAGCTACCATCTACACAACTATTGCTGACCTCTTGGTAAGAGAAAATTTTTTACAGTTTTGAAAATACTTATTCTGGAACGTGATTTCAGAAATATTACACTTTGGACAGCAATGTCCCTGTAGCAGTTACCGCTGACTACAGCACTGCAGTTGGAAACTTCTTGGATGCGTATATTGCAACAGATGCCGTGAAACAAGCTTGGACTTTTCTGCAAGCTCAAGGCGTTTCGACTAGTGACGCCGCCGCTTTCCGTACTCAACTCCACACTCTCTGGTTCCAGCCATACGCTAGAGCCTCTGTTGCTGGAAGCACTGGATTCAAATCTGTCTTTTTCGGAGAAGCCACCGGAACTTCGATCAACCGTTTCGCCAACTGGTACGGATTCTACCTTCAAGAGCAAGCCGGAACTTTTAACTATCATGGATGGTTCACCAAGCTCAATGTAAGTTGAAATTAGAGTTGATATTTCTCAACACTTTATGTATTAATACGAGAGAGGGAAAAGGTGCTTTATCAGTTTTTTTCAATGTGAAGTAGAAAATTAATTGTGTCGCATCGCAAGATGCTGATAAAAGGTGCAGGACTGTCACGTGGTGATAGGAAAAAGATGACACGTAGTGTCGATAGTGTCTGTAGGCTTCTAACTTTTCTCCGAACCGGTTTCGCAATCGTCCAAAGTATCATACTGATCAATTATCGTAACTTGACGTTTCGGTCCAGGAACTCGTGCTTTCCTAGTGCCAGCGCTTGGAGGTTTTGGTGGAAGTCCCTGCTCATCCTTTTTATTGTTTTCTTGTTTTCTAAACAAAAAGTGTCATTACTAAAAACAGTCGAGTTATACTCACTCAATCATCATGAGATTAAGACACTTGATTGTGAGGTCATTGATTAAATCAGTTTTCCGCTCAAGTTCCTCCATTTGTTTTTCACAAAACTCGATTCTCTCAATAATCGAGAGTTTTTCTCCAGACTCATCGAACGGGGAAACTGTTGGTTTTCCGGTGAGTTCAAGAATAGAAGCTTCTAACTCTTTCATCTTGATATTACGTTGGTTTTCACGCTCGGCAATTTCCGCTTCGATAGTCAAAAGTTGTCCTGCCATTCTTTGAGTCTAAAATAAACTCATAGTAAGATTATCGTAATGATAACATACGTGAAATTTGTTCATGAGGAAGCGGAACATGACGAAGTAGTAAAAACGGAGAAGAGGACGATACTTTATCAGCAAACTGATATCGACTTCTGGCAAAGCGAGAATATAGAAATGTGTTTGTCTATACGAAATCTCTCCAAGGACCAAGCATACCACCAAACTCCGCCTACTTACCTCGTGAGCTCAGTTCGTCGACGTTCTGCTCCAGGAAGTTCTTTATCTCAAATTGAGTTTCGAGTTCGGAAACATCGCAGGAAGACGACATTGACGTTTCCATTGTGCTATTGCGGGTTTCAGCAAACAGAACTCGCTTTCGCTGAAAAAATTAGAAAAAAAACGGTAAAAATAGGTTAAAACTAGCTGTTCGACTCACGATTGCGGGATCAACAACAGCCAGGGCATCGGGGAGACTGGAACGGCGATCTTCACTTCTCTAGAAACTTACAATATAAAATACAACAGAGCCCGAACACCCTACCGTTCTTCTCAGAGAGACTTTCCGTTCAAGCTTATCTATGCTGTCTTGTTTCTCCAAAACTGGCTTTACCATCCCTTTGAAGCCAAATTTCAGAATCTCTGCGGTGACAGAATTCTGATGAGTCATTGATTTCTTTTTTATTGGACGTCGTCTAAAAGTTGTTAACTTTTTAAAGACAAAAGGTTTTTTCCCAACTTTTCTAGTTTTTCACGTAATTTTGTTGCTAGTTCTCTGTTTTGGTTTATTCTTTCCTCGGTGATATAGAGCTTGTAGCAAACATGCGTGAAGTAGGAGTATCGATGTGGTGGTTTCCAGTTTGTGGCAAGATGATATCTCCACCAGCACTGAATTGTTGACGCGGCCATATTTCGCAATCTAGTTGTGTGTTGGTTTTTATTTTCTTCCTCCATCATTAGAGTTAGACCTAGGTTAATACTTGTTTTTATTACGAAACTTCTGTGTTCGTACCGACGGAAATTTGTGTATTTGCTGCTTGGAATGTGCAGAATGCAATAAAACCCAAAACACAAACTAATATTTTAGTGAGGGCTCCCTTTGGGGATATATCTCCGTATCCAACTGTCAAAACAGTGACCGCAGTAAACCACCAAGAGTGAGCCATTGTAGGAAATGTGGCACCTACGGCATTAAAAACGTAACTGAGGGAAATATGCTAGAACTAACTTGTTCCATTGTCAATTTTCAAACTGTAGCCGGTGTCTTGAATTCCTTGTTCGAATGCTTCAGTAGAATAAATAATAGTTGCCAAACTGATACCAATAACTAGAGTTATATAGTAAGTAGCCAAAAGTTGCCATCTGAATTTGGCCATGCAGAAAACAGAGGCAGGTGAGGCTCGTAAAACTCACTTGCTCAATATTATCATTTTTCTTAACAGCTTCCAAGTAGCCATTTGGCGATCGACATGAAAAAGTCGTAAGATCTGAAAAAAGAGACTAGTACAGAAAAAACAAGTATTATTTTGCAATTATAAGGTTTGAAAGTCAATGGGCAAATAAAAAATGGACCTTGTGAAAATGTAGATTACCCAACCTGAATAAAGCGGAGAGTATCCAAGGTAGAGCCGTCAACGTCGTGACCCTTGAAAACCAGAAGAAGAATTGTGGCTGGGATGATAAAAAGATCAATCACAGTTACAGTGTGAAACAAATAGTAAATTCGACCTGAAATTGGTTGTAAATTTTTGAAACGGTCATAGAAACGTTTATATTACCAAAGCGGGTTCTGTACTTAGCATCAGCTCTAACTGACCACAGCCGCACACAAAATTCAACTATGAAGAACATTATCATGAAAATTTCAAGAAAAAAATGAACTCTGGAAACTATGCCATCATTCTCGTTTGTAGCCGCTCCAAGAATAATATTTGCTATGACAAGGCCAAAAATGACTGAAACATGTTTTATTACAATTTGAGAATTGTTTTGAATACTCACAAAAATGATATGGTGCTGAAGCAGCATTCAATGGTTTTTCAAGAAAATTGTAAACTTTCAACCGGAAAATTCGTACATTTCTGTATTGAAAATGAGAATTGTTGTGTTTTTACCGTTATGAGTTACCTCTGTCTTTGGTTTCCAAGATTAATAGTTGACCGTCTTCTGATTTTGTCCGAAATCTCATCTTCTGAAGACTCTGGTTCCTCAATTGTCAATGAATGCATAAAATTTCAGCACGATCCGACACTTTGACGTAGGAAAATGTGTCATTTTATTAGGGAAATTTGATAATTGATAAGAGTAAGGAGGAGTGTTGGAAGTTTATGATAACAAACTGTCCGTCCCGGATTACACAATTGATTCAATTTTACTTCAGGGCATTGCCATCGAACTTCAATTTGTTGCTGGAAATGACGAGGACTTGGAAACTGGGTTCCTTCTCAACAGCTCCCCAGCCTTTGAGTTTGCTGCCTACACTGTCGCTGCTTTGACCAACACTCAGCCAACTGTTACAATTCAAGGAGAGGACATTGACATTCAAGCTTCCACTTTGGTCTCAAGTGGAAACACTGTTGTAAGTAAAAACGAATTTCATAGTCTTTTTGTATCTTCTATTTACTTAAATTTAAGTTTACTTGTTTGTTCAGCAGGTCAAGAAATCACTAACTTGAGATATCCTTCAGCTCGACCAAGTTGTGGTCTCCTTCGGTTCCAGCAGCAAGGCAACAACCAAACATTCCGGAAGTGGAACAACCAAGCAACACAGCTCCAACGATGCTGCCTTGCAAACCCTTGTTGACACCATGTGGAATGCTGACCAAGATAGACCGAGTGCGTCGCAAGTGACCATGAACTGGGGAAGTCATATTAGTGGCAAGACTGGAACTAAGGGAGCAAAGTAAGAATACCACTACATAATTTACTGATATAGTTTTATGTTTCAGTCTGTTCACGACTGTTGATGAAACGCTTTTCAATAAGAAGCAGTATGCTGATCTGTTGAACACGTACGAGAAAGAGCTCTTCACCGCTGATGTCTGCAAAGCAGAGCCAGCCATGGGTGGATTCAGAAAGCAGTATCTCCAAGCTGTCTTTGACACCTTTACTGCTACCCCAATGTTCACTGCAGCGTTCGCTTACTTGCAAGCTCAAAGTACATACAGTAAAATTCAAAGACCACTAGTATGAACAAATTTGTAGACTACAAGGAGACAACCTCTTTGGATAACTTCAAGACCAAGGTTTTGTGGCCATTGTGGTTCGGAACGTACACGCGATGCAAGGGTGCACTTGGTAGCTCAGGTACGATTCTTATTGTTTGGTTCAACAAACGGTTTACAATACAAATAGTGCTTGCTGACATTAGAAAACTGACAGACTATAAACTCCTGTTTGACTACATGTAGGAGAAAATTGGTCAAATGCTTTGTTTGAAGAAGTATCGAAGAGATCACCGTGACTTTTACAGGTTGGGAACATGTTTTCTCCGGAGAATTGAAAAGTAATGAGGTTGATGGACAGCACGACTGGGTTAGATATTACACCGAACAGAAGGCCGATAAGATGGTCTATGATGGTTACTATACTCATGACGACGTGAGGCTTTTGTTTGTTTTCTTGGAACTGTAGTAATAATTTTTAGAATTTGATTGGTACATTCCAATATCAGTGGCAAGGAGCTACAAAGCCAAAGGGAGGATTCTTCACTGGAACTTCTCCAGGTACACCAAATAAATCTTTTTGCTTTATTATCAACCTTTTTCAGCCTTTGATTTCTCGATTCTTACTGTTTGCGCCCTTGTTCATGGAAATGGTGGAAACTGTCACTTCACGGTCACTAACTTCCCAATCACTGTGACATCATACCTTCAAGATTGTGGAGATGGATCCGGCACATGCTTGGCTACTGCTTACCCAGGAGGATAACCATAGTTCCTAACAAGATTTTCTTCTATTTAACGATGACCTGTTGCTTTTTATCTAATAAAATTCTAATAAATTTTATTGAAAATTTATTTCAATTTTGTATTGACAAAAAATAAAACAATAAGAAAAAAACCAGTAATTGAGTTATTAACGATGAACACCACCGTACAACTTGAGAATCTGTTATTACGTTTTTCATGAAATGCTGAAGGTTTTAAGTTGTGTACATGAATTTGATATTGGGCTACCGGGAGTTGAAACAAAAAAAATGAATACTACGTGAATGATGTCTATTATGCGTCGTGATCTTCAATCTTCCGTGTTTGTATCTTGTAAATTTTCACACATTTTATTTATTGCGTCGATCCGTTTGGTATTGAATCGGTATTTTCTTCCGATGGATTTAATGGCTGCATCTCGACCGTTAATTCTCCCGAATTTCCTTGATCCCCGAGTTCCTGAATAGAAGTATAATTGAACTTTCGCTGTTCTCTTCACGGAGATGGTAGAATAAATCAAAGGCTAACCTTCAAAGGAGAGAAGAGTGTCCTTGAAGCAACAATGCATGTGGCGATTGAGAGGAGAAACTCAAGAATTGCGGCAGCGATGAGACCAGCATCAAGTCGATAGTCAGTTCCAAGACGAGTCATTCGTCTGAAATATGATATGAAACTTAAAATAGCTATTGCTGATCTAATATTTTTAAAAATTTGATATTTAGAAATACAAATGATAATATGGTATCAATTTTTTTAATATATTTAACCAGTAAATGTATCTTTTATGTACCGCACACTAATTTCTCAACATCAACGTCACATTGTCTTGCTGACTCTTTTTTTCCCATCGCGGTGCTTGCGGAATAAACTGGAATTAGCACTCACCGTCTCATTGCGTCATCGACATGATCACCACATAGGATTTGACACCTGCTGTTCGTCGGAAGTGACGTGGCGAGCAAATGCCAGTCGCACTCTCCCCAACACTCATGCTGAGAAAAACAAGAATTCTTAATGTTCTTTTGAATAAAAGGTAGTCACAAACCTTGTAAAAATGAATGTCAAAACTTGAAACAGTAATAATAGCGGGTACAAAAATGAAAATGGAATGTATACACATTACAAGGTATGTGATGACAAGTCCCCGACGGTAAGAAGCACTTCCCATTATTCCAACAAGTCTGAAATGAACAAATTTCTAAAAAAAATTGTCCGCGCAGCAAATCATGTCCAAGTCACGAAATTCTTTTTCTCTTTCACAAATCACGGAAAAGTCACGGCTAAGGCTCGGGGTTTTTGTGTCTGCTGAACGAGACGTATTTTCTATGTAGAGAAACATTTTTCTCTCTTCTTTCCATGAAAAACAAACATGCCAACTGACCCGACAAAGACAAAGTAAAGCGAACAGATTTCTTCTAATCCGTGAAGTCTGATTGTGTTGATTCGTGTGCTTGCATAATCCGCAAGACCACTGAGAACAATCATTATTATGCCAAGGAAGACGTGTATGTTTGCAAGAGCCTGAATGGATCAAATTTAGTCAGAGCATATGTTCAAGTTCAAAGTTTCAATGGATTACACTCTTTTATAGTTAAGATCTACCTCTTTTTACAAAAACTTTAACAGGCCTGAACTACCTTTAAAAGCGATAGCATTTTTACAGTTGTTGTTTCCGACAGGCGACCTTCTTTAAGATGACTGAGTTGTAACCTGAAAATGAGTGAAACTGATGATAGATAAGGAAAAATGACTTGATTACTATATTGAAACACAATTGTTTAGCCCTATTGCTTACAGATTGTTATTTTTCCAAAACTTTTGACTGTCAGTTGGAATAGTCATTTTGGCAAATAGAAGACTTGAAAAAGCAAGAATTTTGAAGTTGGAAGTGTAAACTTTTTCAAAAATTTCAAAGGGTCAAGAAATATTATGAATCGACTTATTTCTCTCACTCTTGAGCACAAGGGCACGCCTCTGCGGAATAAAACAGGTAGAAAGGAAGGCGGAGAAAACAAAAGAGCACATGAAAAGGAGACAGTGATTGGGCTAGCTGTTGTGCCTTGCGCAGGGTATGTACACAAACACAAACATTACGGACAAAAATTGAGGGGTGAATGGAAGAAAACTACAGAGACTACAGAGAGTACAGGCATGTCAGATGTGCTCTACGCATTTTTTCAAGAGTTGGTTATACTTTTTGACCAGCCTGCACGTTTTCCTTAAAAGTTTGCAAGTTATCTTGCTGTTCTGTTTTAAAAAAGTTTTCTGAAGCAATTTTTGGCTACTTATTAACATTTCTACTGCAAGAAGAATATTCAATAAATACCACAAACGATTAAAACGCTTTCAAAACATAAAAAATGCACAGAAACCGGAAACCAACCTTGGACGGTGTGGCTGGTTTGTCGATTGACTGGCAATTTATTGAACAAAAAATAGTGGTGGTAGGCAAACGAGAGAATGAAAAATCATAAGAGACATAGTAAAGTGAACAAAATAATAAGACCTTGTGGAATGTTTTGTGCTCATGCCAGCAGAAAAAAGGAAAAATATTTATTGAATGGTAGTTTAATTATCTAACCAAGGTTCCCGACAGAAACATCAAAGTATTTTACATTCCAAGGCTAACGAATAAACAAAAATAAGCAAACTGAAAATACCTGATACTAGTGAGGACATTTGCTGTGGGAGAAGTGGTTGTTGACGAAGTGCACATTTTTCCCAAAAGTTTCTCCAGCTTGTTCTCATCCGATGATTCCCAAAACCGACATACACATCACCCAAGGTAATTTGTTCTTTTAGGTGGAGAGGGAGAGGGGTGGAAAGTGTGAAGATGGACAATTGGGGGCCGGGGACGGACGAAATCAGCTGCGGATAGTGGAAAAGAAGGGGGTTTTGCGGGCCGGATAGCAGGACGTCGTGCGCGTCGACCAATGAAAGATAGAGGGAATCGAAGACGCAGAAATATAGAGAAAATGGAAGTGACGACGACGGCGGCCGGCTGGCTGGAGAGTAAAGGAGATGGAGATGAATAACTAGTTGCAATTGGCGTAGTAAGCCAATGGTGCAATTTTTCTCTCTCTGCGCACTTATTCCTTCAGCAGTGAATGTCCCTTCTTCTTGACTCTCACTTGTACATTTTAGAGTACTCTTAGAACCCAAACCGTCTGTGTTGTTGAAACCGAGCATAAAATAAGGTTTGATGATTAAGGTAGTGAACACAACAAAGAAACAAACGCACACACAGAAAATGTGCTTCATACACAAAAAATGTGATGCAGTATAAAAACACACATTTGAAAAGAAAAGGAAAGAAGCCTAGATGACCTCACGGAACACATACGCAGATTGAACGACATTTTTGTTTTGTTTTCCTGTTTTTGCCCTTAGCGTGCATACCCAGAAAGTATTGTGCATCTTAATGCTATTTAGACAGACTCACATGTTTGAAAACGTTTAAAGATTTGCCAGTCAAATATCGCAGAAGTGCATGTGTTAGCTGTGACCCGAAGCAATTGCCTTTTTCACTCATTATCGCATAATTTTTATCAGCACCGTGAAGAAATATAATGTGACATAAAATTCACTAACCTCATTTTTTCTTCAATTATGTCGTACTCAGTTGGATGGCATTGCATCTTGGTGCTAGTCTGGAAATTGTGGGAATTTGAAATTGAACAGTTCGAAAGAAAAACAATCTGATAATGCCTGATAAAAGAGAATAATAGAAAAACATGTTTAGATTATTTGCTGACATATTATTTTTACTCTGACCTCGTTTTCATTTTGTGAACACGAGCGGAAGATAAGAAGTTTTTTGGACAACTCTCTGTTTGCATTGACACTAAAATGTGTTTTAATGGATACAAAGAGGCCGGCGAAATGTAGTAACAGGGATTATTCATAGCTCAAATCACGATTCTGTCATGAAATTGTGTCTGCAACCCAGTTTTTAGAGCTTCATGAACTGGATCCTTTTTTGTGAAAATTCAAGCAGATTTAGTCGAATAAATAAGAACTTTTCTCAGATTCAAAAACCGAAAACCCGCTGATAAAACTAGGAAAAAGTGAAGTATTTTTCCAACTGCTTTTTTTTCAAAATTTATTTGATTTTTCTGCTTCCTAACTAAATCAGCTGTGTGTCTACACAACGCATCAAAACTCAATGAGATGGAAAAGATTTAGAACAAATCGCCAAAATCAGAAATGCATTTTTTTTCACTTTGTTTCAGTATTGATCAACAAATTGTGAAAGTTTCCAATTTTATTCATAAACAAAAAATCGTCCAAACATATTTTTTGCGGTAGTGTCCTTGAGACAAACACAGACAATAAAAACTTCATAAGTATAACATAGATAAATCTTGACGAGAACCACGCCGAAAACCTACACATGCGGTAATATGAAGTGTCACAACAGAACATGTCTGGTGAAAGTGTTGGCATTGAGGGGAGGAGAGAAACAGAAGAAGAAGAAGAAATTGCAAAAAAGAAGCGCATGAATAAGGTACAAGTTGCTAGCTCTCGTTGTGATTCCCACATATGTAAGAAAAGACACACCCTGGTTGAAAGGTTAAAGTTTCCGAGAATTCAATACCGCAATGTTTCGTGCACCACAAAATTCCATAAGCAGAAAATGTGTGTCTGCAAAATCGGTGTGAGGGAGAGTTAGAACAAACTGCGCATACATCTGAACTCATAATCCACCAATGAAATTGTGGAAGCTGCGCGTATTTGAGTACAATTTGCCTAAAAGTTTTGGAAGGGTTTGTAGAAACGACCAAAATATGAGTAGACTTGAAATCCTTTATGGTGCACAGAAGATACATTGCCAATTTAATGCCAAAAATAATATATTTTCAACACAGTTTTACTCTTTACAGTAAGTTTGATATTGATGTCTGTAAATCTGAAAACTTCCATTTTGTTTCCACTCTTATACTTTTTATGAAAATAATATAAATTTGTCTATTCATATTGCACGCCAATTTTCCATTTTTGTGTTATAGTAGTTCGCAATAGACAATTTTTTTTTAACTGAACATACTTTGTTGTTCAAGTACCTTTTTTTTGAACTTACAATTCATTTTCTAAAAAAAGTCTTACCCAAAGTCCCAAAATGTTCTTCAGTTTTTTCAATTTGTACTTTTACGTCAGCTAAATCACTCGTTGGTTTTGTTCAACAGCTGTTAAAAACCAAAGCTCATTCTTTTTAACCTTTACATCTACGTGATTCTTAAAAAATTGAAATGATCTCCCTGACAAAAGAAATGTACTATCCTTATCCTATCCATTGAACAAAAACAGTCAGAAATCATTCTTTGTCTATTATTATTTACACAAATAACTGAGTTTGTCACTCCCAAGCCACATGACGTGGTCGTGCTTTTGGTTCATCAGTTGAGTGGATAAAGATCCACTTGGACGGCTGACTCGAACAACTCAGCTGTCTATTTCGCAACACTTATTTTATTTGTTCTTTGCTCTTTGAAATAACGTCTTTTTGCTTTGTGCACGTTTTGAAATTAAACAGTTTTATTAGCCAAATAAGTGCAGAATTTTGCCAAATAAATATATAGAAGAACACAGAAATTTACAGAAAAATAGCATATTATCATAATTAAACAATAATATTAAATTTGAAAATGCGTGAAATTTGAAAAGTTGAAATCAGTGGGAGAGGTAGTTATCCGTTTGTTTTTCTAAAGTGATGTGACCAAAAGTGGGGCAATTTGTAGCTAATAGTGAAATTTACAGTATTGATTTTGTTGAGGTGTTAACAGGAACATAGCAACATTTTGTACACTTTACGGTTAGGAAAAATAATGATGTCAGGTGGAAAGAAAGTAAACAGATAACAATTAATTATGCTACACAATGTACAGGTACAAGTCACAAAGAAATGATATTACTTATTGTGATGAGATCAAGGGATCAAACCAAGAAGATACGCTTTCAAAAACTCTGGAATTGGGAGTGTTTTATACTCGGAGGTTTGAACAGTGTCGCGTATCTGAATACGGCACAAATGCTGGAGGCTGTGAGGGTTTCTGAAAATATTTCACTTAGAGGTGTTCAACATATTGAAGTTTTACTTGGCTCTCTCACTGATGTGTGTCTTCAGTTCCGATGGAAGTGGAAGTCTTTCAATAGCTTTATTGTCGTACTGCTCTCCAAGACCCAATAGAAGCTCAAGAACCTCTGGTTGGTTTTGAAGCGCCGCCAACTTCAGGACATTACGCAGTTGTCCGCGGCAGTCGTGGAGAGGATTTCTCATAACAACCTTTGCGCCATGAGTCAGGAACAATTTCACAACTTTAGCATCGATGGAGTCATTAGAGCGGAAGTACTCAACGAATGGGCTCTTGAGACGAGAACCATCAGGAAACGAGTGCTGAAGATTCATATCTGCTCCATGCTCAAGGAGAAGTTGAATAATTTTGTATTGGTTGAGCAGGCCTAAAAAATACGAAATAATTGTTTTAAACACGTTTCGATGTTTACTTGAGCAAGATGCCAAATGAAGGCACGATCCGATGTAAGTGTGAACGGCATTAGGGTTAGCACCAGCATCCAGAAGGATTTTCAAGAGTTGTGGATCATCTTTCAAAACAGCAATGTCAATTGGAGAAGGTTTCTCGTACTTCTCATCCATGTTCACGTTGCAACCATTGGCGATCAAAAACTTGACCAAATCGTGATTTCCAGAAAGAAGAGCAAAATGAAGAGCACTTCTATGATCTTGACGTTCTGGTGACAGTTTGTTGATGTCCGCTCCGTACTTCAGAAGAATTCTGATTGCTTCGATTCCTTTGTCACGCATTCGGCACGCTTTCATAATTGGGGTGAGGCCTTTACGGTCAAAGACATTTGGGTCCGCACCAAACTCGAGAAGCATCTCTACGAAGTTAGTATCCAACGGACTGACTTGAGTGATTTCTGGTCCGTCAAAATAAATAGCATTTGGATTTGCTCCATTGGTAAGAAGCAGACGGGCACAGTCATAATGACCATTCTGAAAGTTCATCCGGATTGAGAATAAGAAAAGATGAATGTTCAATAATACAATCACTAACAGAACAGTCTAGGAATTGTGGGTTGGGCTATATCACTTACCTTGATAGCAAGTCGAAGTGGCTCGTCAATATTTTCTCGTTGCGGATATTTGTCTCCTGCACGAAATTCTGGAGTCTCGTACTGCTCAACAACTTTCATATACTGAAAAATAGTTCATTTTCAATAAAAATAGATAGTGGCATGAAAAAACAACAAAAGTATTTGATCTACCAGTTTTCTGTACCCAAAATACACTCACTTGCAACAGCAGTTTGATCATTCTGTAGTGTCCGTGCTCGGCACAAAGATGAAGCGCAGAACACCCAATGTTGTCGACGGCTTGAACCTGGAAGAGAAAAAAGTAGATTTGCTTTTATACGTTGATGTACTCGCTTTGTTACTCACCCTCTAACACCCACCCCTGCTAGTACTAGTTTTGTCCATGACTTGGAGTCTATTTTCTAAACAATCTATCTGACTTATGCTTGTCGTTACCCAATTTGTCATTGATAAAAATAACGATAACAAAGAATGACTTGTTGCGTTTTTGTATGGTGTAGTTCTTATTTTTTCTATACCTTGGCACCTAAATTCAGCAAAAGTTTCGCAGCGGCAAGATAGTTGATAAAACAGGCATAATGAAGCGGTGTCAACCCGGCGGTGACTTGTCCATCAACCTGAAACACGTGATTATCATGTTTTCATTCCGGAATGTTTTTATTTAGCGGAAGCTATAGGTAGAACATAGTCTTCTGACAAGCGAAAACAAGAATAGTACGCTCTAGGCGTCAATGATTAGATGGTCAGTTGATCAAAAAATAAACAAACTGGCCAGACCTGTGCTCCGCGAAGCAGGATGAAACGGATCTCTTCGATTGGCGCGTAGTTGGTGATTTTATCTGCCAGTGTTCTCTGAAAAGTTATGATATAACTGCGCCACTCAATTCACAATCACTTTCAGAGAATCTAAAAATCTAATTTCAACATACCTGCAACTGGCTTTGATGTTGATTTTCAGTATCAGAATCGTCGTGGCTTTCCATCATATCTGGAAAAACTGGAATATAACTCTAATATTCAGATTCATATCAAGAGAAGAAGAAGAAAAGTTATCCAGAAAATGAAGAGGACCGAATGAGTGCGTTTCCACAAGAGAGCAAGTTTCGATCATGAGACAGACCAGGGGGCCGAACATCTGTGAAAAACTGGTGGTCAACCTATATCTCCACCTCTCGTCATGAGAGATTTAGAGACCTGGGTCTGAGCACGAAACCAGTGGAACGGTTAGAGATACAAAGTCCTGGTCGTATCTCGTCCTCTCGTTTCGTGTAATGCTTTTCCTATGATCAGCTGGTTTTGACTCGTGCGGCCAGTCGCCGGCGCCACGAACAGCCGCGAGACACTCGGTGCTTGCGGATAGGTCAAAGTTGAGAAAAGAGTGCGGAAACTTGAGATAGTCGCCAGCTGGTTGTCTATTTGGCTCTATTTGGGTCGAAATTTTCTTTTTTTAGATCTCCTTTTCCGGAATAAAAAGAATAGGATTCACAATGAATAGAGTTGAAGTTGTTTGTTTGTTTTTTCTTGAAAACAAAAACATCATTCTTCCTCAGACGGGGATTAAGAAGCAATAACGGAAAGTATTTATCCACTGGATGTGGTACTAATCAACATGTTGACTCTTTGGAGAATGTGTTTTTAAGATCAGTAACGTTACTGAAACAGAGAAATCTGGATCAAATAAAGAAATTGAAAAACGATATCAAATTTGAAAGAAAGGAAAAGAAAAATAATGCTATTCAGAGAATGAAAAATGTGAAATAGAATTGATAACTTCATGTTTGTAAAAGACCAGAAAAAAAATCATTCAAAGACCAAAAAAAGATTTACAAATCGAATCAAAATTCCAGAGGAAAAAAGACGTTTTTAAGATAAAAGAAAATTTCATGAGAAACAGTATCATAGGTCAAAAGATCAAGATCATGTATGAGTGTCACAACCAAAAAAAAATTTCAAAGTTTTACGAAATACTGGATGAGTCGACACTGTCGCTGTCATTTATACTGCTCCGTTTCTCGGACTTTGTCCACCTTCGATAAACCACGTGAACCAACGAAACCAAAAGGGCAGTTGTCAAAAAGACAAAAGTGCAGGTAGCAATGAGCGCTGGTTGCGAATAGCAGTGTGCCGAGCGAGAGTAGTCTTCAGAAGAAACTAAAATTAAAGGACATGTACTTTCGGATGACTCTCTGTTTTTCACAATCTATCTCTCAGTTCTATTTTGCGAGGTCCCCTTGTACCTATCATGTGTTCGAGCACTAGTGGCGTCTCGTGTGAGATCACCGAATGACAAATGGTGTCATAAGTTTAGACTGACCAAGGGCAGCAGCTGAGAGGGTTGATTGGGGCGAGATCTCGAGCACGGTCTCGAGGCGAAGTGTAGCCACGTCTGTCATGTTATCTTCGTTACGCCGTCGACGATGTGCAGGGATCATTGGGATTTTAGAATCGGCCTCCCGAAGACATTGCTGAAAAGAGATTTAAAGGAAAACTTAAAGTTGTGAACTAATTGAATCTTGCAAATGGTAACCATTTTAAAAGAAAATCTTTCAAAAAATATGTCAGATCTGCAAAACTTCCGTATTAAAATCTTGACCCTGAAACTTTTTGATGTAAGTGGTTTATGTTGGAGATCAACAATCAAAATGTTCCACTTTTAAATTTCCTCCGCCCTAGGAAATATTATAAATTCTTTGATTCATTTGGTTTTTCCACCGGACTAGACCGTTTCTATTGTATTTTAAAGTGCTAAAACTTCTCAACTTCGCAGACATGAACTGATCATGGGCAAAAGTCAAAAAGTTATTTCTATTAACTATGTATCTCTATCAAAAATTCAGCTTAGCAAGTTACCCAGGTCTCCATTATTTCTCAGAAAACAATTGCGCCAAGTTAATGTGGAATGAAATAATAAAGGCAAATGCGTCAATAGCTGGGCAGGTGAAAAGGAAAAACTTGATACTGCTGTTTTTTCCACCTGTTCTCATGCAAGACTGGTATAAGATCTAAGTTGATTCAATAATGCTTTCAACTTTCTCTTCTCCTATTTTAAATGCTCAATTATTCAAAGACGAGGAGCTGTCAGAAATGTTTCTTTCTTTTTCTCCTGTCAATGAACATAAACGATGACACGCTATGATAAACTACATGAATTTTAAAACAGTCACACATCCAAGAGACTTTTTTCCAGTTTTTCTCAATTTATTTCATTTCTATTTCTTAAATATCCCTCAAAAAAAAAACGTTTTGCCTAGTAAAGGTCTATCTGAATAATGGTTTCCATTCTCATTTCCTTTGCATTTCCTTAGGCTTTGGTTTTCTATGTCATTTTCACGCACAATTTTCTCATTTCAAAACGTTCAATGTATATACAGCTCTAAATGTGAAATACGTATCTTAGCTTAGGGAAAAGTGTTTCTCCGGTTTGATAATTTTGCAGATATCCTTCTTGTGTTTTTGTTCCATACATATCCACCAGCAAACTACTTTGACACAGGTTCACTAGCACATCATAAAATCATGAAGTCAAAATCCACTTGCAACGCAGTTTTAGTTCCATAGTGTTACGCGCTGTCTGATATCACTATGACATAAAGAACGGCTAAGAAGCAGCTTTGACTGCGGATCAACCATAATTTAGCTCTAAAATCCATCAGAAGATCCTACCGGGATATACATTATATTTCTTCTTAAGATAGTTTCTGTTTATCTGCATGAATATCTCCTAGTATTCTGGGTTTTGGTCAATTTTTGTGTGCCTTCACTTTGCATACCTCTCGGTGGCATGATTTGATGCATGGTTTGACTTGACATTCAAAATGCACAAAGTTGTTTGACGTGAATTGAAATCCGTACCTAAAGTCGACACATCACAGTAGTTTTCAAATGGAAGTCAACAATTTTCTTGTTTTCAAGGTTTTTTAAGTTCTTCTTTTTCTGATTTTGCTTACATATGCAAATAGACGTGCTTAGGCCCATTTGGGGTCGGTTGCGCCGTCATTGCAGGCACGTCGATTGCCCTTGATAGTCGCACTCCGCATCTTTAAATATGTGGGTCTTTTGCATAAATTGCAACTATTTTGTGTTTAATTACCCATTTGAATCGATTATGTTAATTGACGCGTCTGGCGAGTTGCTTCCATCATGAGCGTAGCACGAATGAACATAGAAATCGTAGATGGCTAAAACCGACTTTATAATAATGACACCCGTGGCTTTGGCACAAATGATAGGTTTCCCAAAAAGATAGAATGTGTGCCGGGGAAGAGAAAAGCCAAAAAAAGACACCTGTGTTTTGCAATGCTATATCCAGTGTAATCCTTTGGCCAACCGCGGCTTTGATGACTGGCGAACCACCAATCCCGTGTCCTTCCAGAATTTGCATAGTTAGAGATGGTGATCCACCGCTTCCGGTCACAACGCTGTTATCATCATTCAACGTAGTTATCTGAAAATTAAAGTGTTGAACATACCTCTTCCCAATTCTTTGATTATTTCCATCAATTATGTTCTACTTCTGCATTTTCCCTAACATTTTTCCTTTCTACGTTTTATTTTCGCAAGCTTGAACTTCAGAAAATAAGAAACATCTGTTTTACTGTTTCCACATGTCATTTCCCGTGCCACCTACCTGCAATGCATTGGTGCCATTGAAAATGGGCGGAAGAGTGAGTGTAATATCCTGTGTGGCATAAATGCATTTCACATTAATTGCGCTGAATCCGTCGACAATTAGTCCATCGACAGGACTGACTAGTAGTTTGATACTGTAGATGCCACTTGTCTGAAAGGCATACAGTATGACAATTGGATACCAGGGAAACTTGCTCCTAGAAAAGTGGGTCAAAAAGACCACTAATAAGAATGGGATGCGTATAACCTAATTACCAGACCGAGAGGAAAAGAGAAGGGGCATATGCATACACATATTGCAATATGAATGATGCACATTCTCTTTCTGCTCACGTCGCCCCTTTTTCCATTCCTCTGTCACCCCTTGAGCAAGCACATCCCATCTCATCCTTTCCCAATGCTTTTCAGTTTACGGTTTCTCTTATGTGGAATTTGTAGTTTTGTTAAGTACTTTCTGCTGCAGCAACAGATTTGATCTTTTTCACTTCTCATATTTCCATACAACTTTTTGCTAGTGAGGAAGTTAGACAACTTCTGCTAGATTACCACGTTCTCTAGGGTATTCCTTCCTAGAACGCGCAAGTTCGCTCCATCATTCGTCGCCTGGATGATGGAACTATTTCCGATAAACGGAGTTTTAAAAAAGTGAGTTCACTCACACACATTTCGAGCACATGTAAGCTTTGACGGGAGCGGCAAAAAAGTGAACTGAATGCCAAAGAGAAATGGGTGTAAGGGACGGGGGCCCCCTTCTGGTCCCGAAACCAACCCCACCACCAATTCTTCTTCTTCATTCTAGCAGAAACTATCGAAAATTCTGACGAATACTTGGATTTAAAAGTGTCCATCTTTTTTTGTTCTCTTCTCCCATTCTCAAAGAAACCATTCAGCTTTGCAGCTAAAAATTTGAGCATATGCTCTGATGGCTTCTCATCTTTTTGCTACACATATCATAAAGAATTTTATCTCTTTGAGAACTTTTATCTCACTAATCCAGTATATGTTTGGCAGTCTAGGGCTTCTCTCGTCGTGTCCAGCTCGATACAATGGGAAGCTTTGTTTTCCTCTCAATTTTGTTTCGCTTTTTTCATATGCACGCAATTTTTGATTCAATCTCATAGGATATGACAAAGTCGAACAAAAACCGTGCTGTAGTTTTTCTTTTGTGACGTTTAACATGTCCGGTCATGATTTCATAATAAATGTGAAGTTGGCCACTTCACTTAACTCACCTCATTAGCAACTACTGCACATTTGGTAGAGTTGAACAAAGGAATGTGAAAAGACATCGAATTAGACCCATTACCCTTCCACCTGGAAACGTAGAAAACTTTTTCATAGTCTCACTTTGTGTTCATCACTAGCCAACCAACCTGCACTGATCATACTTTTTTGGGTTTTCCGTAAGCACACCACCTGAGAACCCTTTTGCAAAAGTCAGCACGACTTCAATATCTGATGAAGTGCAGGTAACTTTTCTTTCTGAAATTATCAACTTATAAAATCAAATATGAATACAAGTACCTGTGATTAATTGTTCTCCGTAAATAGGCTCGAGAAGCTGAAAAAACTTATATGACTTTGAATTTACTTTTCCATTCTATCGACCAGTTGAAACATTCATATATTCATTTTTTTAAAGAAATTTTTGTGATGATAGTTATGAATACTCACCCATAGAAAAAAACAGATCAACAGCATAGCTTTTCCAGACTGATGGCAAAGTTTTGTTAACTCTTTCAAACACGTTTTTGGCTTGACTTGTCTGTGAAACTCGGGTATTACAGTTGGCTCCTAGAAAAACTAGAATTTTAAATTTTATTTGTTTTTAAAGAAAAGGGAGAGGAAAAGGAAAGGGGGAGGATGCAGAATGAATCGGAAAAAGGTATAATTACAGTAATGTAGGTTAGGCGAGCCATCCCTTGCGCCGAGAATGAAAAGAGAGAGGACAAGCGGGAGAGGTCGAAGAAGGACATAAGAGACAGTCCTTCCATCCGTGGCCCGAGAGCGTTTACGGCGACAGACGGTAAGCAGTCACACGGCTTAGCAACGTCTCTTTGCCTTTCTTCCTTTAAAAGAAATTGGGAGGAGTTGACCTTCGCAAGTCTCTGCTGTCATTTGTTCCGACTCTCATTTTTTGTGTTCAATCCGGAATAATCGCCTTCCGGCTCGCAACAAGTGTGCTTATAGTGATTAGGGTCAACACAAAGTTGAGAGATTCACCAGTTGTTGACAGCGTTTTGATGTCATGGCCAGTTTCCTCAGTGTATACGGCAAGAACCTAGATGGATAAGTGAGGGAATGAACAGTAGAAAACTATTTGCAATTGAGCAACTAGCACTAGCGTTCTGCCATATCTGAATATTTTTCATTTCGTTTTAAACATGGTTCAGATAAGATACAAAAATCAGTATTTACTACTGTATTTGCCATAAATCAACATCAATCTGAGACTTCCTAGCTCAAAGACACTACATACACACAATAACGCAAAACTGAATTATTCAAATTGGTATCAATTTACCACCCAACATTTCATTCTGAGATTTCAATGATGAACACTATTGTTGTCTCAATCGTGTTCTAGCCATCAAATTTCAGTATTTCTGGCAACTGTCGATTTACAGGAAATTATTGTCATATGCTATTCTTTCAAACATTTCATTTATGTACACACGTGAATAAACACACAATATACATGACCGCAGGCACATTGCGTGCACGTTTCCGCTCAAAATGGCATAGATTTCTGAAACTGGACACTGATTCTTCTTATTTTCACTTTGGTTCTGTTATATTCTTGGTGATAGAGAGCGGTTAGATTTCAGAATAAAAATGATAATACATGAAAAAGTGGGTTAATGTCACTTGTTTATTGAGTTACTCAGGTGTTTTTTCTAGAACGCGTTGCTTTTTTTGATTCTGGGAAAAAATTATAAAATTTACTGCAAAATGGTTTGTTGACACGGAAATTATGTGGTAGAACGTCTTGTTATAGTCTTTTTGAAAACTTTGTGGACACTGAATAACTTCCACAGCTAATAGTCGAAATAAGATTTATCAAAGGAAAAAGAAGCAACTATTTATGTAGCTACCATTACATCTTATTCAAAAGCATCGATCTTGACCCAGGCCCGATTGCGCAACATTCGTGCCTAACACCTGTTGTGATTATGGCCTCCTAGCACAGACAGTGCTCTGCTTTACTACCTTTCCTCCTCGCTGCCTCCCCCATACTCTTCTATTCCCGGGAAACATTCTCGCTTCCTGCGGCTGCCCTCCTGTCAATCCATACCGTTCTCCCCCTTTCCCTGTTTCTCTCCTCTCGAACAGTTTGTTTGCACGCCAATATTTCACTCTTTTGCGTTTCCTTAGTCTACGCTTTATTACGCTTTTTTCCTTCTTTGTCAATATTTCTGTAAATTTACAAAAAATTCTTCATGTTTCAATTTGTTTCATCTACCTCTTTTCAAAAACGAGGGTTTTTATTATTTAATTATTGGTACTGTACTCGATTGTTACCGCACATTTTTCATAAAAATAGTAATTTGATAATTGGTCAACGTCAGAAAAGTTCTAGAAAGAAACTAAGAAGACACTGATAAATAGTTTTGAAATCTACAAGATTTTTTATCCTAGGCAGCAATCAAGATAAGAAAACAGTTTTTTATCAAGGCAAAATTGAAATGAAAAAAAAACCGCAAAATTGAAAAAATTAGAACATGCAAAAAGTATTGACATTGAAAACGACGTAATAACAATCTAACTTAACCACGACGGGAAAGAGAAAGGAAGAATACCATCTCGGTCGCAAATTGAATAAGTATATGTACATAACCTGTCTCATAATTGTTGTGTCTCACGCAACCTTCACGCTTTCAATGGCAAAAAAAGCCAAAAGCTTTTAATTTACTTTCCGGCAATTTAAAAATGAACATATCAAAGAAGTTTGGCAGTTGTTTCTTGTTTTTGAAATCAGCAGTGTTCTTTGTTTTCTGTGATGCGGGACATCATTCCTCCAAGACACAAAAGCCGAATTGTTATCCTTAAACTGGAGGCGCAATTTCCTCCGGCAGCTCCCATTCCTCCTTTCCCACATACATACACTCAAATACGTGAAGAAGAGATACAAAGGGAAAGGAAAAGCTGACACAGGCTGTTTGATGATTGCGGCGAGCACTGGGTCAAACATGAAAGGTTGGAAAACGGCCGTTAGTTGATGGAGCACGTTCGAGAAATCGCACTGAGTTAGAAAACTATGACGTTGACCAATAATCAAACAAATTATGAAAAATTGTGGAGAAACAGCCAGTGTCAAGTCAAACTCTTGCATACAAATCTAAATTAGACTTTGAACTGAAACGGAATACTGATTTTTAGGTGGTCATGAGTAAACATGTCCCCAATGTTAATACGGGAAATGCAGACACAAAGACACAAGCGGTTCAAGTTTTGAAAGGTTTGGAAAAGGAAGCTCCAGGACAGACTGATTAAATGAAAATGTTCAGACTGTTTGAAACAAACCTCAATCAATCGGTTTTTAACAGCGAGTTTCGATGAAGATGCAAAATTACTTGAGGTGCAGTTTTGAGCATTGAAAAAACAATTTTTCTTTTTCAAAGATTATCAAAATCACAAAAATTAGGCCATTATGTTCTTATCCCATTATTTTGTGTATTATCAAATGTTTAGGTACAAATCTTCAACGCCATCTACAAATTAACCAAAATCGGGCTGACAGATCGTGAGAAACGGGAAACAGCCGCAATCTGGTTTTCGTTCGTTGGCCTTTCTGCTCAGAATATCCGACACCTGGAGCTCAGCTCAATCACCGATTTCAACGCGGTGTTCAGCATCACAAATCAAGAGGTTTGTGCGCTTCTCATTTCTATCTCTTTTGTTTAAAGCAAAACATTTTTACACAAATATAAGACACTACGTTATCACTATCTTAATAATCCCTTGATTAACACTTGTTTTTTCGCTGATTAAAACAAAACAATTGTTTGCTTCTTTTCTCCGTTTCCCTTTCTCATCGTTTAGGTGTAAACGGCGCCATTCCATTCCCTTCCAAACACTCGTCTCCTCTTCTCCTTTTTCCTTCCTTCCTCCTTCTCCCTCTTCCTCTTTTCCTCTTTTTCTTGCAACAACTCTCCTCTTCTTCCTATCTTTCTCGCTCTTTTTCTTTTTCACCGCTCTCAACATCACAGGAGCTCAGAGAGGGCCTGTTTCTTTTTTTCTTCTATTTACTCCTGTTTTTACTATTTTGCAAAAAAAACCGTCAATATACGAAATTTTAGTCACAGTTTTGCTTGTTTTTCAATAAGAGTTAATGTTTGGAACTTTGACAGCATTTGGCAAGCAAAAATAAAAGCCTTGTTATCAGGAAATCCCAACAAAAAATGGGTCCGGTAGAGTTATCATGATGAATATGAAAAGAAATCTTTGAAAGGCCTTGAAATGTCTTTGCATTCATCTTTTAAATCGAAGAACTGCGTCTCAAGTGTCATAAAAAGAGAAACCTTCTTTTCATTAGTTTTTAATTAGTTTTTTTCTTGCTACAGAGTTCTTTTATGACAAATTTGTCCTGTATATCCCCAATATATCACTGATCACAAAATGTACCCTTTCTTCCAAGCTAAACAAATTTACTACTCGTTTTCTATCCATGACACCTGTTACATCCTACTCTCAAAATTTGTCTCAGACTTGTTTTTCCTATTTTCTTGACAAATCACTCATTCATCTCCTGTCTCGTGATTTCTTCAGTTTTTTTTAGTTTTCTTGTCTAAAAAACGTCTTTGAGCACTACAGCTGTGCGAACAAGCAGAATCGTATCGGTCTTATCACAGAATAATTGAAAATTCAGAGCTCCAAACGTTTCATGTATAAAATAAAATTTCAGTTGCGGTCAATTGCTGATCGCGGCCGTATGGATGTGGAAACTAAGCGTAAATTACTACAATCCACGCTGATTTTGCATAATCATTGGAACGGTAGGTTTTTTCTAATTAACTAGCCCTCTATATATGTACAATTTGTTCTAAAACCTTTCTCCAATCAATATTTCTAAATAAACCGACATCCAACTTCAAATTTTAGTTGTGCAAGGTTCTTCAAAACAAGGGTCATTGGAGGACACACCAAGCACATCACAGAGCGCCACACACACTTCTCCAGTTGTTCTCACTCCAAATCCTAACCCAACCTTCACTGTGCCTTCGCTATCAGTAACTGGTGTCAAAATGATTCAATCTTCAAGTATGGGTTTTGGAGGTAAGTTGGGAAAATTTATGAACGGAGAATTTATCAAAACTTTGAAAAATACTTACTTTTCAGCAGCAACTGCTCCGAAATCTCCAAAAACAGCATCTAGGCTCATTCATGCTATTCCTCACAAGTGGCATCGGTCGACCAAATTTCGTTTCAGTGGCGACGCTGTTTGTCATTTTTGCCAAAGACCACTTGGATTTGGTTTTTTGAACGCGTGGGAGAAATGCAGGTCATGCAAGTGAGTTGAAGTGTCTTTAAAAGTTGTTTCTCAAGTCTATATTCAGATGGAAAGTTCATACCCAATGTAAAAGCCGTGTTGGCGACTCGTGTGGTTTGACACCAGATCATTTGCGTTTTCTTTTCGACAAACTTATTCAAGAAAATAATGGGGTACATCAACTGAAAAGAGTAGTCTTTTTCACCTGAATAGATACTTTCAGGGAATGTGGAAAGACCCTCAATCAGTACCCGGTTCTCGGTCGATGAACGAACCAGCGTTTCAATTTCCAGATACTGCTATTGACTCTTCAAGTTCTACTAACAGTTCGGCACCTTCTACACCAGCATTACCTGCTGGAATTTCAGGTAAAATCATTTTTTTTCAAAAACAAGGGCAGAAACCTTTTCAACATTGCATTAGCAGACAACTATTCATAAATTTAAAATTTTAGCTAACCTGAACCCACTGACTGCACCATATCGCTCTTCTGAACGGAAATTTCTCTTTCCGGACACGGAGGTGTATACTGCTCACAATCGGCTGCCAATCCTGGTGATTACTGAAAATGATACACCTTCTTCGACAGAAATTCAATCAGAAGTAGAAGTAGGAAGTCAGAACGAGCTAGGCACCCAAGAGAGTGAAGGTACCGTAGTGGCAGTGCAAGATTCACAAGATAGCCAGGAGGCGGTGCCAAATCCTGAAGTGGTAGATAAGTTCAATAAAAGAGCCGACGGCGGATTCACTTGGGAACGACACGCGTGGAACATGAGCACAATACGTGGACCTAACGCTCAGGTAACTTACTTTTAACATTACTTTTTAATTAAAAAAAATGTTTGGTTTATTTTTGACAACCTCTTGAACAGTGATTTATTATAATTACAAGCGCTTACAAATTAATTTTTGAACTGCTGCGAAATTAAGAGAAATCGGAGTAACGGAAAAAAAGTGTATGTTAGAACCGTTTTAAAACTTTGGAAAATCGACTTTGGCGCCAAGTGAAGATTAAGTCCGCACGGCGCCGCCCTAACTACAAAATGTGGGAGCTGTGTGGAGCCAAATCTCCCTTCTACTTTTTCTTCTTCCACTTGCATTCTCAGATAGTGCAACTGCGCTTTTTCTTCTTTGCATTGCCTCTTTCTTCTTCACATTTGCAAAAGCATTTTTTGTCTTAGAGATGGAAACGGACAATATTGAAAATCCAGTTTTTCGGATAAATAACGGTTTAGAAAAAAAGGTTTGTACTTAAAAAAAAAAAGTTTCCGCTTAAAAAAGTTCCTACTGGAACAAAGGAAGTTAAAAATGGAAATGAAATGAAGAAGAGGAGAGAAACGGACTAAAGGACAAAACGGGATAGGAAGGCACATCATAAAACACGCAGAATTTATGTGCTCACCGTCCGTATAGCCTTCGCCCGCAAAAGCTTCTTCGGAGACTCTTTTTTTCTCATTTGTGCCTTCCACACGCCGAGAACGCGCATTCTCACCGGCTTGCGCGAGTTCTGACTTATTATCTTTCTATACAACTACAAACGGCCGCTGGCAGAAAATAATGATTTTTGTTTCAAACAACGGCGGACAAAGTGCACCAGTACTTTTTGTGACCCTGTTTTCATAGTAATCACTAACTTTCTTCTAGGCTAGTTGGAATGAAGTGACCATTCAATACGAAACAATTGAATTCGACCGACAAGCACCAATTATTGGTCGGGGACGTTTTGGAAAAGTGTTACGTGGTTTTCATTATGGTGACGTGGCAATAAAAATCTACGACATGGAACACATATCGGATAAATCGAAAAGAGCTGAAGAATTCAAAGTGGAAGTGTCCGCTTATAAGGTATAAACTAGATCTTATCAGGGAACTTTCTACTACATGTATTTTACAATTCAGAACACCCGTCACGACAATATTGCGTTGTTTCTCGGGTATTTCATGAGCAATGAAAAATTCGGAATGGTTTTATCACTTTCCCGTGGAAGCCAGTCGTTGTATTCACTTCTCCACGTAGTCAAAGAGAAGCTCGATTTAGCAACAACTAGGAAAATAGCTCAGCAAATCTGTCAAGCTGTTTCGTACCTTCATACCAAAAAGATCTTGCACAAAGATCTTCGCACTAAAAACATTTTAATTGAGAGCAAGAACAAAGTTGTAGTAACGGATTATGGAGTGCTATCCATGAAACGACTGTCCTATCCCAAACGGTAAAAAAAACTTAATATTAAACGGTATTTTTTTATTTTTAGTGAGTACGGCTACTTGACCTCAAAATTCTGGACAAGTTATATCTCTCCGGAATTAGCGATGGCAATGCGGACGGAATATGACGAATATCAAAACGAAGATTTCCCATTCTCTGAGAGCTCTGATGTTTACGCTTTTGGGTGAATATAAAACACCTACTTGGTTTCAAAGTATTTTTTTTCAGTATAATTTGGTATGAAATGCTGACAGGAATTGTGCCATTCGCCAGAGACGATCCCCATCGTGTCATTTATGCAAAGAGTCAAGGAGTTCGTCCTTATATTCCTAGCATAAAATGCACGCCAGATATGAAAGTGGGTTTGAAAGCTCTGAACAACTATTAGAAAACAATTCCAGGATCTTCTTTCGGCGTGTTGGAAGACTAACCCCCGCGACCGGCCTACATTTTCTGATATCAATTCAAAACTAACAGCTCTACCTAAAAAACAACGAGTGAACCGTAGTCCAAGCTTTCCGGTGATGATGAAGAGCTACGAGTCAACTTTTTGAACAGTTAAATTAGCAGACAAAGCAATTTATCATTTTCTTTCACTATTTTCCATTTTTTCGATCTTGTTTATCTTTTTTACCTGTGTGATAACTCTGGTAATCTCAACAGTATCGATTCGTTTCTCTCTTGTGGCATAACATTCTTGCAGATAGAATGCAATCTGAGTTTACTTGTAAGAATTTTTTCTGTACGGCATTTTGGAATTTAATTTATTAACTTTTTTCTATGTCTTTATTTATATACTCATTCCATAACATGAAAAAATGAATTAGTATGATGAAAAAACCCGAGGACTGTATGGAAATCATTTACAAATGATTAAAAGAAATATTCTTGTTTATATGCAGTCGAAGCAATTATTTTCGGCTGAGAGAAAAAATTGCAACCAGACCTGCAAGCGCCAATGCTCCTCCGCCAACGATAGCTGCACCAATAAGTCCATCTAAAAATGCTTGAAAATTAATGAGTTCAAAAAAATTACCTCACCATGAGTCATTGCCGATTTGATGCTTTCCTTCAGGGCTTTTGCTTGACCATTGTTCGCCTCGGCCTCCAGAAGGACATCAATGTATCCTAGTGCGACGTCATACTGTTTCAAACGGGCATGAGCAACTGCCAGGTAGAAAACATAAGTGCGCTTGCTGCCGTTATCCTCGTCGCTACGGAGAAGTTCTTAAATAGAAATTACAAGTAAAACGTTGCGTTTTTCCTTTTCCTATGCTTCTAATTTGTTTTATTGTAGAAAACAGATCAGCTAGTTCAGATAAGCTATCCCATTCTTGAAAATCAACCCCCAGAATGAATATTTCATTACTCATTCTTATTTAGTTGTTAGGATTCTCTGCTTTGGCAGACTTTTTTGTCAATTGTCCTAGTCTCTACATCTGATGTTGACCATTGATGCGCTTTATCCCAGAAACCGTGGTAAATGGGTCAAATATATCACCACAGGACACTTTTGAGACACACAGTCACTCCCGTCTGCACTTTTTCGGTGTTGAGAAAGAAAAACGAAAACGAGAAGAAAACAGGTAGCTAACGGATAAATGCATTCCCGAATGAGTGAAGTGACACACCAGTTCCAAGCAGAAAATTAGCATTATACCCCGCTTCTCATCTGACCACAAGGAGGTCTAGTTTTTCGTTTTTCCGATCTCGAGGGCAGGTAAGCTAAATGGATGGGTCGGACTCACTCTCAAAGCACGCAATTCCTTCGTTCACGTCCACTTTGTTTCTAGATCCAATCATTGCGTGAGCGTATTCAAAACAAGATAGTGCACTTGGTTCTCCTCGAGCGCATTGTCGCATGTACTGCTCACGGGCGCTCTGAAATTTTTCATTGAAGATAGAGTTATACTGTGTGATTTTGGCTCATCACGTTTTTCAATACGGATATCTTAAGTTTAATATTCTTTTTTTCCAGTTTTTTCTTTCTCTCACCATCAGAACAGAAGGATTAGTCCGTTCTTCTAGAATACTACCGTAATCCATCACTTGTAATTGTTTAGTTTAGTTTGAATCGTTTCTGAAAAAGTTGAATATCAAGTGAAACTGCTGAATAGGCGTAATAACTGAAGATTATATCATCGTTGAGGAACCGGATCAAATGACTGTTCCGAAAAAGTATGTTTCTTTATAGGGAATAGCAGCTTCTCTCATAATCGGACAAAAAGTCTTCAACAGTCAGGCTAAAGACAATGGAAAAATGAGAAGAGGGAGAGAAGAATACGCGCATTCTCGTCTCGCGTCACTAATAAGCTGACCTACAGATCAGATAGAACCTCCCTTTTGTCGCGCCATAACGACAAAGATGGATATCCTCTCCTTAACGAGGACTATCTATCCAAATCGTCCATTACTGTCTCGCATAACGATTCGCTTTTGATTTCAATTCTCAATTTCTCTTTGCTTTCGCTTATTCGTGATTTTGCTGTTGACTTGCGTTCCACTGTGTTCTCGTCTTTCAAAACTGACTCACAGCCTTTTGCAGATAATTTAATTAGTGATATCAACATGAAGCTATAAGATGATACTACCAATCTTTCTGGCATTGTTATTTTTTCATTCGCACATCCAGTTTGCACTAGTTAGTTGAAACTTGTCCTGTTTGAAAAAGTCTAACTTTGCAGGGCTTATCAAAAGTTTCTATTGGGTTAAGGCCATATCAATATCAATATGTAAGTGTCAATAAAATTCAATTTTCAAATAAAACTTAAGGTAGAGAGTCAGCCTATTAATAATGAACCGGAAGAAGATATTCCAGCGTTTAGAACTTTAGAAATACAAACGGTTTCATCTGAGTTAGATAGGTCGGGAGTAATATACAAAGCAAAAGAAATTGAAAATACGGCAAGTTTACGTTTAAAAATAAATTTGAGCCTGTAAAATTTCAGGCCTTTATTACCTCGGAAGATTTAAAACCGTTAATTCCAAAGAAACGAAAAACAAAACGGAAATCAAAATCAAAACCAAAGAAAAAACCAAAGAAAATGCATTTGCGACGAATTTTTAAGACTCGTCAGTATTTTATCGAGTAGCTTCTAGAATATTGCGAAATATTTTTAGGTCTGATAACAACAACTGCTAGACCGATAATTGTTGAACAAAATGGAATTGATGAGGAAACAACGACAAGACTCATTAATCTAGCTGTGAGTTTTCAACATTCATAAAATTTTCAACGGTATTTAATGAAATATTTATTTCTTTTCTGTTTTAGCCCATTTACGACGCGGAGTCGGGAATTTCGTATACGCAAGACGAACTAAGCAGAATATGCACGGAAACTATCAATGTTAGCAAGGGATTTGGCATTTCCGACATTCAAAGCTTCGCAAAAAATAATTGTTTTCTCATTCGATTATACTACCCTAGCGTCACGTGTTCTCAAATTAACCAACTCATCGAGTATTGCATTTCAAATGGTTTAATAAACGGTTAAAATTATTATTTTTGTTTTTCAGTGGAAGATATTTTTTAAAAATCATGTTAACCACATACTTGCAAAAAAAGTATCTAAAAATGAAAAAATAAATAATTTGCGTAAAAATGAACGCCCGGCCGCTGGTTTCTTTAAAGGCGCACACAATTTTCTAATCGAAGCGGGGCAATCGCTGCGAGACCAGCTACGGACACTCCTCTCAGTGCCTGTGGGGAGTGGGGAAGGGGAGACTACACGTTGTCCGGGCGTAAGGGGTCAACGTTTGTGTCCTCAATACGCCAGCATTGATTTTTCTACCACTTGTTATTGTTTTGATCATTGCCTTGCTGTGAAGTTTCCAAGGGAATCTTTTAGGCAAGCTGAGCAAATATTCATAGAACACATGTTTTCAAACATTTCCCTGGTCCAGATGTCTTTTTTTTCACTTTTTTATTAGTTCAAGTTAGAAAAATTCACAAAAAAATAACTATTTTACAGTTGGGTCAAATGAGCTTCTATTGGCAACAAGGTCTTCATAGTCAAGACACGGGTCAGCCAACACAGAACCCGCAACAACAACAAGGGCAATGGGACTTTATAAACCTCGGTGGAGCGCCAGCACCTCAACATCAATGGAATTCAAGTGCATCTCAACAACATCCGAATGCCGCTCAACAACATCTAAATACTACTCAGCAACTCAACTATTATTATCAACAAACACAACAACATAATGGTGAGCATTGGAAGACAAGGTTCAGTAAAACTTAGATGAGCAACTGTACTTTAGGACCTGCACATCACCAAAACGTTAACCAGCATACCCAACAGCAATGGGCTCAACAACAACAAGCTCCGCTTCAAAATTACCAGCAAGTTCCGCAATTTGATAATGTAACTTTCAAATGCTTCATATATTTTGTTTATTGACTTTCATTTTAGACATCTCGTGCTCAGCCGCCTGTAATTGAACATACACCAATCCTACATCAACCAACACCCCAAAAGTATAATGTGCCTCAAACTCAAACGGAAACACCACCAGCGCAGCCTCAGCAGCATTTCAACCCAGCGCCACCAATCTTCACACCAAACTACCAGCAAAACTATCAAGAACAACCATATCGGTCGGATCAGATACCAGTGCCGCCAGCATCAGCTCAAGATGTTACTACACATCAACCGGTACATTTTCCACCCCCACCAGTTGTTCAACTTGGATCGGCACCACCATCAAAAGAAGCCACGCCGGAATCTGAGCGAGTTGCACAAAAAACTGAGCCTAAATCGAACACCAAAAAAAATCAATCACATGCTCTTGGAGGAGAGGCTAAAATCAAAACCAAAAATGCTAAGGAAACTGACCTCAAGCGAACTCAAACACAAGTTCAAGCAGAAACCATTCAAAGTCAAGCACAATCTCTACTTTCCGACTCTTCATCAAAACATCCAAACTATCAAGTTCCACTACCAACTCCACCTGTTTTGAAACCCGCTGTGACTACCCAGCTTACCGCTACAACTACCTCTAAAAAGGTAAGTTCAGACAATGCAGGGGTTGATATGACCACTAACACAAATACCCATCAGATACAGCCTTTGTTTAATTTTTTTTGTCCTATTAAATTTTGCACTGTGCTAGCAATAAAACAGTTTTGGATTTGTGAATATACAAAAAAAATTAAAAAAAAATAGTTTGTTCCTTTTTTTCCAGCTTTGATTTTTAGTCTACCCGCATGTGTTTTTGAGTACTGTACCTGTGCATGTTCATTCTTTCAGGACAAACAGCCGCCGTTGACAGTCGCTGCTCCTCATGCTCCTGAGGAAATAAAAACAAAAATCACACCGACGTCGTCAGAAGATGACTGGGAGAAAGCCGACATGGAAGTTCAAGGAGTTGACGACAAGGTGAGATCAGAGAGGGATAATGTTGTGAATGCACAGTGTATATGTACTAAAACTTTCTACATGCATGGTATGCTTCTCTCTTTCTATCCAAGCTTCTACTACGATTTCAATAGTGCTAGTTTACTAGTGTTATTTTACAAAATTACTTGACAACACTGAAAAAGTTTTAGATTTTTGGCTTTTCAGAGCAAGAAAACCACACTACCTGCTGTTGCCGCAGAAAAAACAGAAGAATCTCGTGAATCGTCTTCGCTTGGCGGATCATGGTCTCAACAAGATACTGAACCATCTGAGAGGAGTTCGGTAGAGCCTATCGAAATTTTCGAAAATCAGCAGACACTGACGGAAGAGAAAGGAGAGAAAACTCCAAGAATATCTATGTCAGAGGTAAATGCAAAAATCAGATTAGAAAATGAATTCATATTTAGCATTTGGAGCCAACCCCCATTCCAACAAGGGAAGTAATTCCTGAAGAGCGTCAAGAAACACCAGATGTACGTTTGGAAACTTCTGGAACTACAAATTCAAGCCCAGGAGCAGCCATGGCGACTAGCACTCCAAAGGACATGAGACTTGAAAAGTAAGACGTTTCTTGACTTAACAACTTGAACTAATACTTTCAGCAAACCTACTGACGCAGGTCAAAGTAAAAGTCATACGGGACAGGAGAAAACTCTGAATGAACCAAAACCAGGTCAACTGCCAGAACATGATGAGCGTTCCGGAAACAATAGCGATAGTACCATGGCATCGGGAAAACCTGAATTTGAAAGAGGACATGCACGTGCCAGTTATCGAGAGTACAAGAAAACCTATTTGGAAATTTGTGATCGTCTCAAAATTATGCGTTCTGATTTGAATCATACGGATTTCCGACCATCTTCGAAACTTGGAAACCCACTGTTAGCAGCTGCAGGTCTTGCTCGTCATCCTGCAATTCGTCGAGAGTCGACTGGAGGCAGAAACGATGGAAGGGCCTCAGTACCTCTTCCACAGAGCCAAAGCTTTACCGAAAATCCATATCAAAGCGGAGGCAGAAGAAGTCGTTTAGATCCCAACGTACGATCATCTTCCCGTCAATCTGGATACGGTGGTGGTGCGTATTCCAACGATCCCCGACTTGTGAACCCATACGATCAACAGAGATTTGTTCAACAACAACATCCACGTTATCGTCAAGGAAGATATAGTGCTATGGGAGTTCCATTCAGAGGATATCCTCAAGATGGTTATGATTCAAGACGTCCTCAATCTACGTACGCAATGGAGCAATACCAGAATAACTATGCTCAAGAACCACAGGAGACTTCAAGTTTGTCAGAGACTGAGGATGAAGACGATAACGCGGAAAGCGACGATGAGCTTAGAGGATACAACGCACAAAACCAACCCCGTAAAAGTCATTCCGAAATGCAGTTCCATCAGTCGCATATAAACAACAGTGAGGATGGAGATGCTCTATACTACTGTGGAGTGGTGCATGTGAATATGGACACATGGCGTCGAATCAAGGATAAATTCCCGGTATCTCCAGGGTTCTATGAACTAAATCCAATTGAGAAAGCTGCCTTCATGTTCTACACTGTAGTTTATAAGCAACCGTACAAAGACGTCGACGCCTTCCACAAAAGGTTCAACCGAGAGTTCTACAAGTATGTTTGTGCTGGAGATTCCAACGATGACGCTTTGTTCAAAGTAAGAGTTTACTATTGTTTTTTTGAGTCTTCTGTTTTTTTCAGATTTGTCGTTCAATGCAAGATCAATATGTTGCTCGCCAACAAGAGAAACAAGCAGCTTATCAGCAAATGAAAGCTACACTATTTAGTGATGATACTAGTATTGATGGGTAAGCTTCATAGTCAATTGAAGAATTATGTTTGCTTAATACATTGTCCCCTTTTTCTTTAGTGTTCACAACAATTATCAGTCAAACCTCAATTCAATTGAGCTACCAAAAAGTATTATCATCAGAAGGTTAAATGAAAACACTTTTTTACGGGTTAAATTTTGGAATTTATCTTATGGGAGATTTTCGTTAAATAACTTTTGGTTAACACTTCTTGGGGTGTGCATTGGGCGTACAATTCCCTTTTCCTCAGTTTTTGGGCTATTGGGAATCTTTTCCAGGAAGTAACTTTGTTTTCTTTAGACAAAGTGAAATCAATAGTGTTTATGAAGAATCACTAAACTCCTGTGATACGCGAAACAATGGTCCACTTAAATTCACTCATCCCCACTGTTTTCTCAATATTTCCACCGGTGGACAAATTATTTCTGTCAATCCGGAGCAATCAACATCTGTGGTGAACTTTGACGACATCAAATCCTTGCTCAAAGATATTCCGACACTCCAAGTGAAAGATGCTGCTCAGACTTTCAAGGGTCCGCTCATCCCCCATCATACGCCGCCTCATACTGTTCGCCTGTACATTTCCAAGCAAATTGAAAACATCAAACGATCAGATGTTGCTGTGGAAAACCCAAATGCAAATGATGTCGTCGAGTCACTCCTAGTGTGGCAGCTACTGGAGACAATGGTGAAGCAGCAAGGAAACATCACTGGACCGGATATTGCGGAGCTTCTTGCTAAAGTGGCTAGCCAACCAGTCAAAATTGAAGCCCCTCTTCAGCAATCGGATATCACCCCAGCTCTCAACCAATTCACTCAATTCCTTTTGGGAGGCCATATTGATGAAGCAGTTGAAAGTGCTATTAGAAATGGATTGTTTGCTGATGCTCTTGTTCTCACTCGCCGACTATTCCCAAACGACGAACGCAGAATTGAGCAAATCGAGAGCCGCTTCCTTCAAACTAGAAGTCTGAGTAATCCAGTCACTACTCTGGTTACCGTCGCCAAAGGAGAAGCTCCACCAGTGTTGACGAATCCTCCCTTGGATGACCATCTCAGCTGGAGAACACATGCAGCCATCATTCTGGCTAACTTGGATCAGCGTGGAACTGCGATGAACACAATTTATCAGCTGGGAAGAGCATTAGCTAAGAGGGATTACCACTGCGCCGCGGATTTCTGTTTCTTGGTGTATTGTGTGTTAGGAGGAAAGAATCCATTTGAACCAGTTCAGGCACCGTGAGTTTAATCATTTCCACTTATCAAAAAAAAATTCGTTCCAGAGAAGGAGAAGAAGAATATCGGCGTCATATTTCTTTAATCAATTCCGATATTCCGGACAACGAATCCAATCCAAAATGCCAGTATGGTTTCCTGCTCACGGATCTTCATGCAACTGAAATTTTTGACTACGCGCTCCGCCTCAAGCCTGATCGGGGATCCCCACTGGAAAAATCTGTCGAATATCAAACCAACAGAATAAAATATGCCAAACTTTTGGCAAATCATGGTTTTAATTCGGATGCCTACAGGTTCGTTTTCCAAAACGTCTTCCCAACAGTCCAATTATTACCCAATTATTTTTAGATACTGCACTGAAATTGCTCGCTCTATATGGACTCATTTTGCAAGTTTCAAACAATCGGACCTTCTTGAATTGTGTGATTTGGCTGAATCACTCCATTTCTCCGCATGCGTGGATCCTGCTGAAACACAATGGATTCACGATTTAAGAACAATGATCCAATCATCAAACTCCCAACAATATGTTCAACAGCCAGTTCAACAAGAGGAAGAAAGTCAAAAACAAAACCAGTTTGGGCAAGATTATGAACATCAGTCGGAATCTATGTATGAAATATCATCTGAACCGTAAGAAAGATACAAACAACTTCCATTCAAAGGAGTTTTTCAGATTGCAACCAACTCCAGTTTTTGTTGCTCCAAGTCAAACTGAGCCAGCATCAGTACCATCGTCTACTCCGGAGCAATATCCCCACCAACATCACTACAATCAAGATGAAAACAGTCGCGTTGCGCCAACACCCACCGAGTTTGTGCACCAAGAACCAGCAACTCCTCAAAAAGATGCTCATTTTGTCTACCATCAACAACAGCAAGAACCGGTTGCAGAAGGACAACCAAAATCTGATTTTGATGAAGATGGTGGCTTTACAACTCCACCGGACTTTAGCGACAGCCCTTTAACCATGGCTTCCTCGCCTCAACTTGGAGATCTTTCGAGTCAGCCACAATTGCCACCACGAGCTCTCACACCAAATCAGCAGCCGCCTCAACAACAGGCTCATCAGCCATTGGAGAAACACAATGTCCCACCTACTTCTCAACAGCAGAATCAACAAGATGGCTGGCTGAAATCAATTCAGAGCAAAGTACAGCAAGTGATTCCGGGACAAAATCCTATGAAGTTGCCGGACGACAGTAAGCCGTCTATTGTGTGGGATCCAGTTCAAAACAAGTATGTGGGCAACGGAGTTGAACAGGAACCTATTGCTCCACCACCACCAACAATGCAAGCAGCCCCAGCAACAGGAGTTCAAGGTGGAGGATTCCGAGCTGCTAGAGGAGGTAGGTCACAGTTTTGCAAAATCTATTAACTATTCGGTTACAGCGGCTCGTTACGCAAAAGTCGGTTTAGTTTCTGGAAGCAACTCGTCTGCTCCCACCGTAATGGCTCCACCAATGCCGACGACTTTCGGGTTTATGCCTGCTCCCGTTGACGATGGAACTGAGTCGGCTGATCCGTTTAGTGGTCAGGCTAACGCCACTATTCAGCAGTCTGCACCACAATCAGCTGATGAATAATAGAAATAGCAATTACCAAAAACACCTTTGTGATTGATTTTACCTATTGTGTCACTTTTTCCCCGTTTTTTTCAGATTGTAATTAATTATTCTGTCCATTATGGCAAAATGTTCCTTGTTGCTTCTCAACTATTGAGTTTAGGCCATTATAACTATTATTTGGCGGGATATGGGTTCCTATTTTTTCTTTCGTTTTTCCTCACTTGATAACTCTAAAATGTTGATTTTTGCTTATACAAAACAAACCATGCTATGACCATTACTGGAATATTTGTGATGCACCAACGACTATTCTTCTTCTGTTTTTTGGGTTGATTAGTTTGGTGAGGGAGCTTATTGTTGTGAAATCTTTTCATTGAAAAAAACGGTTCCTTTGGTGTAGATTAGTAAGAATAAATTATTTTCCTCATGATCTTGTTTTATTCTCATTTTTAACATGTCTGTTTATTGTACACGACTTTGTTCTTATCTGTTCCTCACTTTTTTTTCTTGTCTAACTAACTTGTTTCAGATGGCGTCAACAGACACATTTCCTGGAGCACCAATTAACACAGATCCCATAACTACGATGGCTGTGTCGTCGGCATATCCAAATACGTCAAACAGTTGTGCGTCCAGCATTCCAGCTATTGTGCCATTCGAATCGACGGATCCTTTGTCTGTTGGCAGTCAACAAGCTCCATCATCTGTGGAACCACGTTCAACGGCTCCGGAAGAGACTCGGTCAGGATCTGCAGCTTCAAACTCGGCTGCTCCATTGTCAGTAGACCCATCAACGTCAACTGCCACGTCTTCAGCTGATGAAACCACTTCAACAGCTGCAACAATGACAGAAGCAACAACATCAACTACGGGTACAATTGCAATCACAACTACAACCAATTCGGTTGGCATGATTGTTACGGGAAGGATTTCACCAGCTATACCAACACAGGCATTGTTCAATGAAACTATTGCCAGATGTAACAATTGTGAGTTAAATTTAGAGAAATACCATTAATTAGACATTTATTCTTAGGTTTGTTTCTGATTCGAAAGTTACGCAACAAACAAGACCGTGTTTCGGACGTTTTTTTGAATTATGTAGACGGCATGGACTATGGTGGCTTATTTCCTTGTGTTCAGTCGTACAAAGACTTTGGTTCATTGATGAGAGAAGTGATGAACATGTTTGAGTGAGTATTGCAGATATACGTTCATTCAATTGAGTTTTTTTTTTCTAGAAAGCTAGACTATTATTCTCGGCGTCTACCAAAAGTGGTGCCACCAATTGACAACATCAATATGATGCGAACGTTGTACAGCCAGGAGCACACTATGAACCACACCGACATTAGTAGTCTTGTCGAGAAGATGATAGACTCTGGAAATTGGAATGAAGGAAACTACGTAGGATGCCAGGGTTTTGCTTTTCACAAAATGAATATATTTTTACAGCAAATCTTCTATTACCTATCAGAACTGCTCCGAATGAACCCTCAACGCAAGAGGTTTTCAATTTGGAAAAGAAAGCCAATGGATTTTCCTTGGTTGAACACGCAAGCCACCACAGGGCATATAGCATTTGAGAATGCGTATAATGCAGCTCGAAAAGAAATTGTGAATAAATCCCTCGGAATTTACCCACGTACTTTGCATCAAACTGATACAACATTGGTTATTGAGGTGAGAAAAACGTTTTCATTGAAGTAAGAAGTATAAATGCTTGATTTTGTCAGTTCCGATTTGGATGTGGCGGAACCAAAGTGATTACTGATAATGATGTGGTCTACACCATGAAATTTCTGCTTGTGGAGAAATCGGGAAGCGTTGATTTCATCAATATGGTAGCCACGCAAGAAGAATGGGAATTCTATAATGACTTCGGGAAAACAACTGTAAGATTTGAAAAATAAATCGAGTTAGCTCTTATTCTAAAAATAATTTTTTAGGTAAATGCATTCAAACCATCTCGTTACGAAGTTTACCGACGTCTCACGAGACAAGCCAACAAACATCTTTTGACATGCTTTGGATCAAATGCTAACCGCTGGACGGCTCATACTTTGATTCAATTCGTGTCTCTCTTTGGAAAATATCGTGAAGTGTTTACAGCCAGATGTAGAGGTTGCAGGTGAGTGAAACGCGTTGGTTTCAAATAACTGAATTCATTTGTTTTTTTCAGACTTATTCTCAAAGACAACCTGCCTCCACTAAATTTTGACATCCGAACACCAACTACTGCTTATCATGAAACGTGTCATTAAACACATATCCATTTTATTATAGGAACATTTTTTTATTCATTTTTATCAGCTTCATAGGAAAGCTTTTTTCACTTATTCACATTCTACTCTCAAAATCTGATCTCTTGGCCAATTTTATCCTTGTGTCCGTATCATCCCATCTCATCAGAAGTTGTTATCTCATTTTTTTGTTGTGCCTCCTAGATGTGTTTTCTAAGCTATTGTTGTTTATTGTGATATTTAAATTTTTCACTTGCCTCATACTTATTTTATAATTTTGTTTAAAATCTATTTATTAGGAATTATTTGATTTGCCAATTATCATACGTGTTAAATGAACATTCAAGGTATTTTAAAAGTTTTGGAACAGAAAATAAATGATTTTTTTTATAAAAGAACCTGTAACCTCCATTTCATCTCACACACCGGAAAAAATGCTTGGAAATTTCGTCATTCGTTTTGGCAGCGCTTATTCTTGCTTGGATTACTTGTGACTCCCTCGTTTGTGTTATCTGCACACGGAAAAGTGTGTCTCTGCGTAATGACATATGGAGCAGGGAAGCATGAGGGTTCACAACACTAGCGCATTTTGTTTGTTCTATGTATTCACTATTGATTTTATGTGGCGCGTTTGGGCCGGAAATTTTTCATAGACTATTTATTTCAAAACGTAACATAAAAATCTAAAACAAAACGTTAGCCAACATGAACAATTCTTTCCGAGCATTATTTAAATGATTTGCAAAAGAAAGCCATTGTCTCAGGCTGCTGTCAACTTCTTCTTCACGAATAGTCACTAGTTCAAGCTTGAATGTTTCGAAATCAACGACAGATAGGTGTTTATTTAGAAGCATATCTTCTAATGCATTGCCACTTCCATAGTTTTGGTTGATTCCGGGAAATTGTTCATACAAACGAGCAATTAAGATTTTAAGTGTATCTTCTTCTTTTTTCATGGGGAACGGAATATGCCACACATGAAAAATTAAAAAAGCATCAACAGTAATGACACTAGCAATTGTCCCGTCAGATCTTTCAAAGTCGATTGCATTCTCAAAATTATATATGCATTGTTCCCCTGTTTGTTTTCTGAAAGTCAAATTTGTTAAGATTCATTAGTTTTGATTAACTCACAAACAGCATTTCGACCGTTTCTTGGGATTCCATGAAGTTTTCTTCAAGTGCCCAAATTCAAGAATTTCATCATTTGGCCAAGCAAAACTGAATCGTTGGGCATCTGGAGTTTCTTTTCTGGTCATCCAATCTCTGATTAGATGCTCAATATCCTTTGCCAAAAAACTGTGTTTCTGTATATCAGCTTGTTCACAGTCAATAATACGACAAAGATCATTTGAATTCATCCATAATGCATTCGAAATTTTGAAGAATTTGGCATTGAAGATCTGAGAACATTTTCAATCCAAGAGCGAGAACACACGAAAACTTACGGCTTCCAAACGAAAACTTGTTTCACTTTCAATAGTCAAGTTTTCAAACGAGTGAATTTTATCGAATATGACTTTTAATTCGTTCGTTTTGAATTTTGAACACTTCAAGCCTTTATGAATGAAAAGCTTTTTGCAATAAGCAAAACAAGGCAAAGACAAAATTTCTTGAAGATCTGGTGTATTGGGCATAATGCAAATATCGAGAGGAGCACGGAAAATTTCCAAAGAATGGCTCAGAACAGTCATAAATGCTTTTGAAGGAGAATCACAGAACACGTGACTGTGTTTTCCTAAATTGGCTTTAATCCTGAGTCCAGAAACATTTGATGAAACAATGTTTGTTAAATTAGAATGTTTTTGTGTGTGTGATATGAATGTCCAAGAAAAACAAAAATTGTATGTTGGATGGAAAATTTGAAACTGAAGGTCCTCGGAATTGAGGTTCACAATGCATAACTCTGCAGAGTGGTTATACGAAGATAAAGCAACTTTTTTCATAGCAGTTTTAGAGCACATTGATAAGAATAATCTGGAAAAAATTCTAATTGTTTTAATAGAAAAAAAAAATTACATTTCAATTGGTTCCATACATTGCATAATAACTTGAAACGCAACATCTGGGATCTTGAGAAGATGGTGCATTTGTTTGTGATAAAAAAAGTATGAAGAATCGATATGCAAATCTTAGAATAGATTGATGAGTGTATGGGAAATATCAAATCTTAAGAGAGACAGGTTCGCAGAGATGTAATCATAGAGTGCGCTCAATTGAGAGGGCAGAGAGACACGTTGGCCGATCGGGACCTTCAATCTACGGAGAAGACGTACGAGAGGTCAACTAGAAAAGTGAGATTTAAAAGTCTTGAAAACGCCTTCCGGATTTCATTCGGCAGCTGAATGTTTGAAATACATTAAAACGTTAGAACAAGTATTTTCGAATTCCCAAATTTATTTGATAACAGAATGAACCTTGATAAACTAACTGAATTAATTCAAAGTCATTTGGTTTAAGGCACTGATTATTCTAAAACAAAGAACAGGATGAACAACGGTACTGAAAGAAACCGTGGGGTAGGCAGGGAAGGGGGGAATTTTTGAATAGAACATAACCTAATGAAAAATCACATAAACAAAAAGGAACCCTAGCACAAGTACCAATAGAAATGAAGTAAAGGGAAAGAAAACGTATTAGAAGACAAAAACATTTCTGGAACAAGAAATGCTGGTTCAGAAATTAACGAGGGAGAGTTGCAGTGGTGTCCGGGCTGTCAACATCTGTCTCTTCTTCTTCGTCGTCACTGGAGAGGTTTTCAGCAGTTGCTTTTGTTGGAAGTGGCAGTGGAATATCATCTTCGTCGTCTGTTACATCGGCTGGGGCGGATGCTGTGAGAGCGGCATCGTCGTCTTTTTTGTGGGCTTTTTCAATTTCGTGAGTCTTGTAAAGCTCAAACATATGCTCCAGCATGATCGAGGTGAATAGGTCTCCAGAGTTTTGCTGAACGAGGCGAACAATGAAAACTCCATCGGCAGTCAAGCAGTTATCGACAAAATTAGCCGGGAGGGTTGTTCCTTTTTCCTGCTCTTCTTCAAATGCCGGTGTACGGTTGAGATACCTTAAAATAAAACAATGAATTTCTGGAACCTTCCCAACATTTTCTATTCAATAAACTTACTTGTAGACAAAGGTGCGAGCATAGCGTTGACCGAGGAAAATAAAAGTCCAGTAGAGAAGTGATAGAGCAGTAAGAGCACCAACTCCAATGAGCCAGAACCAGAAGAAAACGTAGACTTTTTCAGCAAGCATGTTAATGACGATGACGCACTGAATGCTGTGATCGTGGACGGAAGTGAGATCCATAATAGAGAAATCGCACATCGTTACACGTGGGAAAATTCCGGTGGTCTCCCATTGACGTCCGGCAGCTAGGTCCTAGAAATAGACAAACGTTTTTAGTTTTCAAATAAGAATACTCACGAGAAAAGTGTGAAGTCCCCACAACCAACTCTTGGTCTCCAAGAAATATGAAAGAATCCAAAACTGGAATACAACATTGGCAAGATACAAAACTTTCACAAGTAAGAAGAGAGTGGGCAAGTAGAGCCCTGTGGCGACCCAAACACTTTTCTTCTTGAAAAGTGACATTTCGTTGCGGAACATCAGCTTTTTAAAGAAGTACTTTCCAAACTTTCTAGCTTTCACTTGATCGTCTTGAGCGTTCGATTTGATTTTTCGAGATGCTTCCGAAACAGCGGCAAGTTCTTTGATTTTGAGTTCTGTAATTTCAGTAGTGTTGTGTGTGCAATCTCTTTTTCACAAACCACAGCTTTCGTTAAAAGTTCTCCAGATGATAGATGGAAGGTAGAAAAGGAATGCTTGGACAAACAAAATGATGGGAATCCACTGGTAGTATCCGACCCTCTGCAGAAAATTTTTAATCAGCACTCTGATATCAGTGGGCAGTAATTTCTCACCGGTGATGCAGTTACAGTCTCGGATGGCGCCACTGACATTTCCTCCTCGCTGAGGAAAGCCTCCGGCAAGAAGTATGTTCCTTTGATGAAACAGTAGGTTTCGGCGTATTTCTCCCAAGTTCTCGTAAATTGAGCAGGCACCCAGCACTGAATCGGACGTCCGACGTACTGTGATGCAGCCATCATTATGGCAGAGAACCCAAGAAGGGTGGATGTGTATTGGTAAGAAACTCTATCAACAATGTCATTAGACTCGGCGGAGCGTCTTAAAAATGCTGATCAGTATTTAATGTCACAAATAACTTGAACTTACTGGAATTTTCGTACATACGGTAGTAGTACCCCAATCATTTTGAGAGTTGTAACGCTCTGAAACCATGAAAGTTGCTAATTGGTTTATTTGTGAGGAATAATCGGATTGAAAGTGACAAAACATCCCCAGAAAAAGAAAAATGATGATTGTTGAGGTTGGAGAGGAATCAGGGTGTGAGAGAAAGAGAAAACCGGGCGCATTGAAACCACCGACGGTAGTGATGAAGTGGAGGGGATGGGAAACAAAATTGAAATCGGGCCGGGCAGACTATTAAATACCGTTTATAGCGTTTGCGACGCCCTGAAGGAAGGCTACCATTGTGGTTGCACACGGAAACAGAAAGATGGAAGGCTAGTTGTTTCTATTGTTTTTCGTTGTTGTGGATGGAGAGATGATTCACTCAATTTTGATATCTCAACAAAGAACAACTAAAGGAAACTAACAAAAAGGAACAATGGATTGTGTTCAATATTATATGCACATCACATAATTTATGTTTTTTCTGATTCAAATGTAAAAAGGAAAACACATTGCTGAAGTCTACAGAAGAAATAGAAACAGATGAGTTAGAAGGTCACCCAATGACGTGCTTGACGGAAGGAGGTAGAGGAGTAGTGGAAGGTCAGATTTGATTGAAATCAATTAGGCATTGGACGAGAGTGGCTGATTCAGGCCTACCGGCATGAACGGATCATAAAAAGATGTACGATCAGTGTTTCTGGAGTTCATATGCATAGTTATCACAAATATGGCAAAGTGGGAAAATTCACAAATTAGAAGCTTAATAAAAAAATTTCAGTTCAATAAATCAATTGTGGGTGACTTTATTAGTTCCAATGTTTCAGAAGTTTCCGCTCAAGTGTGTACAAATCGGAGAATTGAAAAGAAATTATTTGTACAACGTGGGGAGTGTGTAAGTTTACTATATTGGGTGACTAGAGGCACGGTATAATAACACATACATTATATGCGGCCAACGCGCAACTGTGAGGTGGAATGGGCACCGTCTCCTTCTTCTCGTGCCCGGCGACGAGGCAGCTAGAGATTCAACGCAGGAAAACTATCGGAGATGGAAAGAAGTACAGGGGAAAGAGAGACCCAGAACATGATCGGAAGGAAAAATGGTTACGAAAGGGCATCGGATTGTGCTAAGTCAATCGTGTTAGACTGAGTGGTTGAAAAATGATGCAAAACTCTTCACGGGCAAAGGATGAAATGGAATGGTTACGGCTAGACAGATATTGCTATCTTTTTGTTTTGAACTTTTTAGTAGCAAAGGACACCATTCTGCAATTTGCAGACAGACACCTTGCACTTTTCTGTTACACATGGAAAAAAAAAACTTGGAGAAAAACTGGTTATTAAACAAATTAGCTTAATTCCAAGAAAATTTTTTAAATTGAAATAAAAATACAAAAATGCTTTTCGAAATAGTGAGAGGATAACAACGACAGCTGGCGTTCTTTTTTTGCTTTTTAGGGACACAAGAGACAATTGATAAAATGGGCAAGGGCTGGCGAAAGGAGTGGTATTGAATGGCGTAGCGCCCTACACAACGGACTATGCAAATAACCGTTACCCCACACCTTGCCATTAGAGGTCAGGTCGGGTCTCGCAACGAAGTTCTGCTGCCGAACAAGTATATGGGCGACGAGAAGAACTAATGGCGCAACACAGTAGAGAAGGCGATTTGTAGAGTACCAAATGGGACGTTTAAAAAACGACTACGCTTTTTTCATTTTTGGAACGTTTCTACAGAGAAAGGAACATAAAGAACACTGAAAACAAAAACAAATTTTTCATTCAAAGCGGTAATTGCTGGCAATTTCACTTTTCTTTTTGGCAAGTGTTACTAAATTTGTTCTTAATCAACGCAAGGAAATAGCAAATTCTATCGTTTGAAGATTTATGAAAACACAAGTCAGGGAGTCGAAACAAAATTGAATGACTATGACTCCTACACCAAAAATTAGTCATAAATTTGGAAAATGATATGCAAAATCAAAGTACAAAAGATTCCATAATTCTCGTAACAACGCAGAACATCGCCAAATCCTAATCGGGGTGACCGAGAGAAGTTAGTAGGAAAAGAGGTGTTACTGGCGGTATAATGCATTTTGCATGACATTAGAAAGATTGTATCGGGCCCCATGCCGACAGTACTCGAAACAAGGGATGACAGGAAGAAAGATGAGAAAAGGCGTTCATGTGCAACGACCTTGTTTCTGTTCTGGACTGATGATTCTTCCGTACTATGCGGGCATTACACGCCAGATTCAATTATTGTAAAATGGCAGAGAATCGCGCGATTGAGATTAAATGATGCATTTTTTGACTGAAAAGCAATATGTTTCCTATGAAAATCTAAATGTATTGTTCTTCAGATTCGCAAGAATCTGATAAATTCAAATATAATCTCTGACGTTTTTCTTTGTTAAAGAAAACACAACCAAGTAATTTTGGTTTGACTCAAAGCAATTTTTATTTGCATCATGACCACCAATCTCTCAACCCATAAAAATCTGTACAAAACATTTGAGGAGAACACCGCCTTTGGTTCTCCTATGCTATTTCACTTTCACTTATCTTTGTCGGCGCTCGTTATTCAAATGATTCAGTTGTTATAGAACCAACTCAAAAAACCTACATATGTACACGAACTGGTCAGATTATAGTTTATTATGTATGCAACTGTAGCAATAAATATGCACGAACCCATCAGTGGCAGCGAAAAAGTCATGATGTAACATTTTCGGAAAAGAAACAAATGTGATACAGGCGCTTCGGAACAAAAGAAATATGAAAGGAAACATTGTTCTCCTAAGATGAGGTCGAAAATTTGGTAAGTTTGAAAATTAAATTAGAGATAAGCTATACCGCCTATGAAACCACAATAATGTTAATCAAGATCGTCATTATAGCTGCATGATGAACTGCAATGTTCGTTCGTTCCGATCTCTCCCCAGTTACAACCATTTTTTGTCGAATTGCGGTTTTTCCCTCGGCAACTTCCTGGTTAATCAAATCGTACGAGTTCTGCAAGTGATATGTAAGAAGTAGACCAGGCTGAGTAACTTGATAGCTTACGTTCAGCATTTTGCCGATCCTCTCGTATTGCTCGTCGTTCGGCAGCTCTCGGATGATTTCTTCAACTGTTTCAGAAAGTGGTTTGTGCTTGGTATCACGTTGCACAATGGGCATTATTTGGATTTTTCCAGGAAAGGGTCGATCAGGAACTGAAAAGGACAATTTGATATCTTTCTAGGTCTATTGAAAAATTTTCAAAAATCATGACTCGTGTTTTTAGAATTGTATTTATTCTTCTCGGTTATTGAAAATTGATCCCCTTGTGAAACTCCACTCACCATCTTCATACTCTTCTTTTTCAATTTGTTGTCCTCTGTCCGGTAAAGCGTTGGAAAAAAACACAAGTGCAGTGATAAAAAAAACTAAATGAATAGCTCCGGACATCATTCCTCTGCAATAAAATCTCTGATTGCCCTGCACTTTTCTATTTTCTTGAAACAAGGCTAAGAGAAATGAATAAGTAAAGTTATCAAATCATGTTATGCTTGGAAATTTCAAAAAAAAACTCTGAGTGGAACATGTTGTGCGCCAGATGGAAACACAAAAAGAAGCAAGAAATTGAAAATTTCTCATAGTGACATTGGATATGTGGTAGATGGGTGGGAGTCGGGTACTGAGGCAGAGGGCAACACCCCAGGCCTATCTCCAGATGAATATCTGCATATTTGAAATAAACAGATCAATCACTCGATTGGTACCTTCTCTTGGGGTTGCAAACACAAAGAATGAAAATTTGGCAAAAAAAAAAGAAGAAATGTAAAGCTTTTTTGGTGAGAAGTAGATAACGTAATCAAATGTGCTGGGAAAAGAGGAAATGGGAAGGAAAGGACTTCAATTTGAAAGTGTGTATGTGAATTGTAGACAATCCTAGGGAACAAACGCAATTCACTAGAAAACATCTCGTGTTACAAGAAGAATAAAAAATGAAACATGTGGATAGCCTGAACCATGACCAGATCCAAGCATAAGAGTAAAAAATTGATTACCAATTTTACAATTTTTAAAAGAAATAAATCTATTTTTGCCCAAAGAAATGAACTGAGTGAAACGAGAAGAGGGGCAAAAAGTGGAAGTAGGCAATATTTTTTTCTTTCTCTCGTCCGGCTCAACGCTAATTAAAAATCTCAAGAGGATTTTAGCTCCGCTTCAGTTTTTTCAAACGAGTATGTACGTTCATTAAGAGGAATGGAAGCTATCCGGTTTAGGAGACGCACATGTAGTCTTGACAATTTTTTTATGCACAACAAGAGAGTCACAAGAGTTTGACTGGTAAAGAGAACCAATTTAAAACGCTGACTGCGTAGTACAAATGGGGTGCAAGTTCAACTTCTTTTGAAAATCCGTTTCTTTGCATGCATATTGCGAACAGAAAAGAGTGGGAAGTGTGAGCCTCAGTGTTGAAAAGAATGGGACGACGGAGCGCACATTTTTGGACATGAGCCTCCGAAGAAGGACATTATTGTGTTCCAACTATTGTAAACATAAAGGAAAACGAGGACGTGAGAGGAGAAAGGGATTAATCGAATGCCCAAGTATGGAAATAGAAAAGGAAATAGAAATAAACCTTCAGGTACTTCGGAAATTGAATATATTTCATGTTTCAGGATTGGAATGGCAAAAATGAAGCCCGTTTCTCTGATAAAAAGATGAGATTAAAGCTAAGCTGATAAATACTTTTCTCTTTCTTTTTTTTTGAATTTTGTCCAATTTGTGCCATTTTTCTTCCCAAACAAGGCTGCGCTGATGAATTTGCTCGCTTTGAATTCAGACTTCCTGAAACCAGTTTGAAGCAGTGGGAAACGTTACAAATTTGCATAAATGAACAAGACGTCTAAAGAGGACAAGAAGATGGGTGGTAACCAGAGCGTGCGTGGTTTTGACAAATGGCACTAGATTTAACGGCTAATAGGTCCCCTGAAGTTGTTCTTAAGTGTAGACTTACTCGTACGGGTGGTCTTTCTCTTGAAAAAGTTTTGTGGGGTCGTCTTGGAAAAACAAACGAGCGGAGTAGGAGATAAAACGGAATGTTTTTTGGTGGGGTGAGTTTGTTGGATTCTGGCACTCGTTAGGTCAAGAAAATGCGAAAAAAACAAATAACAAACACATGAAACATTTCGTCTTTTCATCTGAGTTTGATTCTAAATCACTTGAGTACAGAAATTGTATTGATTAACATCATTTCCTTTTGTACAAAATAATATACTAAAAAATAATATACTAGTGAATAGTCAAAATTTTAATGGCACGACAACTTTGACTTACACATGTCGGAGTTGAGAGGAAAACAAGAGAACAAGACAAAATTCTATTAAACGTGTTGGGAATTTTGAAGATTGAGTTACCGCCCGCTTGCATAGTCTAATCACGGTTCCAAGTGAAAATGCAGGAAAGATGGCGCAGTGTGAAGCCAATTATGGGGGACCAGGCAGCAGGCGGCAGACCGGACTGGCGTCAAGGGTGCCTTTCATTAGGGTATTATTGAGAGTGGAAACGGAAAAAGAGAGCACATCGCTGAATGCCAAATGGATGCGCTGGTTGGAGGGATGGAAATGGAAATCAAGTGCAATCAGGTGGAATTTTGGTGTGGCGAAATATATGAATAGTACTAATTCCGAATCTGTTCATATTGAAATATTAGGGAGCATTACAAATGATGACTGATTGAGATAGAATTCAGTTCTTAATGCTTGATTAATTCTGATTCATACTTTTCTTCAACTTTCAGTTATCATCGTATCTACCCGAGTTGCACCTCAAAAGTTTCTGAGCATTCAAAGACCAGAGCGCTTCTAATGGATTATCTTTTTTTATAATAAGTTATGTTATTCTTTTGCTGAGTTCTTTGAAATCAATATATAATCTTCCGGTTTATTTCTCTTATATGAATCACTTTTTATATTTCATGTGCCATTTTTTCAATCCCAAAGTTTTATTTCCTTAATAAGCACTATTGTCGAAGATGAAGAGGTATAATCAACGATGAAGCGTGTTGATTCAAAAAGAATTTTTCAAAACTGCTGAATTGTGTCGCTTTTTACTATTCCTTTCTGTAAATTTGCAATTTGCATTGAAATTCATCGATATTTACAGTATTCTGCCAACTTTACATAATAAAATAAATTTTGGATAAGAGGACACTAATGGAAATCTCCCTCAATTGCAAAAAAGTGATGAGCTCATTTTTTGGTTCAATTTTTAAATTTTTCGTTTTAAGATTGGTTGTTTTCTTATCGCAGTTACAATTCTCACTGCCATTGGACTTTCTCTGAACCTTTTGATTAATCGCGAATTTAAAATTTAAACAAGACGTTAAGCATTTGGTATTCAATTTTCCGGGTATTTATTTTGCGTTTTTCTTCAGAAATGTTCAATTTAAAATTTCAGTGCGTTTCAATCACTGCAAACACGTGACAGCAAATTTGCAATCCATAAAACCGATAAAAATGGTTTTTAATGTTGTTTCAAAAAACTTTTGTTAAAAATAGCATTGTTATTTTTTATATTCAACTTTTTAATGTTTAATCTGTTTTTTTCCTTGCTAACTTAATTAATTAAATACAAATAATTGATTTGTTTTTCTATTTGATGAGAATAAATAAATAAAATGATCTTAAAAAATATTTGAACAGTTTTTGCATTGTGAAATGTGTTACATGTGCTGAACGCTCAAACATTGCATTGCCAACCAGAAAATTTTGTTGCCTGCGGTACGCGAATTGTCGGAGGGTGCGATGAAAAACTATGCTACACTGCAGGGAAAAAGAATTTCATATGGAAGTAGACAAAAATAAACGTTTTTTGTTGTTTTTCAAGGTTTATCACATTGTAAAACACTGAAAATATGTATTTCAGAAAATTTGAAAAAAAAAATTTTAGCAGCTGAAAAATTCTCATTTCTGGAATTATAGATTCAAACTTCGGGAGAAGCGCTACTGTCAAAATTTTCATTTTTTTGTTTTTTTTAACATGGTTCCTTATGAAACACGATGAGACATGGTATCATCATCTTGTTATGCATTACAAGAGTTAGTTGCAAAATTTCGCAACAATGCGCAATCGACGCGCTCTCCTCCCAATAAAACAACTGATACCTTGCATTCACTATTTTTCTTCGTTCATTCAGTATTTTACTGTTCATGGTTTTGTTTGTTATTAATATTTTTATCACAGCATGTAAAAAAGAAAATGGACATGGATGCTGAAAACCGCCAGAATCAACTTTCCGAGCTGGAAGCTTTGGAAAGTGTCCTTAGAAAAGGCAAAATTCAAAAACTGACCAACTGGGCCGATTGGACAAAAACGGTTTCTGGCTTTATACAGGTATGTTATTTAAACCCAGTAAACTTTAATACATTTCATTCAGGTTGATTTTGACACAATTATCGGCAAGCCGATTGAGTTCAAAGGCAACATTCATAATGCTGGAGGCAACTTTTCACAACAGTTAAAATTTCTTCCATCTGTTCGGCTTAGATTTGATCTTCCAACTGATTATCCTTCCGTCTCATCACCGACATTTACATTGCACAATACTTGGATGACAGAGGAACAAAAGGTTTTGTGTGAAAACGCACTCAAATCTGTTTGTGGAGACAACCAGGGAATGATGTTGCTGTACTTTTGTTATCAAACAATCATTGACACAGTAGAAAAGTTACAAATAGAATGTATTGATTTGAACAAGTCATTTTTCCGTGTCCTCTTTGTAAGTAGTTCCTTCGGATTTCTATATCAAAAATATTGCAGCCAACCGTGAGTCTGAGAGAGCTACGAAACAAAATTTTATTAGCAACTGAACAAACAAATGCTGAAGTGTTCGCCGGTCAAATTTTTCATTGTCAGGTAAATATTCAAAATCATCAATGAATATTTCAATTAACTCTTGAAGATTTGCTTTGATGCGTTTTACGGAAGTGATTGTTTCAAATTTTTGAAATGTGAGCATGTTTCATGCAAAAATTGTGTGGCGGGGTATTATCAAAGCTTAGCCAATGGAATGATCGTAAGTAAAACTTGTTTTATATTCATCTTCTGAAAGGAAACATTCGCAGTCTAATAATTTCACTTGTCTTGAAATTGGCTGCGACACAGAGGCACACGAGGAGCTGATTCAAGAAGCATTAGGCGAAGAATTATTTAAGAAGTGAGTTGCAGCTGGCAATTGTTGTATTTCTTTGATCCATGCTTTAAGAAAACAATTATTATTAGAATTTAAGGTACGACGAAGCACTTTTACAAAAGGCAATCAGTGAAATTGGGGATACGACTGAATGCGCAAGAGAAACATGTAAAATGCTTGCGTATATTACCGACAAGGAGAAGAACTTAGTAGAATGTTCATATTGCGGTTACAATTTCTGTCATTTATGTAAACAAACTTATCATGGGGTATCCGCGTGCAAGATTCGCGCTGAAGATGTTGTGAAAATAATTGATCAATGGCAAAATGGCGACGAAGAAGATCGTGCAGCACTGTCTGAAAAGTATGGCGGAGAGAAAACTATTGAGGAATGGGTACACAAAATGTTGAACAACCAGTGGATGGATGACAACACTAAAAACTGTCCGGCATGTGACGTCAAAATTGAAGTTTGTAAGATAATTTGTGGGATGCCAACTTTTTTGTTTCAGAAATCGGATGGTTGCAACAAAATGCATTGCGCAAGATGTAAAACGGATTTTTGCTGGTTATGTGAAAGCATAATAACAAACGGATATGTTCATTTTTCCGATAGAGTAATCGATTTTTTCATCTGAAAACTTTGAAAAATACTGTTTGTAGGGATACTGCAACGGAAGACTGTTTGAAAACATGATTATTGAAGATGAATGAGACAACAATAGTTGCTAATTATCTGCATATTTTGTGATTAATAATTATGACTAAATCACACTGTGTTTCAACTTGTTGACTGGAGTTGTGCAAATAAAATAAACTGTTTTACCTAAAATGTGTCATTCGACGCGCAAAAAAACACCGTTTAATCATTTATGTTCAGATTAGTTCAAATTAAAAATAGTGTGCAAAATAACGTACAAGGAGATTTCTCACAGCTGTTGCAAAATACTGTTTACAAAAATTAAATTTAATAAATAACAATAAAAAAACAAAAACATTTATTAATAAAAACAAGATTGAATGTCAAACACGGTTAACTAAAATATGGCACAAATTGGTGAGCTCAAATGTTACAGAAATGTTAGGTTATTTTGAATAGTATCCACCGCCTGTGCGGCATTTTCTTGGTGAGTTGCATGTAAAAACATCAACTTCTTCCTCCTCATTTTCAGATCCATAATTGTACACCGTTTCCATAGACTGATTACGATCCGATTCGCTTGAAGCATTTTCCATTGGATCAAATTTTTGCTCTTTAAGTTTTTTTTCGTATCCAATATCAATTGGTTCTTCTTTGGGAACAATCATATTGTCATAATCTTCCTGTTCTTGTTTTGGCTCGAGAAGCATGTTTTCTTCGATTGAATCTTCTTCCGACTCCGGTTCATCGTCTTCAGGTGGGCCGTAGTATGGGGTTTCATACTCTGGTTCATCGTACTCAAGTTCTCCATACTCAGACTGATTCCGCTCAGAGTATGAGCCTTGTGAACCGTTCTGCGACACAATTGTATTTCGATAGCTTCTAACATCAACGTCAGAGATCACAGCCGGTGAAGAGCAGTCCATGCGGATTGTCGAGAGTTTTTGAGCTGCCAGAGAGGAATAGTCAGTTGGTGGTTTTTTGTGCTTAGCACCAGGATTTTCAAATCCAGATTTGACTCTTTTTTCTGGGATAGTCGACTCTCCTGCTGATCCGGATTTTTGCTGACGAATACTTTTCATTTGTGTTCGACATTCTGCGGTTTGCCTTTCGTACTGCTCATCGATAGGCTTCATCAAGTCTCGAATTTCTTGCGGATATGAGTCATATCGCCGTTTCCTCGCATCTTTACGCCGTTGGGCAATTGTTGAGTACAATAAATCCGAAGGGTCTCCAATAGGTGCTGGCTGTGGTGAAGCTGAAGGAGAGTATTTGTGCATTTTATCATTGATAAAATGTGGATGCTTCTTTAGCTTTACAGCTTCAAGAATTCTCAACTCTTCGCCTTTGTTCAGATGAATTGCTTCGCTTTGCAAATAGTTTTTAACTAGCACATCAGATGGATACTGAAAACATGAATTGCACTGTTGTTTTCTAAAATTGTAATTTTACTCACTATTTGCAGTATTTTGTTCATCTTGTGGAGTCTATCTTTTTCTTTCAGTTCCGAATTCAGTACATCTTTTGGAGTGAAAGCTTTATAAAATGTTCTCAACGCCATTTTAAAAGATCCCAACTGAGTCCTTGCAACCGGCTTATTGTCCATTGTCCCACGAATAGACTGTAACACGTTTTTCAGTAAATGCGTTTTTTCTCCCAGCTACTTACGCGCAGAGTTCTATATATTTCCAATGCGGGTGACAGTTTTTCTATGTCTGCTGACACCATATCGTTTGTTGATCGGATTCCAACCGTCTGGACCATCATGTCGTACTGAAATATCATTTTGCTTCGAAAAAGTAACGCAGTTTGGCTAAAAAATTTACCACTGAACGAGTGTGAGTATTGCAAAGTCTTAGCGGGTATCCACAGATTGCTTTTGAAGCATTCTCCATAGAAATAGCGTTTGTTGAAACAGCCGCCATCAAAATCTTGGCTGCATCGTTGATGTTCAGTAAGACGCTAGTAATTGTTGGAGTAGGCGCTTGACATATAATGCAAGGTGGTTCCGGCCGCGAGTTTGTTGGTAGCGCATGAAACTCCAAATCTGCTTGTGATGGTTCATTCGGAGCATTGGTGGAGCTTGGAGTATTAATGGAACTTGGAGCATTAGTGGAACTTGGAGAATTAGTAGAACTAGAAGCAACAGCTAACTCCTTCACAACTGAAGCCACACATGGCTCCATATCTTTATACTCATCGACAACAGGTCTTGGTTTTTGTATTGGTATTGGAGGAGTCAATAAGCGTTTCAAAGTTTCTATGTCTAAAGAATCTGATGAAGTTGCTGAATTGTCGGATAACATTTGTTCTTTGAGTTTGGTTGACTGCAAATCCTTTATAAAGGTTGCATCCTGTTCCTAAAGATTGTTTTTGAAACAATTTAAAAAAAACGGATATTACCATATTTTGAACATGGTTGTATGTTGCCAATGGGTTTAAATGTCGGATTAAATGCAAGAATAAATCAGCTTCCATAAAACTTTCTGGAATCTCATTTTCTTCCAGAAATTCGTTAATCAAATAATTAGTCTTTTGTTGAAATAGCTGTACAGTAGGCTGATGAGGAATTATCTCTTTTTCCATTCTGTCTTTTAAAGTATTCATACTGGGTTCCATTGTTATTAATTCTGGAATAAAAAAAATTGGAGAATAAAAAGAGAAAAGAAATAAGCTATGAATCTACTTCAAAGCCAAACTTAAATATGCAACAGTTGGATTAACTGGATTAAAAAAAACTGAATATATCAAAACATTTACTTTATTTATTTTAGAATTATGTCAAAACAATAAAAAATGACAATTATTTTGATAGAGAAAAGTTAATCTTCTATCATTAAAATTGCTGTTTGCATAAAGTTTAAAATATAAAACGGTTGCTATATGAGCAATAAAACGGGTAATCAGAGACCAAAATAGAGCAATAAAAAGCAAGAACATTTCCAGGAATGAAGCGCTTTGCAAAAATGTTGATTCTCTATGACGGATGCGAATAAGTGAGAATGCGGGTGTTACTGTTGCTTGTTGAGATTCTATGGATCAAATTACTTTGGGATCAATTTGGTACGAATCTGAAAAAAAAACAAACTGGATGATTTATATATTTTTAAACTAACTCTACTGGAGGTTCGAATAGATGGTTCTTCCTTTGGCTCGACAAGATCATTGGACAACTGAACTGCCGGTTCATTTGAAACCACTGAAGTTGTGATAGGCGGAAAATATTCTTCTGCAGTTTCCTCGTCCATCATTGGCTTTTCGTTATCAATAGCAGGAGTGAGAGATCTACTCTTTGAACGTGTTATGTAACGAGACCCTTTATTTGATGGTCCCGGTTCATCATCCTCGGTGACTTCGGAATCAGTACTGTTTGGTTCATAGCATTCTTCATCGTAGTCCTCATCCTCGTGCCACTGTAGTGATTTCTTTTTGTTGTTGGAGGAGTTTGAAGCCAAGTTGATGGTTGAATCTTTCAGAGTTCCTGATTTTTGAATATCGAGTTTTTCAAACTGTCCAGTGTTGCGATCCAACGCGTACGATGTCTCTACTTTTTTGATTTCAGCAGTTGGAAGCTGTCCTTTTAGAAGTCGGCCACGACTACTAAAGGCATTAACTGGGAAGTGAGAGCGACAGATATAATTGTCTTCATCTTTTTTGATTCTTGTAGCAAATTCTGGCCCAATTTTGTGAACCCATCTTGCAAGACGGTCTTCACTTTTAGGAACACGGAGCATGATTGATCGATCTGCACGAAGCAAGCAAAAACAGCATTTCTCCGGATTCTGGCATTCTTCACTGTTTTCTATTGGAGCAGCTTGAGGAAGTTTGAATTCTTCTTGCTCAATCACTTTGACTGTTGGGTCGAATTGTTCAATTTCGAGGACTTGTTTACGGGGTTGACGGACACATTTGGGTAAGATTTCCTGCTCGTCGAAATCATTCAACTCGTCCGGAGATGGTGGTCTGTCAAAGGTAAGACGATTGTTAGCCACAGCCTGAAAGTTCAATAGTAATGCTGAAACTGCGTTGAAGAAAGTTACCTCTGTTGCTTCTTCATAGTATTTTTCGGTAAAATTGATAAACTGTTGTCGAAGTAGCTGCGATGAAACATTTCTGTTGTAGATGCTGTGAACAGACAGTTGCGCATTGTTTATGAAATCCAACTTGGCAGAAGCAATGTCCATTGGACGATTCACTCGAAGCATTTTGAAAATCTCGCTGACAGCCTCGGGAAAATGAGCGCGGCACATGTATGTTTTGACGGGTCGTTTCAGAAGAGTTTGGGCTTTGACGACCGACATGTATTTGCGGTAGACAGCTCCGAGAATCACGAGCATTTTTTCGGACTCGATTGTCACATTTTTGAGCAGTGTATGGGGAACCAGTCTTCCACAGCAAGAACAATTACGATTACATTGTCTGCGGCTATTTTTTTCGTACTCAAGTCTGAAATATGTTTTTGTTGTCGAATGAAAAAAGTCACACAAAACTCACTGCATTTGAATACGGTTTACTGAACTGTCATCCAGAATTCTTGAATAGGATTCATTGTTAAAATCATTGTCGTCAAAATCCAAAGGTTCTTCTTTAAATTCAGTGAGAAAAGGCTGATTTTCTAGTTTTGGCTCATTTAACAAAAAACTATTCCCTGTTGAAATCGGAGCAATTACGGCATTTCCAGGTGGAAGTCGAACAATTTGACTTGTAGATGGATTGGTGCTAATTTTCTCAGGAAATTTTCTAACAAAGTTTTGTCCTTGAGCAAACTTTTGAACAAAATTGTGCTGCTGAATGAACTGTGGCACAGTTGGTCGATATGTTGGTGGCATAGAACATGTGGCATTTGGCGCAGTAGTTTTCAAAACAGTTTTAGAAATAGTCTTAGAAACAATCGGAGGGAGAGGTTTACCAACAAGTGGCTTGTGAGATTCTCTCAACATCTGAAGTGTTTTTCTTGAGTTAGGTGGTACTCTCCTGACGGGATTGATGAAGGGCTTGACAATTATTGGCTTGGAAGAAGCAGGCATGGAAGGACCTTGCGGACGAATGACACATGCTTTTATTGGAACAGCTTGTGCAGTTTTAGGCATTGCTGAAACAGTGTTCAATTGTTCCATTTTCACTTCTCCGTCAAGAGTTTCAGAAGATGTTGTAAATGAAGTCATCGCTTGTTCGTAGCCATCGTCAATTTCCTCTAGTTTCAGTTGCTCTTCAACATAGTGCAAACTGTTGTCCCCAACATCCGGTTTTTGTTCTTCAAGCACATTTGGTGTAGCCTTAGGAAATAAGATAGGGTTGTCGTTTGATGAAACATTTTGCTCGACTTTTGGAATAACGTTAGAAATGACACTGTCTTCGACGTCGGGTTCCAATTTTGGAAATTCCTCTCCTGTTCTTGGCCGTTTTGCTGGTGTTTGATCAGGAACTGGAAGAGGTGGATAATCACTTCCAGCATTCATCGTGAATTGATCCAATGCTCTCTTGTTGAGATAAGAATCTTTCTGACGGCGAAACGTGGTATGGTTTAGCTGCTCAAGTATGTGGGGCGGAATTTTGTCCACTGCTGCCCCACGTCCGCAAAACTGTTGGTTTGCTCCAGAAACGGTCAAGCTATGTTCCAGAACTTGATAATCGTACACGTGACACAGGTGCCTCAATTTTCCGCCATCGCCAAAAAAGTGCTGTGAATCTATAGCCACGGCTGGACAAGCTAAAAACTCTCGTGCTAGAGTTGCCAAAATTTCCATTTCCGCTTGTCGTCTGCCCCACCACAAGAATGGGTTCTGATTCTCCTCTGGTCTATCTGTGTTGATCGCTTGACGATATCTCTTTAGTTCCGACGTAATCATTTCTTTTCGATCTTCGTATGGTATAATATTGATATCCATTTTAAAAGACCGCTCATTATTTGCTGCCGTTGTAGAAAAATCTTCCACAAGCTTCTTTTCGATACTTGTCCATATACCACTAGTGTACACGTTGTCTCGATAGCCAAAACGAGGATCCAAAAACGCGGCTGTATCGTAGCGTGGACTTTGAGTTTCACTGGTGTATTGTTGAAAGTTTTTTGTGAACGCATCTCTAATTTGCTTCTCAAAAGGAAACGACAACGTTTGAGAAGTCAGAAAATTCCTCATGGACATGATTGCGGGAACCACTTGGGAAATTGAGCTATTTGCCTGACTGAGATCACGAGAATGTTTGACACACTGCTGTAGAACTCGTTGGAAAAACGTCAGCTCAAAGTACTTTTCATTAGTAATATAGAGAGTCAAATTGGCGCGGGAACTGAATAGTGAGAATGAGTCATGCTGAAAAAAATTGTCTGAATTTTTTCATTTCTTGAAAACACACCATAACCAAGCATCTTGTTAAAAATGCGACAGTCTGATCCCATTTTCCCTTACCGATTGACGGCATATCTAGATCGCCATTTTTAGTCAACTGCTCACTGAAAAAAATTATTCTGAAAATACTATAATAAGTGTGTAACTCACCGTCTGAATCTACTGTAGAGATCAACATTAGATTTTACATGGCGGACAAAAAGCACTAAAGAGTTATAGCCTTGAGTGAATTCCTTGATTTGAAACACAGCTTCCACAAACTTCGTCATATAAAAATGAAAACACATGAACTTCCGCTTGATGACATCATTTGAACAGAGCATATCATGAATTTTTTGATCCGGGCACACGAAATTAGTAAGTCTGACATTTGCATAACTGTAGTTATTTACTGCACGACGAATTGTCGTCATCAAACTTTCATTATCAGGTCTAAACAAAAAATAAGTAAAATTTCGAACAAGTTAAACTCACATGCTTAGCATCATCTTGCGCAAGTAGACAACGTTCTTTCTCTCGTTCAGGTCTTCAAAATAATGCACTGAAAAACAAAGAAACTTCTCATCCTTGGTTCCTGTGATGTCAACTGTAACACTCAATGGTCCAACGGATTTTGAGTAGTTGACCATTGGTTTTCCCGGCGCTCCCATCCGCTCGATGTTTGTTTCCAAAACCTTTGGCATTGGAATGACAGTACTTGGATTGAGATGTTGCACAAGGTCGCGGAATGTGCGATCATGAATGCTTTCAAATGGCAAACCATGAGCGACAAAAAACTTTGCAATCAGCTCGTCCGTCTTCGGATTGGTCTCTGTGAGGTTTCGGTCTTCCAATGGACGGGGCAAACCCCTGTTCCGCATTATTCCGTATCCTCGCATAACCGGTGGTCTATTTCCAGTAATGTCGGTAGAGCGTCGCAAGAACTGTCCTCCACTGAAAATACTCTTATTCGAAAGCAGTGAAATGACAAAAATCTTACAGATTGGATAAAGACGTCGACGGCTGCCGATTCATTTTGAAACAATGTTTGCCACTACACAAGTGTTCGCAGTAATTCCGTTTTTGATTTCTAGCTGAAAAAACAGTACTAAGAAAAGGTATTATTATTATCATATATGCAAAATATAAGAAACTTAAACACATAGAGAACCTAACACAAAACTACAGCAAAAACACAAGATAAATGAAAAAATTCAAACAAAAAAGGCAGAAAATAAGAACAATACGAGAATGACCGACCGCACACATTTGAAAACGAGCGAGGGCCTGCTGTGTTGAGACACAGTGCGCGCCCTCCAGGTTTCATGCGTTCTCTCCTCCTCGCGTGCACCACAGTCGACGCGAAATCGCAGATTGACGGCGTCGATTTTGGGACTGAGCCATTGATTTTCTCCAAAGAGAGAATGCATAAAATTCGAAAAAACGGGAACAAAACGTTTTCATTGAAAGAATTAAGCACATAACAATGGATAAACAATATATTGATGACATTTGGAATTTATATAAAAAAACAAAAGGTTTATTTTATGCTGTTCCATGATGTCGGCGTTTTTTGTAAAAAACGTTTCGATTAAATGGCTTGACTCCATCAAAAAGTGTACAGGTGACACGAACGGAAAATTTGTCCTTGCAGCTGCAATATTATTTTTGAAAAATTGAGAGTGCGGATTCTCACTTTTTCCTCCAGCACTCTAATGTTCCAGTAGAAATTTGAATTTTTGAATAAATTGTGCAGGTGTCCGGTTTGATGGAGTATTTTTCAAGTAACTAGATATAATTTTTCTTTAGGAAAATTGTTTACATCTCACCGTTTCTTTGTACTCCTTTTCCTTCTTTCCGTTCAAAAGCTTAGCGGTAGAAACATGATTTCTCACTTTTCGAGTCAATTGAGACGTAAATTTTTTTGATTTGCTACTGTGTTTCTTAATTTTCCCCCATAATTTGCAACTAAACTCTGACAAAAGCAAATCATTTGTACACCTGAAACATGGAGAAAAACATGCTAGGCTTTATAATCATACCTATGAAAAAGACATTTTTGGGTTGAATCGTGGGTAATGTAGTATTTATAGGAGATGCAAAACTTTTCGTCAATGATTTCATCTATTTGCTGTAGACAAATCTGGATTCAAAAATGTTAAATAACAAACTGTACCATAAAACCGCGTGCTTGCATGTAAGATAAAAGATTTTCAGGCGATAATGTCGAATAATGAATCCTATCTATCGCGAGCACTGTTGAGACAATGCAGAGGGCAGGGAGAAGTGACGTTAACAGTACCATGACGGGCCGATGTGATTTGAAAGTGTCTCTTCATATATATATATATATGGTTCATCTTATGAATCATGTCGTAGATAGCACATTAAGCACAGGCCATTTAGTCGTCATAGTTTTCAGAGATTGATAAATGTCCTACACACAGGTGGATAATTGTAACTTGGAAAGGGCATTCTAAATGTGATCCCTTTGTCAGGGAACCAAAGAAAATAAAACGCTTTGTGTTTTGAGAAGTTGATTGCCCTTGTCGGGAAGTTTCTGCCTACCTTTGTCCACCGGAAACGTAACAATTAGAAAATTGGAATCTTGTACTTGACAAATTATTTTGTACTGATGTAACTTGTCGAATTTACAGAGTTTTTTTTTTTTAAATTTTTGGTTTCTAACTGATTCTGCAATTAGATGCTGTTATAAAATATAAGCAACAATATTACAGTTCTATCTATAAAAGTTAGTTGTCGTACAGAACCACCAAACACAATACATTTTTATCAATTTCTCAACACCAGAATGTTTTGGCCAGAAAAGATTTGATTCGTCACTGAATTATTAATCTATTTGTCATGTGGACAATAGAAAAATGGTAGAGAAAAAAACGAAACGTGTAACACATTGTCCGATCTGACTATAAAACAACTGTGTGCCAACGGTAGACAAAATCTGTTGACTACTTCAACATGAACCGTTTCACTCCCTCTCTTCTTGTATTTTTTGCTGTTGTCATCCCACTCCTTTGTGGAGTTGCTTGGGAAAGAAATAGTTTGAAAAAAGACAAACAGACATACACCAGTTCTATCAATGGAGTCAACGTAACCTACAACAGTGTGAGTTATAAAAAAAATTTCAAACCTGTTTAATTTAATTTTAATTTATAGTTTTCCGCCTCATGGGAAGTTGGAAACCAAGATCACTGCACCATCTCGTACTATTCACGTGTTGAAGCAATTAATTCACCGGACACAACTCCGGCAAATAATGGTGTTGCTCAATGCACCCAGCAAGAGTAAGATTAAGTCTTTGAAGACCTCTGAAATCACTTTTTTCTGCAATTTTCAGTTGCGAGAAAACAATTGAGCCAGCCCCAATCGATTGTGAAGCAGCGTTTGGAAAAAATCTGTCTGAATTGGAAAAGTGATTTTTTTTACTCATTCAATAAATTGATTGCTTCGCAAATTTTACTTTTAATTACTTGAAAACTGATAACTTGTAGTTTTGGGAAATTTGAAAAAAAAACTGGAAAAACTTAAAGAAAAGAACTGTTCCCAAACCAAGCTAGACTCATTATTTCTCGTGATTTTGCTCTAATTCGAGAAGATAATTCCATTTTCGACTAATTCTTAAAATTAGCAAAATGAATGTTGAAATAGTTTTATGAATACACAAACACACAAATAAAACAAAATTAAAACAGTGAAGTTGTCAAAACATGAAATACCGACTGCAATTTACACTTTCTGCTGGACCAAACACGTCGTCGCAACTGAAAATTCACTACATTATTGTTTTTTCTTTGAACTTGTTTACTTTAATGCGGTACAGTATGGGTTTCCTGTTGTCAAATGTGGAAACGGATTATTCCGTGGATTTCCTGTCCATTGGAAAGATACAAAATCGTATTGCAAGCACTGCTTAGTTTTTCTTGAAATCCATTGTTTTTCAATCTTGAAAACTTATAATATTTCATGAACCATTTCAAATTCTCACTATTCTGAATTTCATAGCTTCTTCTGGATGCTGATCCAAATAGTTGAACAAAACGCTTATGTGGTTTGGGTCATTATCTTGGCTTGAAACCAAATAAAAAAGTATCAGAAGTAGGACAACGGCGTTGCAATTCATTGATGTGAAACATTGAAGCCGGTGGCCTAACTTATAGGAAAATTGAACAATTGAATTATTCATGTATTGCTGTGTTGCTGTTTGAAGCATTTTCAAAGTTTTCTTAATCAGACAATTGGCAAAGTGACATCAATTTTCTTTTTAGTCACGTTCATAAAGGCTTCGGTTGAAAAATTGGACTGTAAATTGAATGAGTGAATTCAGATTCTTTTCTGCGGGAGTATTTGCATGGAAAACGTTTGTTACTTGAGTTTATTTGCAAAATAAAACTATTCATATTTTTCTATTTTTAAAGATATGTTTGATTTGGAAAAAACTACATTTAGTTTATCACAGTGTTCGTAAAAGTTTTGTCCAGGACAGACAACGGGTTGAGCGCTGTTTTTCTTCATCCTTTTGCTCAAATGCGCGCCCCACACATTCTTTCGCTAAAACATTTGTCGATCGCAGAATCTGTCCTGGACAGACAGCCTGTTGACCGCGCAAATGTCCATCGTGTGAGTGTCTGGTGTGCTTCACGTTGAAAATGCTTGTGCATGTCGGCACATCTGTCGTATGTCGACTTTGAAGTAACGCAGCTGCAAAGAAAAGTATAAACGCTTGATTGATGTAGCAAAAGGAATCGTTGAATTCTTTTATTCAATACACTATATACGAAAAGCAAAAATAGATAATGTCCATGGAGACCATTATCTAGAACCGATGCCACAGCCACAGCCACCGCCAACCTAAATGAATTTGCGCTCACAATTGGCAGTCAGTGTACACCTATTATTTTAACATATGCTGCTTATTATGCACATGTTGTTTGCCAAATTTACACGCCAAATATCGAATCAAACACGTTGTCTCTTTCTATTTCTACGTGTATCATTTACAGAACTATGTGGTACACTTCATGCAATAATCGGTGTTAATTCTCATGTAATACTATGCATACAACTGATAAGAGAGTGCTCTTATTTTCCATACTGTTCATGTGAACCTTGCAGGCGTTCATGAAAACAATAATAATAATAGTTGAAGAAGCACTTCTCACGCAATTTTTTATTAAAATACTCCAAGAATTGCTTTGTCCATTTTGAAGCAAGATGCGATTTTTGCGAAGATAGTAGAATTACTGTCAAAGAGACACGTGGTAGACGTTTTTTGCAGCATTTGCTTGATTGACCTCATTATTACTGATAACGCTTCGATTCTTGTTGCATGTATTGCAGTAATTTTGTTCCCGTTTGAAAGGGCCTTTGTAGATTCTTTGAACCTTAGCTAGTAGTTAGATGTAAGCTCCGCCCTCGAACGGTTGCAAATCAAAGCGAAACAAACCACGCCCCTTTTCATCACCTTCCCTCGCTGCCTTCATTCCGTCAATCGGATCTCCTCAACTGAATAGCGATGGCATTGAGATCATAACATTCTGCAACATCTGAGATGTTTGTTTTGCTTCTTACTGCCTGCTTTTACTATTTGTATTTTTCCCACTTGCTCTTCTCCGATTGACCCATCTTCTCTTTCAATGCAAACAGTTTTGTTTGATGGAAAGTAGGAGAAAAGTTGCTGAAGCGCTCATCTATCATTTAATTTTGCTTTCGAAATATCAGTTTTCTGAGATAGCACCCGACATTATTACACTGGGTTCAGTCTAGATGAAGAAAGAAAAGAGCATTTGACCCGTGCGGGTTCATACAACTACTTGCCCTCTTGCGGATGACGTCATTGGTCACCGTTAGAGATCGATTGTGAGCACTGTGTGTGCCGGACCAGCCTCTGCATGTCTGGTAATGTCTGCGCATAGACCCTTTTTGCTTCCTCGTTATTTTTCTTTGCCTCCGGCATAAATGCGTGTGTGCCCCCAGTGCTGCTTCGTAGAACCCTTTTTCTGTTCTCTAAGTCTCTGCCCGCCATGTTTGAATTGGATATCAAAGCCCAGGCAATGATGAACACATGAGCGTCCTACTGGTTTTTACTTCACGCAATGACTTTTGCGTTGAAGTCAATCCAGATAGGTATTACTCCAATTTTGCGCTGTGACCGTCGTTTCGCCGTCGTTAAAATCCAAATGAATACCTGGCATCAGCTTTCCATTTCCTGTTTTTCAGGGCACTCATGTCCGGAACTGAGCTTCAGCCGCTCAATGAGCCGAAGAAACGTGATGAGGAGGCAGCTGAAGAAGAAGAAGTTGTTGCTCCAGAAGATAAAGGAAATTTAGTGTTTTTCATCATCTTGCTTCACGGAATTGGAACTCTTATGCCATGGAACATGCTGATCACAATCTCATACGACGTGAGCAGCATTGTCACCGCTTAGCAAAAAACAGTAATTTTAGTACTTCGAATCCTATAAGATGCTTGCCAACTCCACCATTGATATGCAGACCGGAAAAGTGACTGGAACGCCGACAATGTTTTCCTCAAATTTTCAAAGCTTCCAAACGATTGCTTCTCAAGTTCCAAATCTCCTTCTGAATCTCCTCAATATTTTCATTGTTGTCAAGTGAGATCATTCGTTCTTATCAAAAGAGGGGTGCCACCATATAATGCTACGTAAAGGTCACAAAAATGATGAATGTTCGACACCGGGCCACGTCCAAAAGTGTTTGAGATGGCGATCGCGATAAAAATGACCAGATAGAATTCAGAGGGAAGTTGTTGAGAAATCAACAAAAAACTGTCAGAAGAAGGCGCTAATACAAAAATTAGGAACATAGGGAGCAATGAGTTCCTTGACACATCCCGTTCTAAAAATGCCATGTTCATAACAATATTAAACTGGTTATTGTTCGATTATGGGTCGGGGCGTTTGAAAAAAAGCTTTTTCATGCAAACTTATTTTTCAGAGGAGGACTTGCAAGCCGTATTACCGTTGGACTGTCAATTGTTGCGATTTGTGTTGTTAGCGTTATGGGTTTCATCTACGTCGATACCAACTCATGTGAGTGAACAGACACGTGACTTTTTGTGAAATGATCAAACACCTGTGCACTTTTTTTTTTATATCTTGCAAAGTACGGACAATTGCTTTTTCAGGGTTGACTCTGTTCTTCAGTCTCACCATTGTAACAATCATCGTGCTGAATGGAGCAAATGGAATCTACCAGAACAGCATTTTCGGGCTTGCCTCGGAACTTCCTTTCAAATACACAAATGCTGTCATCATTGGAAATAACCTTTGCGGAACCTTCGTCACCCTTCTCAGCATGTCCACAAAAGCTATAACCAAAAACATCCTCGATCGCGCGTTTGCATATTTTTCCATCGCTTTGGTCACTCTTGGGCTTTGCTTCTTCTCTTTCTTGATGCTCCAGAAACAGAGATTCTATCAATTCTACAGTACTCGTGCCGAAAAAGAACGCGCTAAGAACGAGCAGACATCCAAAGGAAAAGGAGTAGCTACCTACATTGCCACATTCAAGGAGGCTTTCCCTCAGCTTATCAACGTCTTCCTTGTGTTCTTTGTCACCCTGTCGATCTTCCCCGGAGTTATGATGTACGTCAAGGACGAGAAGAAAGGAGGAACTTATGACTTCCCATTGCCACGTAAGGAAACATCGAATTAGATAAAATCTCATTATTTCTTTGTTACAGAAAACTACTTCATGGATGTAACCACTTTCCTCCAGTTCAATGTTTTTGCGTTCATCGGATCAATTGTCGCTGGAAGAAAACAATGGGTGCGTCAAAAAATCACTTTCTGCACACTCCTAATTCCCATATTTACAAAAATATTTTTCAGCCATCTCCAAAGCACCTGTGGATTCCAGTTTACCTTCGTCTTCTCTACATCCCATTCTTTGCCTTCTGTAACTATCTTCCGGAGACCCGCACTCTTCCCGTTCTTTTCGAAAGTACTTACCTTTTTGTCTTTGTTGCCGCTACCATGAGTTTTGGAAGTGGATATTTCTCTGGACTTGCCATGATGTACTGCTCCATCACTGTCGACAAGTCCCGCTCCCAGATTGCTGGAATGATGGCTGGCTTCTTCCTTATTTCTGGAATCGTTTCAGGTCTCATTTTCACCATGGTGATCAAATTTGTTGTTACAGCCTAAATCATTTTCCTTTCTTTGTTATCATCATTTTATACAATGATATACCTCAAAATTCTTGCATAACAAGAACATTGTATTGTATCCTACTTTGTTTGTCCGTGTCTGTTCTCTTAATATGATTTTCCTCAAAAGAATATCAGTTACTTTCAAGTGCACTTAATTTGTCTCCATTGCTTTGTTTCACGTTGATTTCTACAATTCTCTTTGTGAAGTTATACTTCCTTTTCGTGATTTTTTCCTTTTGTGTTTGCTGCAAAGCATTATCTTCTCATCAAGTATTATGTCAACCTTATCTCTTCCCAAAGCTTTCGTGCGTTTTTTTTGCAAGTTCTTCTTGAAGCGAATAAAATTTTGTTAACAAAGCATTTCTTTAATCAAACGAAAAATTAAAATGCAAGTATATGTTTTTTCTGTCACCATTTGGATCAATTTCTTTAAATACAAAAAGTAGAGGATTTGCAATAGCTTTCAAAGAGCATGCGTTGACTTTTTGGAATTGAATATATAGTTTGATTAATTTGAAAAAATGACATTATATATTGACAGAAAATTAGTTTCTTCAAAAATTGAGACAAAAATCGTTTTGATTTAATGACAGATGGAGCAGAACAAAATACAATGCACGTCTAAGTTGGAAGTTGGAAGGACTTTAATAGTATTGTATATCACGAAACGAATTTTGACTGGATGAATAATAGAAAAGAGAAAGAAATTAAAACTACTGAGTATGCAATAAGAAAGTCAGTATTATGATCGATTCACAGTTCGATGATGATAATTGCAAAACGGGAGAGAATTCGAAGTGACACAAAGTTGTTTGATCTTGCTATTACAGGTCTCACTCATTTCATCAAGAAAAGAAATAAATAATTCCTTGGATTCAAGATTTGCTCTGGCTTTTTAAAGAAGATGATGATCGCACTTACACACACTTTACATTAAAAATACAAATATATGAGGGGCTATTTTCAATAAATTAGAAAAGAGAAAGGGAAAAGATAAGAGAACAAGAGGAATGATTTTAAACCAAACGTTGATAACTCAATCTTGCAGTTATTCTAGCAGTTGCAGTCCTTCTTTCCGTTGTTCTCGGCGGCCCGCGGCAAGTTCTGCTTTGGCTGAACTCCAGTGTCAGCGGCATTGAGATCCAAGCTTCCATCTTGAATGTTTTGGTAGATCTGCTTGGCAGTTTCTAAGAAGGCGTCTTCTACGTTGCTTCCACTGAAAAACTAGATTAACTTTTGTTCTCCTTATGTATGTTTCTACGTTTTTGCGCTGCACTCCAAGAACGTGAGTCCGTTTTCCTCAGCAAAAGCCTTAGCTTCTTCATATGGGACATCACGTTGGTCCTCCAGATCCGCCTTGTTTCCGATAAGGAAGATTGCCTATAAAACAATTTTGAATTTTAATAAAATCATATTTGCTGGTTGGAAAAAAATTTATTTGCTGCAAGCAACCTTTTTCTTGTTCCAAACGTCTAATTCCAGCGTTTTAAAACATATGTTGAAAGTTGATAGAAAAAAAAACAAAGAAGAAATTACTAACTCACCGTATTTGGGTTGGTGAGACTTTTGGCATCGGCCAACCAGCTACTGAGGTGATTGTATGTCGAGCGACGAGTCATGTCATACACCATCAGCGCTCCCGCCGCTCCTCGGTAGTAGGAACGCGTGACCGCACGGAATCTCTCTTGTCCAGCCGTATCCCAAATTTGAAGCTTAATCTTTTGTCCGCTGACTTCGATTATGCGTGTGCCAAACTCAACACCAATCGTGTGTGGGCAGTCAGCCATGACTGAAAACTATCTGTTTGTTGTTTATCAAAACAGAGGCAAGGAAAAATCAATGAACAGAAACCAGTTTGGAATTGTGACTCACATTTTTTCTCAGTAAACTGATGAAGGAGACACGATTTACCAACTCCCATATCTCCGATAATAATGTACTTGAAAATGTACGAGTAGTTATACGGAGTAGTCGTCATGATTAGCTACCTGTAATACATTTTTTTCAGATAAAAAACAAGTTATTCAGAGAGAAAAATAACGAAGGAAGCAACTAATGTAATGAATAAGGCTGTCGAGCGCCAAGTTGTCATTAGTTTTGGAGAGGAAATGGCTAAAGAAAAAGTTGTGAAAGAACGAACAGACGCAGAGAAAGCTGGAGAGAAATAGCTATGGCAAAAGAACACCATCCAAAGGAGGGTAAAAGAGTAGAACTGAAAGAGGCGATGAGAAAAAAGAAGAAGGGAGCAGAGGAATATCACGAGGAAGGCAGCCACTGCGTATTGGGCAATGAGAGATGCGAGAGAGGGCCTTCTTTGAGATGCAATGCGTACTATCGACCGCGCCGCACACAACGGGACTGGTCTCTCGCCCCTCTCTGCGTCTATACTTTTTTTTCGCGTTGACTCTCGCTGTCTGATTCTAACCAGCCCAGGCTTTGTGACTCGTGGAAGCTAAAAAAAAAATTACGTGCTTTGTTGTTTTTTTTAGAGTCGATTCCGGAGAGACTTTCTTTCTTAGTCTGCTTTTATAATTATTTTTTTGTTTTTGATTTGGATACAGCTGTTTTTTTGCTCTCAGTTTGTACTCCATCGAATATAGGGAAAATCAACAACAGAACTTCTTTTTCACACCTTTTCGAAACCCCTTGAAAATTATCCTTTTCAGTAAGGTGGTAGCTAACGTTTTTATCATCAGCATTCTTACCCCCCAAACATTTCGTCACACTCAAACATTCGCTCCCTTTCTTCTTCTTTCTTTTCCCCCGTTACTAGTGGCGTCGGCAGTGGAGATTTCGCAATACCTGCTGATGCACATAGCCTCTGAGCGCCCCATACTCTCTCTTGCTTCTCTGGCCATGTGGGCGCCGAGAGGCGGGTTTTCACATTGTACTATTGCGAAACATCAGAGAATCTATCGCTAAACCAATTCAACAACGTATTTCGCAATTGGAAGTTATCATTTGAATGCGGTCAAAGAAGAACCGTTTCATTCAATCTATTTCTCTTTCTCTCTTATGTGTTTACCTCTACATTATTGAAATGATTTTTTAAAAAAAATTAAATTTTGTTTTTGCAGGACATGGTAATGACCAAAGATAGAAAAGGACGAAGTAGAAAAGCTGTCTCTAAAGATTCGGTCAAAAGAAGTGAAGCCAACAGCACTAACGGCCGCTTCGCATCAAAACGGAACGCATTCCAACTTCGGTACCGAGGTAACCATCTTCAAAAGCCGGTTCCGTTTCTCAATGAGCATAACAAACTCATTAAACCCTACAAAAGCTACAAAGCAGAATATTTGGAACGCATTCGTTATGCTCCCAAAATTGATGCCAGACAAGGTGGTGGTGCTCCGCCAATCTGCTTTTCTTCAATTGGCACTGGGAGAGCACTGAGACTCCGTCCGCTTGGTCAACTGCCGCCACACATTATTGAAGCTCTTAATGATCACTATCTTCAACTTACCCACGGTATGATGGTTCCGGAAGCTGATCTTTACAATAATGACGACCAACCAGTGGAATATCTTTTCCCATCAGTCATTAACAAACGTGAATATCAGAGACTAATCAATGAAGCTGGATCAGAGCAATCGAAAAGAGTTCAACAAATGAATGCGCAAAAATCACTGAAGCCACCACAGCCACAGCCATACAGTGCACAGCACATGGTAACTTTCTGACTTTTTCTTGAATCACATATCATTTTTTCAGGTCAATGGGGAAATAATTGGTGTTTTTGTGATTTATGGTAACGGTAAAATTACCAGAGCCGTGTGCTCTAAAACTCGAGAAGTTTTTACTGCTCACGTGCTTCCTGATTGGAAAACGTGCAGAGTTATGGATGTTATTCGTCGTCTGCAGGTTCCTGATGACAAAACTTCACTTACCGCTGACGAAATCCGTCTCAGGTGCGCAAAATGATGACGCAAAACTGTTATGAAATCGCTTTTTCAGTGAGCTATGTGTTTCGAAACGCACAGAAATCATCAAAAGCAATGACCGCTACATCATTTTCACACCAACCGAATCAAACACAATACACTCCTATGGCGTTGAAAGACTGGATCAAATAACTGAAAAAGAAGCTATGGACATTTACAAAAAGGTAATCCGTTCATGCTGGCTTGATAACCATTTTCAAAATTCTTTCAAGGTTGTGGAGATTGTTAGATTCTGTCACGCGAGAAACGTTTTGGTTCGTAATTTCAAAACAAGAAACTTTTATTTGACAAAAAGCGAGGATGGCGAGTTCATAGTCCGCCCATGCTATATTCAAGACATGTGCTGTGAAGAAGACGATTCAGACTCTCAATTCACACGCCGTCAAGTTTGTGTGGCATTCATGGCTCCAGAAATGCTTTCCGTAGAAGCAAAGCCTCTTCACAGTCGCTCGACTGACATTTGGGGACTTGGAGTACTTCTTTACATACTACTTATCGGAAAGTATCCATTCCATAATGACAAACTTCCACTTCTCTTTCGTGCAATCAAACTTGAACGCCACAGATGGCCAACCAATTTTCTCAGCCCAAAAAGTTTGTTCAAACTGTAAATTGACCTTGTTCAAAACAAAATGTTTCAGCCAGAAAAATCGTGGACCAGTTGTTGCTAAAACCAGCCAATGAACGATTGAAGTTGGAAACTCTCTGGAGAGAAACTCAATGTCCCTTCCAAGATATACGATGCCGCTCCAATCTTGTTTTAAAACAGAGAGACCTCATTATCAAGTGCAATATGTTCAAGATGTATTGGGACACTTACAAGAACCAGCTGCTTCCACAAAACGTCAACCCAATCCATGAAGAACTGCAGTCATGCAAAAGAGATCTTCCTGTGATAACTGAGTTAGCAAAACGTGATATGCGACTCATTGAAGAAGCAATCAAGTTTCATCGTTTTCAAAACGTCACCGGCTACCATGAAGCTGTCATGGAATCTCGATTGCAACAGATCAACAATGTACTTCTTGAACGTGAAATACAAGAAGCTACTCAAGATCGGAGAGAACTGGATCCTTGTCAACTTCAAATTAACGATGTTTCAAAAGAGCTGCTGCTACCTGCGTCAATTTACCCCATCAGCGAGCATTACCATCCCAGTCAAAGACCGGTGGACTGGATCGTCTACATGGCACTTCGTGATGCCAACCAGTTAGAATTCCCACCAATCTACAAAAACTTCTCCTTGAGAATATATCCAGCTCCTGTATTCCTAGGAGAAAATATCCACCCGCACATGTAGTTTTTGAATATCCCCGCATACAATTCGTTATCCATTCCTGATACCCAACAAGATTTGAAGTGAAATTTCTTTTTCTCCTTTTTTTTACATTTTCTCAGACTAACCAGAAAAATTCACAAGCTATTGGGTCACAACACCAGTTGGCTGCTCTCATCCTGTTTATATGCTTTATTCCCTTTTTTTGGCTCACCTAATCCTTCATTTCTTACATTGTGGTGTCCAAATCCAAACCTCACCCCTTTGCAATAATTTAGTATTTCCAACTAATATTTTCTTTTTGAAAACAATTTGCACACTTGATTTTTGTCACTATAAGATAATGTACAAAGAAAAAGTAATAAAGGTTGTGCAACAAAATGTATGCGTAAAGTCTGCAAAAAAACAAAATATCAGTCTTTATGAAAAAAATTCATACATAAATAACAAAAAAAAAACTATTTATTTAAAAAAAAACCAACAGAGCCAACATTCACATAAATACTAAACAAAAATTAAATTAAGACCAGTGGCAACCCGAATGTTGATTTAAAAACAGAACGCCGCGATTCTCGAAATTAAATAAGTTTTCCTTCAGCCATTCTAAGTTTCATATAACGTGATGTGTGGTAGATGATGGTATCGATAAGTTGAGCCATTGCAAAAACTCCACCAACAATAGCACATAAAGAAACCAAAAATGTAGCAAGTGATCTGTAATTCAAAACAATTATCTAAAAACTAACTGTTAGGGCACTCACTGTCTGAACTCTTCATACTGCACCATCAACGGACTGAACTCATACTGCAAAAAGAATCCAGGGAGTCCTGATTGACCTAAAATTAAAAATTCATAAACTAATTTCGTCCATCAGAAAACTGAGCAACTTACGCAGACTAAGATCTTTTTTATGGGTTGTCACAGAAAATTGATGACTATTGTCCACTTTGCCGTCCAAGTAAGTGTATTGCGTCGGCACTACTTTTACGTAATACTGGTACATAATTCCACCTCTGTTTTCTTGATTCACTCTTCCATCCAGTGGATAATTTTTTCCTGGGAAAGTGTGACCAAAAGAAATATGATTCACCGTATGGGATGCGTCAAATTTCCCTGGATCCAAGTTGTGCAGATCATGAACTAAAGAGTAGTCATTATTAGATAGAACAATTCTGTTAATGCTAACCATGAGATCGCATAGCTTGATGCGGGTCTCCTGGAGCCAAGTGAAAGTTTCCAGCAACTTTGGCAACTTTTACGGTTCCATACACTCGACATCCTTCATTCTTGTGCTCGTTGAATTCCTTAACCCATTTGTCGTTCTAAAATTGTATTGTTGGTTTATTAAAACGTGAAAGTTCCCAAATTTTGCCTCTGTTCTCAACTAAAAGAAATACCTACTTTGCATTGCTCTACTTCTTCAATGTTTACTTGCCAACCTTTTATAGCGTAGGCACTTTTAACGTCTTCACATGTATTGCAACATCTGAAAGGTGTTACGTTTACACTTCTCTCAGATCAAGCTCAACTAACGTTCCGTCAGGAGCAGCTCCATAACAGCTTCCGCATTTCACTTCTTCACTCACTTTTGTTCCTTCTATTACCGTTTTGTTTTGGTTGATTTCTGAAATCATCATTGAAAAATAGCCTGCGGCAACTTTAAATACCTATTTTTTGAGCACTTTCAGATATGTTTCGGCCTTCAGAGTCTAACCGCAACCTGTATATATCGTCGTTAATATTGTCCTGCGCCTCGCTACTAACGTCCATCACATCGACAGTAATAACTAAAAAAATAATTTTTAAAAATTAAAGCTCTGGAGCAATTTGTCACAATGGAATTTCTTTGAGAGAAAACACTTTTAGAACATGTTCAATCTGTGAAAATACAAAACTTACAATTGCATGGTAGTTTGTTAAATGTTATATCAAATTCAATATGCACTCGTTCATCTGACGTCGTAGAATCGACAAAAAGGTGTTCTAACACTTCAATAGTTAGGAACTGCTTTGTCTCCAGAACAATCAGTAGTAAGATAGCAACTGTGGCTATGAGCGTAACTGCAAATGAATTTTTTTGATTTAATTTTATTATTTATCACAATTACCTAATCCTCCAGAGAGCGTTTTGACACGAAAATCATCCATAGGTTTTCGATATGCATCGAAATTTTTTAGAGACCAAAGTAGTCCCATTTTTGATTAAAACCTGATAAATACAGTTCAAAAAACTGAAAAATGTTTCCAAAACTGCCACGACGCTAAGCGCAAAACTGGGAGCAAATGCGCTCTTTTGATAAACGCCGCATCGTATTTTCTCTGCACTCTCTTGCGTTTGTGTACTCTGTGTGACTTTTATTCTCAATGTGACCCACATAAAACATTCTTCCTTTATCGTACAACTTATACTTTGGTTATACAAAAACTATTTAAAAAAAAGAAAAATAGTTAATAAAAAGTTCAAAAAATAAACAGTAAAGACAACGTTTTCTTGGAAAAAAAAACAAAAAAAAGATTCAAAAAATTCAATTCATTACAAGAATGAATACATTAAGATCCAATTGATGTCACTAGAAAATTAGAAAGGTCACAACTCAAGTTTGTCTTCAGTTCCTGTTTTCTGGCAGAAATCTGCCAAGCTCATTGAAAAACACAAAAAACCCCAAAATTAAGATTTCAGGCACTTCTTTAGCGGATATCAACAATGATTGTGCCTAAAACTGCAACTCAGAACAATGAAACTTTTATTCTGGCAAATAAGTTGAAGAAGATAAAAGTGTAAAAACGTTTTTTTCAAATCGTCAAGTAGAAAGTGAACAAATTTTACGTTTGAGGTGTCATATCTTACCAAAGCAGCACTTGAAAAATACAAAAATAAACATTCTTATCGCTTATTCCGTTGACTTTCTACAAGCATTGCTACTTCTCACAAGAAGCAGTTGACAACATGTGTTAAAGAGAATTTCCAATGTTCAAATAAATGAATCAACGTGTACCTTTTGACCCCCGCAATTGTTTGTTATTTTTCTTATGTTTTTTCTAAGTTTGTGTTTCTTGGCTTTTCAAAGAAGTTTGAACCAATAATGACGACAAAATTGTCATCATGTTTGAAGAGGAAAGGGCACTGGTGAGAATTTGTATAGTCGCTAGTCAAAAGGCTCCGGTCAACTTCTGCAATTACTCAGTTTGGTTTGTTTTCAATTTCCATGGATGTTCGGCAGCTATTAGTTCATAAAACTTATTTGATTAACGTTATTCACAAATTTAAGTTGCTATTTCATTAACGTTTTTAAAAACAAATATTTGCGCAGGCATTCCAGTTATGAGAAAAATGTTTTTTGCGATGTAGAGCTTTTTTGTCATGTAGGATTTGGAGTGTAAGAAGCGGCAACGATCAGCAATCTTCCAGGCCCTTCGGCCCATCTCATCGGAAAATTGCGCAACGTCTGAGTCTTACCAGCCTCACATACTATTTCATTTTCTGAGCCTAGAGTAATGTTGGCCTGAAGAAGCTGGGGTTTTTAAATTGTTTAATATCAATTTCATCAAGGTTGGGTTCTTTTTTTGATTTTCAAATGAATCTGATTGAAATCAACATTTTTTCCCAATTGAAGTTGCTCCATTTCTTTAGAAGGTCATGAAATTTCAGGTCTGATAAAGAAAACTATTTTTTGATAAGAAAACCCCTTGTGACTTTCTTGGAATGCTTCTGAAAAATCAGCAGCTTTCAAAACTCCGAAAAGTTGTTTTTTTTGTTCCAGCTATCCAGTTCGACAAATTTTTCCATTTTCATCTTCCTCTGTGATGATGCAAAATAGAAGTTTGTATCTTCAACCAGAATTATTTGGAAAATGATGGAGTATATACTGGAGTAAGTTTACGTTTTTACTTTGATTGTTTGTCAATAAGAAAGCTTTTGAAAACAATGATGTCATGGTACATATAAGCTAGTGTTGGTCAAAGGTTTTCTTATTCGTGAAGTGCAAATAACCAATATGTTTTTCCTGAGTGTCAGACTGCTTCAATGTTTGTGCTCCATGCGTTGTTCGAGGTTGGGCGGTGGTATCAAATATACTGGGAATAAAGTAATGAGAATCGTAAAAATAATTATTATCATATAGCAAATTTATTTGATTCTGAGCTCATAGACTTTTACGATGTTGTGGCTTTCACTTGTTTCGTTTTTTGTTTTCGTTCAGTTCTTCGTTTGCCTTCTTTACAAAATCAAACACACAAAAAGAGCCTTGTTTTTCCCAGTAGCTAGAATTTCGTGTCGGTCTTTCCTCTTCCTTTTTCAAAAGCCATTTTGCAATTTCCGGTAGCTTTACATCCTGCCGAGACATTTTAAAATCAAAAGATAAAATTCCTTCCCTTCTCGTCATCATTTTTTGTATTCAAAAGAAAATCGTTCAAAAATTTCTTTCTCATTTTCCCATTCCCATTTTCTCAGCCATCACGACCAGCTCTTTTTATATGTCCACAACCTTGAATGTCACCAGCAGACTCTTTTTGAAAAGGGAAACCCCCTTCTTCTCCTTCCGCGCAGGCATGCATAATTTCGTATGATGCTTGGTTTATGTGAGTTTTTGGCGTCCTAAATAACCCCACCTCTTTCAAGATTTAGTAGCATGTATATACTCAAGCCAACCTAACGTTTTTTGTGTCATTTCATTCTGCTTTTATCTTCTTTGATTTCATTGGTGTGCCACGAATAATGATGACAGGAATTGTTCATCTTTCAACTGCTCTTATCAAAATTTTACATTTCATTTGTTTCGTCAGATGTTTCGTTCTTTTAAAATGATCTTTCAGCCTTATGGAGGAGGAATCTATAAGCTTGGACCTCAGTTCATATGATCCAGAGGGAAAACATAAAAACAGGAAAAGCGATGCAAGCTTATTCAATGAATCGAGAAATCACATGAAAGATGATTTTGGGTTCGAATTGCAAAACTGTTTTCTGTATATTTGATGTTTTAGCTTGTATGAACTGCGCCTATTAGCTCTCACGCAACTTGGTTATATACCAGTGGCAGCTGCAATGTTAATGACGACGTTCATGGAACCATCGCAGGTATTTATCACTTATGAGCCTTAATTCAATACAATTAACAAAAAATCAAACAATATTTGCAATTATAAAGTTGATAGATTAACTGTGCCAGTTTTAGGAATGGTGTCAAACAATTCAAGGAAATAGTTCGAATTGGTACACAAAACCTACAAAGGAGTTTTATTCATTGACTGTTCAATATGACTTTGCATGTCAAGCAAACTCGAATCATATCACTGCCGTAATGTCTAGCCTGTTGATGTGGGGAGCTCTGTTAGGATCATTTATCTGCGGTTTTGCATCTGATAAGTTTGGGAGGAAACCAGTCTACCTAGGTAAACATATCTTTTGCAAAACTTCTAGAGAAATTCTACGAGATTACAGGTTGTCTGGGGATGGTAACAGTGGGACATCTATTCTTTGCATCATCTTCAGTTATAACGTGGCTTGGGATTAATGCTGGACTTGCATTTGTCGGATTCTTTTGTGGGGGCTACATGGTCACCAACTTTGTTATTCTAACTGAAGCATTTGAACTTCCAAGGTCAAGGTTGTTAGTGGTATCCTTAAATGGATGGAGCATTTCAATGGTAGTTACTTATACCATTCTTCTGTTATATCAATCTTACAGGCAATCACAGCTGCGTTGGCTTATACGACACAGTATTGGCTGACATATCACCTTTTTATTGGAATTATTGGAATTCTCCTTGTCATTCTCTCAGTTAGTAAAACATAGTTGTGAAATAGCTTGACATATAACTACAGTTACTTTGTTTAGAGCTCCATGACCTGGGAAAGTTGTCGATGGCTGTCGGCGAATGGCATGCATCGCGAGGCGAAAAAAAATTCTCTACGTATCACTGTTCTTAACAACAAAAAAATGATTAATGAGGAAGATATTGTGATTCTCGAATGGTATGAAATACTAGGATTCAGTGCGCCAACGCATACAGAAGAAAAGAAAACATGGAAAACATTGTTCAAGTCTGCTCGTTTCTTGAAGCCCACTGTTGTTATGTTCTACTCATTTTTGGCTTCCTCCATTGTTTCTTTTGGATTTTACTTTTCCATCGATGTACTTCCTGGCGACAGATACTTGAATATGGGGATAATGGGTCTTTTGAAGTTTGTGCTCGGTTTCACCCCTTTTGTGGTTAATCAGTTTCTTACTAAGCGAGCAATAGCAATTTCCTCTGTTGGTCTTTGCTGCATTGCTGCTTTCTTAATTTTGCCAATGTAAGTCGGCAGGTGTAAATTGATTAAATTAAAAGCGCACACAACTTTTCAGCCAATACTACAAGATTATTGACTTCCAATGGATTGTAATAGTATTGTCTTTGTTTGTTGCTGCCGGGATCGATCCAACTTGGAAGATTAATCATCTGTATTCTACAGAGTTGTTTCCTACATCCGTTCGAAGCATGGCAAGAGGAGTGTGCAATGCCGGGGGAAGACTTGGATCTGTTATGGCTCCTATGGTGACTAGATACTTAGTAATAGTAATGCAAGCCCAGTTTCAGATTGTTTACATGCGAACATTAGGTGTCGTTGTCCCAAATACCATCTTTGCTGCACTTCTCCTGGTTCAGCTGATTGTTTTTGTTGTGTTCCTTCCTGATGATAACGATAGAGAGGCCAACGAGATTAATGATGAATAACTACTCTTTTTTTTACTTCCCTTCAAAACAAACAACTTTGAATTATTTTTTCGCAAATCATTTTGTACTTGTTATTTTTTTACCGGTTTTGTTTTCTTTTGTTTTTTTACAATTAATTCCTTATTACACTTCCTTTTGATCATCTCTTTTTTTCTGTGAAAAAAATTTGAGCTTTAATTCTCAATTTGTGTTGTCATTCCATTCAAATCTTTCTTCCTGATATTTTTCGTTTTCCTATTGAAAAAATTAATGAAGAGCATAATTTAACGCAAAAAAGCAGTAATTTCTGGTTTCAAAAATGTATTGGTTGAGCACATTTTTTTATCGAATGTCGGGAAAATCCCCAGTTTGAATTCAAAGCTTATGCAAATTAGACACTTTCAAATTCTATTTGTAGAGTATGCTTGTGTGACGTCACTGCTAAGGTTTTTGTTCTACACCAACAACAATCCATCAATCAACAGAAATCTCTACTATTGCATATCTCTCAAAAAACGTAGATGCGGGAATTTGAAACTTCAAATTTTTCACTCTCTTCTTCTCCGTTTTTTGTTTTGGGCTAAGTGAGTGCCACGGCATGAAGTCACACCTCTGAAAAACTGCACCCAAGAGAATTTGACATTTTTGCTTTACAACAGAAAAAGTTCATTGCTGGTTTATAGAATATGAACACAAAAAGATTATAAAAAAGCGAAAGAGAGATTCATCAAGTTCTAAGTATTGTGCAGGCATGGAAGCTGTGAGGGGAAGAGACATGGTAAAAATTCTTCTTACTCGGTAATGAAGAATTCAACAGATCAAAAAACCCGTGTGATGTTAAGTTGGAAAAAAATTGAAAAAAAAGTAGAGACACACATGTGAATCAAAGGAATGATGTTTGTGGAAACAATGGAAAATCAAACATTAGATGTAAGCTCAAAATATTAGAAAAAAACATTTGAATCTTACATTATGCTGATTGAAAAATGGAAAACGTTTTTAGAAATCAAATGACAGTCGTTTCACGCATTTTAAAACACGACACATCATGCAGTTTTACGATTGTTACAGCTTGTCCTTTTGCTGGTTGTTCTGAATGGTGGAACGTTCACGATGTTCCCTTTGGCGGTTGAGAGGGTCCTGAAATGTTGAGAATTTGCTTTTGAAATGACATTCATTTAGCCTTGGAATGAAAAATATCATGGGAATGCAGCTGAAAAATAATCTAACCTGGTTGATTCTGAGTATCATTCTGTGAATCACAGTTAGCTGACATATCGGAAAGTCTTTCGGCAAGTTTTGCAGCTTCAGGATCGTTGATTTCCACCTGAAAAACAAAAAACAGAATGACGTTTGGCACTGAATCCCATTAAGGTTTCATATTTCTAATTTCCATCTATGGTAACCTAACACCATTTTTAGTCTTGGAACATTATTCTTTCAATGCTACTTGACTAGACATGTCGGTGGTTTTCACGACAATGCTTGACGTCATTTCACTTTTCATTCTGCAACTCTTTGATAACGCGCGTTATGGTGTTTCCTGCTAAACGGGGGTTTTCTCTTTTCTCGTACACTTATTTGTATATAAAATGAAATTTATTAAGTTATGCTGGTTTTTAAAACTTTATTTTTCCCCGCAAGATATTTTTCAACTAAACGCAAGCCACAATATGAATAGTTTTAATGATTTCATAGTTGCAAAACGAAGTTTGTTCCTTTGAAAAGTTCAATAGGACTTATGTAATGAAAATTCCCATTTATAAGCCATTTCAGCACCGAGGTGTAAACAGAAAGCAAGAATCCACACATTTCTTTTCTAATTTTTCCCTTTCGAAAAGTTTTCATTTGTTATCAGGCAATGTGTACAAAGAGTTTCAGGTTTCACGTAAGCAAAGTGCAAACTAACTAATACGTCTTTGGTTTTTCAACATGACGTAGTCTTACAATGAAAATACTCACTTCGATTTCCGGAAGAGCGTTACGACGTCCAGCTCTAGCAGAAGAAGCAAAATATTCGAGCTCTTGCTCAGGAACTTCTAGTTCTCCCATCGTCGACAGTTTGACACTGAATTATAGTTGAATTTTAAGATGAATTGACTGGAAAATAACAAAAAAAACGACTAATAGAGAAAAACGACGTCAACCGTGGCGGTCGACTGGTGCGGGAGAAAAGACGACGAAGGAGAAGGCGAAAAAGCAGGCATGCAGAGAAACGAAGCAAAGAGGGTGGAGGGCGCCGAGAAATGTGGAAGGGAAGGCGGGAGAAGAAGCAAGAGAAGGGAAAAGAAGGGAAAGGGAGGAGTCCCCAAAGTAGGTCCAACACGAAAAATAAAACGTGAAGTGTGGACGTGGTGGGTGACTGAAGCGTTGCTGCACCAAATGTTTTGTCTTACCACACCAGAATGACTTTTCACTTTTTCATTTCGAGGCTATGGTGTGAAGCGAAAAAGTGATTTCTCTTTATTGCATTTTCGTCAAAACCAAAGTCTTTCGTTTTCAAAAGAAAATTCAATGATCTGAATGGAAGACATGAACATTTGGTGGTTGAAAAAAAGCAATCACCTTCTTTTTTCAGTTTCGAAAGAGAAAAACGCTGTTTTATACAGTTGCATGTTTTCAGGAGGCAATGGTTGCGAAAACTGTTCCGGTATAATCTGATTATGCTAATTAACGCAATGCGTGGTGAAATGGATGACTGATGGTGACTTTCAGAATTTATTATCAAAAACTAGAGCAATGTGACTTGCCAAAAACGTAGTGTTTTATTTACGTCTCCTTCCTGGCAGGGAAAAAACCCAAGTTTTGATCATTGAATTGCTTCCGCCGCTGAGCTTTTGGAAAAATCTATTTTTGTTCCCAGTCAAATACGATTTGTCACGAGATGCCTGGAGGGCAGACACTGAAAGTAACAAAATCCGTCGTTATAAGAATTTGTGTGCATTTGAGCCTTGGAATTATGGTAATTCAAGCAACACAAACATAGACCCACTCAATCGTTAGTATTTTCTGCGAGGAAAATAAAAAAGGAAAACGGAAAAATAGGAGAACCAGAAGGACCCATGCAAGAGACGTCACATTCTTGCTGGATAAAAAACTCTCAAAAATCTTATTTGCCTTATTTCCTTTCTCTCATCCTTGTCCGACATGGACCATGAAACAGACGCATGTGGCAGAATAAAAGTAGAAGACAAAATAAAGGGGTGAGAGAAGAATGATAGAAAATGAGTTTTGTGTTAGGGGTCTCAAAACTGAACCAACTATGGTCTGTGGTGTCTGAGCAAGTGATGGAATGATAGACGAGAGATACAAACTCGATTTTCAATGAATAAAACTGATGATGTAGAGAGGAAACGATAGATGTTGGTCGATTGAAAACCGACGTATTCTTACATTTGTCGGATAGTGAAAGAAATGGAATGGGAGAGCCACACTCTGAACATAAATTGTTTACGCGTTACAATATCAAACTTTTGAAATTGGAAAACTGGTCTTTGGCTTTCCCACAGCATTAAAATTGGTTGAAACAAAAACTTTTAAAAAAAACTCTGAGAAATGACAATATGATATTATCGAATTCCTCTAAAGGTTTTGTTTTGATATTCGCTTCGTGAGAACGTCATTTGAAATAACTGGAAACTGGTATACAACTAACTTATAATTTAGGACCGAGATGATCAACAAAACACACCAATCTCTAACAAAAAAGTTTGTTCTTGAAAAGTGATGTTGTGTGAAGAAAAAACAGTAGGAGAACTTTGCATTGCAAAACACTTGAATTAAGGAAAATTACCAAATAGCAACCTTTTGAACAAGCAATTTTAAAAAAATCAAAATGCTTCGTGACGTTTGACGATTTTTATAAGATTTTATTTTATTCGAGAAATCTTTTCAAAAAGAACACTTTATATTCAATGCAAAAAACCCGAGCGAAACTTGAAAACGGAAACGTAGTGTTGGAGTGAATAACAGGAAATTTGAGTGTGAACATAACGAAACCTAAGTAATCCGGATCAATCACATTTGTGAAAAAAACATACACTGTGACTAATATTGACAGGAAATTTAAAAAATCAAAATAAATAAATTGAAACAAAAAATATTTTGAAGAATTTGAAATATATAAAATGATATTTTTAAAAATGCGTCAGGGCATTTCAAAAAAAAGTTTTTTTTTTTAATTTTCAAAATACAAATGAACAAAACAGTGTTTCTAATAGTTTGAAATAGTAGCAAATAGGTAAAATTTCTAAAAAATCAATTCAAATGAGTAGTATTTTTCTTCGTATCCATTTTCCTAAAAAGTAGTTACCTGTGATGCCAATGTTGTGATATCATTCACTATTTTTAATTTTTTGCTGAAATTTCAAACACGGCCGAGAGTTTTCTTTCTAGATCTGTTGTGAATGTGAATATGCAAATCTGTGTTTTTTAGTTTGTGACAAAAATAGCATTCTGAATTAATTTTTCGGATTGTGTGCTAAACCCTATTTGTTTTTCACTCGTGCCGGGCAAAGTTTTTTTTTAAATAGGACAAATCTGATCATCTTTCTCAATATCTTCACCAGCTCAACGTCTGAGTAGTTTGCTTTTTGCAAATGCTTTCTCAATAACTCTATTCACGATAGAGCTCTTGAGAAACTAAATGACCGCCGACATTGTTCTTTAAAAGATGCGTGAATTTGTACGAAATATTTTTTTCCCATTTCCATTTTAATTTCGTAATAGTTATATGCCCATTATTCTTTTACAATACAACACTCCGCCATTCCGCCAAGTGCGCCTTTTTTATCTTTATTTTTGCACTCTTTTACTGTCTCCATTTGCAACCTTCACAGTTGTTATTTTGAGTTTTTGTCAGTAAGCTATGGATTTCTACGTGATCAACGCGTTAACCGAGTTAGGTGAGCTTTGTTTTTGAATTTTTCACATTATAATTTCTTAGGAATTGTAAGCAAGCTACCGCTTTCATTCCCAACACCTGAGCAAATGAACTTTATTGAAACAATTGCATCGCAGGAAAACACGGTTTGAACCCAGTCATGGATAAAATCAACGAAATTATTTACAGAGCGAAGCTTTGAAATCATCCCCGGAGACGAAAACATTTGAGGAAGAAGGACTTGAAAACCTTGTGTCAGCGCATGAGTTTTTCAGAAAGTTGCAACACGTGAGCCAAAAGGGATCGTATAAATCAGCATCTATCCGTATGGATGTCCAGGTAAAGGGTATATAACAACACCGCCGTGCAATGAGAAGAATATTCAAAGATATCCACTCGATTGGCGAAACATGCTCCGGACTGCAAATTGAACATGAACATCGAAACCGAAAAATGGAACAAGAAGCTGAATATCTCCATGGTCGCTGCTGACAAGCTCCTCAATCAACTTTTGGAAGCCAGAAAAAGTATCATTCAAAGCAGAGAGACTCCTCGCACAGAAATCGAATAAATCTAAATAGCGCGCACCAGTTCAAACAGTTTTTTGAGTTTCGAGCTTTACTATTAAACACATTTCAGATTCCAGATTGATAATCGGGTGAACATTATTGTCAAATGAATGATTTTTTAAATACAATTAGTATAATAGACATCATTTGGAAAAATAAGCAAAATGTTGATACCCGTATTCAGCAAATGTATTGTTATTCAAACGGGGAACTGATACCAAAAGTTTTATAATCATTTTCATATATCAACCGCAACCACTTCATCACTTCTGAATCCGTTCGCATCTTTTTCCCCACATTTTCTCTGATTACTGATCCACTAGTACTGTGTTTTGTTCTGTTTGCTGAAAATTCAACTCTTTTGGTAAAATGCATTTGTGTCCAACCTGATAGTTCGCTAGAAATATGAGCAACGGTGCTATTGTCCACTCCATGATCTTCAAGTACAGCCATAAGCTCATATATTGTGTCTGCTTGATCTTCTTCAGTTTCTCCAAAATACAAGAATTGGTAGTTCTTAATTGTTTTTGAATCAAAGTCACAAAACCTTCAAAGTTCAAGGGGTTAAAGTACGTTTTCAACGATCACCATGACATTGGGGCAAAATGCCGATCTTCATATGAGTAGTTGGAAAGTTTGCCCTCAGCTATTAGTTGAAATCGTTCGTATTGTTTTTTAACAACACAAGTCATATTACGTTTACAACCATAACACCGATGCTGTTTGCGTTTTGCTTCGCTGAAAAACAAAAATTAATTGCTGTTTTACTTTCAAAAAACATTGTATCCGTTTATTTGATTACTTACTGTATACACTTGTCAACAAAAGCTGATAAAAACCGCTCAACCGGATCTCTAAGAATAGCTAACTTTGTTGCATATGATTTGTCAGTTGCAATGTGAGTAGCATGGGTTGCGTTGCATGTTTCCACTGATACACTAAAACGTTTTATTCATCATGTTATTTTTTTTCGTTTTTTACAAGTTTTTGAACTCTATAGTTAAAGAAGAAACTGTTTTGGTGTATTTCCGAGGTGTGTTTAAAAAGCAAAAAAGATTCAAAAGAATAGTTGACAAATTTTTTTGTATTCGGCAAGCTGCTAAGCGGTATTTTTGAGAAGCCTGTAACATCAAACGTTTTTATTATTGTAAGCATATTTATCTCTTACAACAAACGTGGATCGGAATGGAATAAATGGAGGGATTAATGGGAGTCCAGTATTAGCAGGAGCTGTGCTAAATTAAACAATTTTGGTGGTTTTAGAAGTACTTTCAAAATCTGGGAATGTGAATTACCATTATTTGAAAAATATTTGACTTACTGGGTAATATTTTTGAACGTGGTTGTTTTTCTAAAGCGAAAAGCATAAGCATTATCTCGAGTGCAGAAATAAGACAAATTAACAGAAATTAAAAAGATTACAGCCAGAAAAAGTATCGTGTTGAGGAATAGGGTGCTCATATTTCTTGGACTAGATCTTTACCCACATTATAACTTTTGAATGGTTTTGAGTGAAATCACATCATGCCATGTACAGCTAATCCGCTTTGATCGGGTTCTGTCGTATCCCCTCAACCACATTTTCATTCATACGTAGAAACTGAAAGATACAAAAATTGTCATTCTAATTCTTTCTCCATTTACTAAACAAGAGCATACTTTCGACAAGCTCGTGGAAATGCATTTTACACTAATGAGAGACAATTCATTACAAACTCGAAGAAGCACGTCATGACTTCAATCAACTTGCTTTTGCCAGCGCTCATTAGACATAACAAAAACTTGGAGCTAGAAGCGGAAATAAATAAAATGTCCGTTGTTGTTTTGAAGCTTTCTGTTTTTTTCAGACGCGTTATGCTCTGAACGTTTTCATTTAATGTTTATGGTCACTGGCAGAGACTCACATTAAAGCGGAACCTGTATTCTTCATATTGTTGAACAGTCTAGAAAACACATGTCAACAGCATATAACCGTTCTAAGTTTGCATATCTTTCCATTAAATGCATTTTCACTACCTTCCTCATGCACGTGCTTATTTCATATTAATACACCACTCCCTAAGTCGCTCGTTTTCCTTTATTTTCTATCCCATTTAGACATTTTTCTTGTTCGTCACCGGTCATTGCCCGTCAATCATTGCAGTGGTCCTGTCTTGAAATTAAATGAATGGATGAATTTAGGACACGTAGACATGCGTATATTTATATACGTGGTCGGTTTCTCTTTTTTTCGAACATGTTTTCTCCTTGCGGTCGGTGTGTATATGACGTGACGGAATTGTTTGTCGCCGTTGCCTTCGGCATTCCATTTTTGCCTACTGTGTTTTCCGTGTTTTCCCGGTCACCATGTCTTTAAAAAATGTTATGTCAATAGTTTCCGTCAAACAACAAACAATAATAATTACTGCAAAGTATCCCTTTTCAAAAATTTACAAGGATAGAAAAGGAGTGTTCATGGTAAAAGTGCCTGGTAAGCGAGCTGGTAAATTTGTTCGCCATTTCTCATGGGGCCACAGAGCAGAAAAACAAATGCACTATTTGAGACGCCTATACCCTAATTGTCCTATGTCCCATGAGGAATAGTGAAATGTCGTTTCTGAAAAATGCTCGGTGTTTTGCTATTTCGGTTAAAATGCAGTTCAAGAGCGCAGCTTTTCAATGTTTTTTAGCTGTTTTTTTCTCAAAACGGTCAGAAATTTTTAATTGTAAGATCTTGTTGTAAAATGGAAAACTCTAAAAAATTGTATCGGTGTTCATATCCCTGCGTTTGTTTGTCAAGAAGTTGGGCGACTCAGATGAGAAACCGGAGTAGCGCTAAAAGCCAATTGTGTTCAAGAGTCAGTCTTCGCGTTTTGAAAAACGAATGTACAGTAGTATTCTTGAAGTGTCCTCTTAGTTTTCCTTTCTTCTATTTTTCACAATTGCTTTTTTTGGAATTTGCTTCTCCTTCTTCCTTTTTCCAATTTCCCAGAAGCGAGAACGGGAAATGGAAAAAGAATGAATGACGGAACGCAACATTCATAAATCTTGATCAAGCTTTTTTGAATCTCTTGATTGAAAAGAAAGTCGATGAAAAGCGGGAGCGAGTGAAAAGAAATGAAGACTAGAAATTATTTTCGTTTCTGTAAAAGGATTTTAGAATTATTCTTTTTTGGTCTGCTTTTTTCTCATAACAAATGAATGTTGTCTAAAAATTGAATGAACGCTTCGTTGAAATATAGAAAATAAGAAGAAAAAACATTGAAATGTTAAATATTGTGTTCTCACCGATTTCGACAAGCCAAACTCAAAAGGAATCTGCAACCAAACAGACTCCGGTACTGACAAGAAAAATTACTTTCAAAATATCTTAACAAATTCTAAGAAAATAACAAAAAGCACGTCAAGATCTATCAATGTCAAGTCGTCCTTGTTGCTGACCGAAGGTCCCGAGTGCTTAACAAGCCATTGAAAACGGCAACATTGCCTCTGAGCCGCTCACCCCTTTCCCCGTCTCCTTCACGTTTTTTTGTTTTCTATTTTCCTTCTCATTCACTGTTTCTTTCTTCATCTCTAGATGGCCTCCTTTGCAATTGCTTTGCTCCCCTCTCTCACATCCCATTTCTCTCATTTCAACAGCAATACTTTTCATTTCCTCTCGGCTTTTCTTCAAGCAATTAATCCTCCCAGAACAATTTCTTTCCAGTATTCTTACGTGGATTTTTTTACAGTCTTGATCATCTTGAAGTCTTTTAGACCAAAGTGTGAATAATTAAGCAGATTCTCAGTATATATATATATTCAAATTATATTCAAAAACCTCTTATCTAGTCCTTTTCAAAGCCTACTCTACAAAAAAAACAGAAACTGCTGAAAATCTTATTTTTTCTAACTTGATCTAAATTTTTCAAGGACATTTTTTACCATCTTTTTCCATCTTAAATCGCCCGCGCCCCCGTCAAAATTCCCGCTGGGAATTCATAAAACGTGGTCCTCTTTCTCGGCTCCTTGGGTTTGCTGTCTCTTTCTCTTTTTGTCCTCTTTGTGCCGTCACAAACTCGAATTACTGCACCAATATAGGTATCTGGATACTTAGTCAGACGAATTTAATCTCCAATGTTCTTGCACCTGCTCTACTGAGAAGAATATGTACACCTATGTATAGTTTTGAAATTTTAGCTGCTAGCTGCTTTTAAAGAATAATTTTTTTATGATCACAATGCCCAAAATTCTTGTTTGTTTTTGTTGAATCATATTCTCTTATTTGGGATAACCGTTAACGCAAAATATGAGTCCAACTTTGGTTCACTCTTCTCAGAAAACCGAGTGCTAGATTATGAAATCTATCTTCTTGTCGCAAATTGAATTTTGAAAAAATTTGTTCTCAATCTTGCGGAGAAAAGGAAGTTGTGAAGCTGAAGTCAACGATGCGATTGTTTAATTTTTTAGTTATACCAGATCCATGCAAAACTCTCAGAATAGTACGAGCTCATAAATTCTTTTGAAAGTTAGTCATAGTCTATTGGTAAGTCTCGCTTGGGAGTACCCTTAGCATAGGGAATGGGAAAGAAGAGGAAAACCAAAGTTTTTCGTTTTTGCATCTCAATTTCCAGGACGTTTTTCCGGTCACGCACACACATCCAAAACTTCCACTTCCATCCTCACTCACACCATTTGAATACATTATGAACCGCTTTTTGAAAAAGCAGTCGGTTGCTTTCCGCCGGTGTCACTTTGGCTTCCGCAAACTTTATTTGAAAAAATATAGTTTCCCGTTTTTTCTTTGGCGGTATCTTTTTTATTTGTTCAAGTTGTTCCTCCAGCCTTTATTTTCCCAGTTTTCTCTGCCTATATTCATATTGCTCAATTTATGTAGAACATAAATTGAGCAAAGCTCAGTGAACCGAATCAGTGAAGCGATAATAGGTGCACATGGGTCTTATGTCAGGTAAAACCAAGAAATGTTTACTTCTCCATACGTGATTCAGATTGAATTAAGAACTACGTCACTCTTTTTTATCTAGTTTCTTCACGTTTAGAGCACTGCTTTTCATTTCCGAAGCTTTTATTATAGAAACCTATTAAAAAATTTTACGACCGCTCATGAATTTTGAATTATTGTACTTGGAAGAGTTCTTTCTTGAGTTAATTCAGCAACAATAAAACGCATAGGACACATCCTATACTCGAATGTGTCGTAATATTCAAGCGCGACAAAAATTTTGGCGTTTCATTTCTGGAAAGGAATAAGAAAAAAGATCAAACGAAAGCTGTCGTTGGAGATCCTGGACCGCACCTGGCGAAAAACGCTTCTTAAATGTAATCATGCATGAAGTTATGCTCGCCGCTACGCACTTCTTTGTATTTCTCTGTTTGCTTACCTATTCAGTTAAAACACTAAAGTCGGAAGAAAATAACAACTTTGACTCTTTCAAAACCTGCAGATTACAGTAGTGAACGTAATCTAATTAATTTTTGGTCAACTACACCCATCTTCCCATTTTGATCCAAATTTCTTCTCTTTCTGCCTTACAGAATGCTAACAAAGTTGAAATGACTCATTGTGCTTCTAAATTTTTGTTCCAAGTGCTGTGTGTTGTTTGAGAAAGGACAAATTGATGGAGTTTCTAAGCAGACACGAGCAACCTATTTTTCATTCATGTTGAGGTTTAGAATCATTAGATTTTGCTCCGCCCACATCTCACCTCAATTTTCGCATTCTAAATATGGGTTTCGCAGGATTACTGCACATGTGGAGGTTTAAGTGTTATGTTATGCTAAGCCGCGCATGAAAACGAGAAAAGCGGGAGGGCAAGCCAGATTGCTAGTTACATAATTTTATACTTTTGCGGATTAAATATCCATTGGCTTTCTAGGGGCAGCTGCTGGCCAAGCGAAGAGAGGGCAAATGGCCGCTTTGCAATGTCTCGTTTCTCTTTTCTTAAGATTTTGTGCCCATCTCCCTGCTCTCCCGTCTTACTTCGGCTAAGTTAAAGTGCGTTTTTGTCATTCAACTTATTTGCAACACAAAGACGCACAAATTTTCTTTCACATTCGTTCTTTCATTATTTTCCCACCAGATGTATCCTTTCATTTGTCATTTGTCATCTGTTTTACTGCTTCGAGGATAGGTCCCGCACACGGGCTGTTTCAGTTTCAATTTTGGAACATGTCGTATTCCAGTCAAAACTTGGATAAGAGACCGCATTTTTAGCTTCAATTCAACACCCCCGAAGGTCTCTTCTCTGCCATCCTCCCAAAACGAAAACGTTGTGTCCTTTGTTGGGAGCCATTTGTGAGACAGAACACAAATTGGCTCCTCTCTGATTGTGGCGCGGTCGAAGCTGTCGACCCATCTACAAAGAAAACGGAGAAGACGGAGAAGCAGTAGCCGTAGTCTTCAGTGCGGTCTTCTTATCTGCTTTTCCCAACTATGTCTCGTCTTTCCCTACTCTGCACAAATTTTGTCACACATTAACGCATCTACTTGTTTATCGTATGTTTGCTTTCAGAATTACAATCACAGTAGTGTGGACATTGTGAAGAGTCTGCTTGACTTGGATACAGTAGTTTGACCGTTAATTTGATCCTACTGGAACTATCAACGCACTCCCAAAGAGACTGGAAAACTCAAGAAGCTCTTGTTCTCCCTATTGAGGAACCTGAATGGCCTCATTAGGCACGAGGTGAGCACTTTCAAAGTCAAATTTTTGAAAAGACTAAAAGAAAACGAAGCAAAAACGAGTTTCTAACGTTGAAATTTCCATAGTTACGCTGACACGTTGTTGATTTATTATAGCCATAGTGCCTGGTGAGAGAAGTCCAACTTCCACAACTCTTGTGTTTTCCTTAAAACTCGTATTCCAATTTTTCAGGTGGCACTGTGGACGACGAGCCCAAATATGTGGCCGCCAGTCGATGTTCGCAGTCTAACCGCCGAGTCACTAGGACGTGCATCATTAATTCTTGCCGTCGACCTTTTGCTTTTTGTGACCTCCATTCTTAACATTACCGTCATCGCATTTACGCCCGATCTTTCTGACGTCATTGGCTGTTACTTGGTAAGCTATAATACAAAACAAGCACTTTCTGACAATAGAAAAGAAACTGTACATCCAACGTGCAAACGTGTGCTTTCTAACTTTGAATGCCACTCCCTTCTCGTTGAATCAGATCTAAGTTTTCAGTCGTGAAAAACGCGTAGAATCAGATTTGAAAATATAGCTGGTTTTTCGCTAAAACGCTTGGTTAGTGTGTGAATATCCATCTTTTCGTTTCCGTTTCCTTCCTCTCCCCAACGCTATTTCATCATGTGTGGCCTCTTAATTTATGGGCAGAAGCGCACTAACCCCTTCTCATCCATCGCCGTTTTCTCTGCCATCTATAGAGATGGATGTCTGTGTGCTATGCAAAATTTTCCGCTAGATTGGACGGGAAACGAATAATTAAGCCTTCAAAATTAGGTTCAGAATTGGAATTCGTTGCTCACCGGAGAGCATGCTTATGGGTCGCTTAAATGTTACCGTTGCATATTTTTCTTAACTATTGAGTCAAGACGTGCTTTGTTGAACAAAAACAACAGTAAAGGAAGAAAAGGGAGTATGATCATTTTGGACAGAAAGACACAAAGTTGATTGCTATTTCTGCAGACTAGTATAAGTGTTAACAAGATAGAAGTTTTGCGTGAAACCGAGGAAAGCTGGGGTGAATTCAATTAGGTATACTTCTCGCTCCGAGTAGTTTTGGCAAACCTCCTAAAGAAAACATGAAACAGCAAAATGGCATTCAGAAACATTTACTCATCAATTGGGACATGCATTTTTTCTTTCAAGATTGAGCGTTTTCAGATATCTTTGTCAGTTGCTGACCTGCTCACAGCTGTATTTGTCATCCCACTCAGCATCTACTCTACGCTCGAAGGAACTTGGCGGATTGGTGGCGATAATTCAATTATTTGCAAAAGCGCGGCATATATCCAAATTGCTCTTTTCTGTTCTACCGTCTATACGTTTGCTTGGATATGTATCGATAGGTAAAGTTACTCATACATGACCAGTCTACTTAAAACGTCAGTTCTGAGTTATGTAGAATGCGCGCATAGATATTTTTGCAACGTCAAAGGGTTTTTGAGTCATGATTTATGTGGCAAAAGTATTAGTGCACAAATATTATATAGCATTTGATGTAAATCAAACGTTTTCGTCAAAGTTTTATCAACAAAAAGTGAGATGGATAATGATAATTAACTACAATTTTTCAGGTATTCTGCAATGATGAAACCATCCCGATATAGTGAACAATCATTGACTAGGTGCAAATGTTGGATAGTGTTTAGTTGGTTGACATCCATGTTACTATGCTGTCCAATTATAGTAGCAAGAATGCAGGTAAACATTTTTGGAAGCAAAAATTCCATTTTCAACTGCTTAGGTTGTGTTTTATCCTGATGCGCAGCTATGCGTTCTCGACTGGTCCGCAACCTCAGCATACAGTGTCACATTACTTCTTTTGGTGTTTGTACCAACGGTTGTCACTGTCTTCAACACTGGGTGGAAAATTTGGTCAGCAATGCGAAATCCAGCAGCGGTAAGAAATATGACACATGTGTACAAGTATTTACTAGTTGGATTTCAGCTCGACGATAGTCAACGAATGATTGTGGAAACCGATCCAAATTTTGTTCTCACAGGATTTTTATTTGTCACTTTCTTCCTTTCATGGCTACCCTTAGTTATGTTGAAATTGATAGAGCTGATATGGGGTCCATTCGATATGGATTTATCAATGGTATATTGGAGGTTTCAACATTCTCAAAATGAGCATACATTTTTGCAGCTAACTTTTTTCTTTGTCTGGTTGGCTGTGTCAGGTCCTTGTTGCAAATTTCTCATCTATATGTTCACGAATCATCAGTTCCGGAGCTCATTTCTTTCCTACATTTCATGCTCAATGTGTTGTTCTCGCCGGAGTCGTTACGAATATCATGACATAGGCAACAATTCGTTTCTTTAAAATTGATTCACAACAAGCTCATTGAAAATCTGAAATTCTGGTAGCGAAAAAAATCCAATTTCTTTCCTTTTCAAAAACTCCTGCCCAAAAGTTTAAAACTTCCAAAAGTTCATCACTATTACGGTTGACTCAAGGATATAGATCACTTAACGACGATATATATTTTTTAATTTCCAAATTTTATTTGGTATTTCTTCATTCCTATTTTTCCAAACAATTGTACATATTTTGTGATCTTAACGTGATTGTGTCTCAGATTTTAAGATTTCTATGATTTTGACTGCTTTGCTCATTTTTTTCAATTTTATGAAGTAATTACAATTCAAAATCTTATTTTCAATTCAATTTGAATAAATCAAAAAATGTCGTTTTGTCGAGATTAGAAAAAGCAGCCGTTAGTAAGAAGTAATACTGCGAAGGTGTTCCGTAAAGTTTATTCTGTCGAAAAATAAGTGTTAATGACCTACACAGCATTGACTTAAAAGATTTGTTTTTGTTGGGTTTTGTCAATGTTCTGTTAAGCTTTGAAAAGACTGGGTTATGCAAGTTAATTAAGCTAAGTTTTAAAAAATATTCACAGAAAAAAAATCGAAAATTGAAGAAAAAAAGTGCCCGCAAAATACAGAACAAAAAATAATAAGTTAAAGTGAAAAAGTCAAAGATTGTCAGTTTATCTTTGCCTTTTTCTGAAAGCCGGTTGAATTATTTTTCAGCATTCACTGAACTCGGTGTTGACGATACACGTTTGAAAAATGAAGGAAGTGAAAATTTTGTGCAGTTGTTACAGTTCTGAAAATTGAATTCAATTTGTTCTTGAGAGAAACTCTTCTTTTTTCATTTTCAATACTTTTTGAAAGATAAGAAGGAAATGAGCGTAACAAAGCGCAAGTCATTGCGGGCAACCTAATGTTTGTCTTACGTGATCAGATATCACTCATTATTGCTGACTTGTTGACTTTTCGAAAGATTTCAATTGAATATTTGGGTGGACAAGAAAGATCTGGATACCTGATTGTACGAGCACATGAAGTAGAACAGTGAAGCAGAAAGTACGATTAGCAAAAGCAATGAAATGATGGTAGACATAAGAACACACATTTTGATTGTAGAAAACATTTCACCGGCCTCCTGGAAAAAACGTCTTCATTTTCTGAAACAACTTTTCTTTTTCAATAGGTCATAGTTATGACGTTCTATTCGGTATTTTTCCTTACAGTGAATCAACAATCTTCAGTTGGTCTCTTTTCCTTGCTCTCTGTTCGGGTACAACAATAACAAAAAATTGCGCGCTAGGTCCCAGAATATGTACGTCTTATGACACAATGCTCATTTGTTTGTTTTCAGTTTTCGGGAAAGAACGCGGCACTTACCCTAGCAGCAAATTGAATGTCCTCCATGCCACACGCCTTGAAACACGTGTTGCCAAATAAATTGCCAGCAATTGATGGCCCTCCATTTGGACTACTAGACCCAGTAGACCCAGGTGCGCCATCTCCAGAAGCTTCTGAAATACAGAAAACCAGCGAACATTAAACAACTTTGGCTGTTAGTTATTTAGAAACAAGAAAAACATCTGGATGAAAAAAACTTACCCGCACCTGCACCCATAATATTCGAAATGCCACTTATTGTTCTGGAGACATCAGAAAACAGCTGTGGTAGGTTAACTTCACGTTCGCCCATTGCGCTGATTCGAAACAAAAGTGGTGTAGATCAATGAAAAAAAACTGAAATAAGATAATTTATTGCAAAACGGAGAACCCGATAGGAGAAGACAGTTTTGCGCAAAGAAACATGTATCGTGATGATCCGAACGGATTTCGTCTAGGAAGAAGTGGTTGTAAATAAAGGAATTGGCCTAAATAATACATAATAGACACATAGATTTGCTACTGTCGACTATTTAAGTACCAAAAACCCACAGAAAACAAACATTTAAATTATCAAGGGTAGGAATTCTGAACCTCTTTTAAGAATAGTTGTTTAATGTTCTATACCGTAAGTCAGAGCACACCAGGGACAATAGTTTTGTTTAAAATCTTGAAAATCTGACGTAGCGAAGTGCTCTTCGAGTGAGGGAGTGCTTTTGGTCAAAAGTGGTCGTATCAAGAACGGGAAAGAGAAAGTACTTGAATGGCGCAATGAATAAAAAACATCAGTTGACGATGTGTTCTTAAAGAGCAATAGACCGAAATGTGTTGTACATTGTGAGTGAGCAACAGGCTCGCTGACTTCCGGTCAAGGCTTTTGCTAAGAGAAAAACGTTTACTTGTCAGGCGGAAGTGCGGGAAGGAATGTTGTCGTTGTAATGTTTTTCGTAATGGGAATGGAAGTTATACCTTTAGTACTCAATCGTATCTATTGGGTTTGACTATAATCTCATAATTTGAATCGGCATAGCCCTACGTATAACAAGGAAAATGAATTCGAGAGACAGTCAATGCAAAGTGAAATTCTATTCAAAGCTAGTTGGTTGGCACCTATGAATAGGAACAGCTCTGATTTCTTCTTTCTGCTCAAACATTGAAAAGCTAACCACTGGAAATTTTAAAAGAGAAAAATCAAGTTTTCCTATGACTGAAATAGGATACTTGGGTGGGCGAGAAAAAAAAACAGCGCAACAAGGCCAACTTTCTGTCGGGTTTCTGTTTTGAGACCGTTTTGTTGAAAGCTATAAAACATGACTACATAGCAGTAATAACATTGAAAGAGAAGATTAAAGAATGGTGCAGCAGCAATACGAGTCTTGTTGCTATTCCTTGAGCAACACTCACTACTGTCATTTGTGGCTTTCCGTCCTTTCCCTCTCGCCTCAACGCCTCCCTGTTTTGTTTGTCCGGTAAGAGGTGAAGAGAGCAAGTGCGCGCGGACAGGGCGAGAGCGCAAGCTTGCGGAAGAAGTGAGCGAGTGGTGACAAAGTTAATCCGGTGTCTTTCGACTGTGCTCAGAGGGAAGCAACAAGAAAAATAAGCAAAAAAGAGCAAAGACGTATGTATGGTCAGGTCTGACACCCTGTTCAGCTCCGGCTGATTAGGCACCGGTAAACAAAGCAAAAAGTGTGTGCATCGCGCGGCGAAACAGGCGATCCTGCTTATACGCTCTTGGGGTATTTCAATTTTCACTGATAAGGGAACTTAAGAAGATGTGAATCGGTGTTCAATAAGAAAGGATTGAGTATTAAAAGAAAAAATTTCTATAAATCAAAGTTGTCTACAAGACACGACAAATTTAACTAAAAATTTTGATATTCCTCAAAAACTAAACTTACTTTGAATAGTTTGAAAATCATCTTGTTTTTTCCATTTCATTTTTAGTTTTTTATATGTTGCACACCAAACACGGTTCCTATTTTTCTTGAGGCAGGAACGACATACATCCGCACATGCAAACACAAATACGTAAACAGCAAACAGCTCAATTTCGGAAAACAAAAATCCAGAAGCGTTTCCCTATAGTTCGTTCTCGTCATGAACACGTCTGGTCAATTGTTTCTTGCAAAGTGGGATCCCTCACAATGAAAGATTAACGAGACTGCGAAGGAAAAAATAGCCATATTGCGGGTGACGTTTACAATTGTTTCCAGAATCAACAATGAATGAGATGCAGCTGACCGGAGCTTCCGTTAAATTCTAGTTCGTCGATTTTTTGTGAGAATCTGTCAAATCAGCTTCAAATTTATTGTCTTTGCGGATTGAAAGTTGACACTATGCAAATAAAAAAGTTTATTGTAATATAATAAAAAAATGTTGAACACCGCAAGTGAATTATGTATGTTTTTGCGACCTTAAGCCGTTCACCTTTTTGAGAAAATAGATGAATCAGTATGAGTGTAAATGCGACATTTGGCAACGTCGCCCTTCCTAACCTTACTTACTGTTTCCTAGCGGCAGTCGACGCAAGTACGCCCCGCCCCTTCATTTCACTGGTATATTGCCTGCTCGCTTACCCGACGCCTCCCTCAACTGGTATCATTTTTTGATTGTGTGAACCATATTCAGAATAATCCTATGCTTCTCCTATGTTTCCGGTTAAATTGGTGCTTCTGTTAATTTTTCTTTGCCCAAATCGCAATTTTTGTATGTATTTTTCCAGAAAAGAAATGACTAAAGGTACGTTTTTGTTTTTTTTCAGTAGGATTCAAGTTTAGAAAAGTTTTCCTTTTTTTGAATACTTGAAGAAATACGGGTTTTTTTGTTTTTTCCCATCATTTCTTTCTCACATGTGACGTAATACGTTCCTAGTTTACGTAACAGGTACAAATATGAATAAGAAGTGCCGCTTTAACATGAAAAGCGCCGCTCTGGTGGCATTCAAGGTGGAGAGGTTGCTGGTGAACTTTACATTGCACTCCACCGATCTTTTCACCTTCTCCTTCGAAAACGTCTCAAGATACAATTACCAGTTTATTGAATTGCTAATTTAATGATAATGAAGTGATTTCCACATAGATTCTTACAGTACACTGCTCACCATTTGAAGATCAGTGCACAATGGAAGAAAAGAGCAGGCTACAATCTGCAACGTTAGACATGCTCACAAGAAAGCACCAAGATCGAGTAATTTCAATCCGTCAGTATTTCAAGTCACAAGTTCACATTTTCAATGGTACTTGGTTTTGGATGGGGATATTTTACAATTAGTACACATTTTTACAGACTTCTTTTCAAAAACAATTCGTGTTGTACATGTGGACCTTGATCTCATGTTTACCAAGACATATGGGTCTTTCTATCAGGAAAACCTTCAAATTCTGAATAATTTCTTTGACAAAATTCGAACTTTTGCGGTTGGATACACGGAAACTAGTATGCGAACGATAGTGGAACTGTTTTTTGATGAACTTTTTGGGGTAATGTTTAGTATTACCAATCCATTCGTAAGGTAAAGCTAAACTATTCGGTTTCAAAGTTAAACGTTTAGTATTCGCTAACTGAAGATCAAAAAAGTTGCATGGAGCGTCACTACAAAGAAATTCGCACGTTTGATGACATTCCTCAAAAAATTACAAGCCAACTTTCGCTTCCCCTCACCAATTGGAGACATTTCCGAAGTTCTTTAGAATCACTACAAAACATTCTTGATGGATATCTGAATGTAAGTTGCTTTTGTCTCTGCAACACACCGGTGAACAAACATTCGTCATTCTCATCTTCAATTAGGGAGACCTTTCCTGTCCAAATAAATTATTTTGCGGCTTCCTTTCGGTCAAAACTAAACTAAGGTTACGTTAGCCTTTTGTTACGATCTGGTGAACATAAACTTTTTGGGAAAAGGTAGAAAGAGAAAACCAGGACAAAAACGGATAAAGGAAAACCTTGAAACTTATGAATCAAGGTTGGGAGGTGAAAAAATGTGTTCAGCAGCTTTTTTTATTCAAAAAAAGGAAAAGTAGGAATGACATCATTACAAGTTATTAATACGGTTTAGACTATATAAACCCTTCCTGTGGTTATCATGAAGGCAATGTTTTGATTTAAGATAACGCTGAAAGACGAGTGCGAGCGAGGATTGACTAGAATGGAGACTTGTGCGCAATGCCAAAAAATTACTGAAAAACCGTGTTATAACTACTGTGTAAATATTTTATCAGGATGCACACATCAAATGTTGGATAGTGAGGGTGCGTGGAAAGCAACTATTGGTGAGACAATCGTCTTTAAAATGGAGAAGACTGTTCTGTTTTAGAAAGCCTTTTCAAACTTGCAAGCCAACTGAATAATCAGCAAAATCTTGTGTCCGCATTGCGACCAATACCAATTTTGATAAGTGAAGCGGTTATGCACTTTCAAGAAAAGCGAGACTTCATCACTAACAAAATGATAGGAAAATGTCTGCTTGATAAAGAAGATTTTGTTCTCCGTAAAAGACGAGCCGTAGATGTGAAGCCGACATATTCCAATTTCAAATCAAAACCTGTAGCGGCATCAAGAAAAACCCGCGATCATCTGATCTTGAATCAAATGTTTCAGTCTTTCATGACAAAGGTATTCTGTTGAATTTTTCTGCTCCTCCTTTCAAATATTCACTTTTATCACCATTCACAACCAATCCGCTTTGCGACAGGTTAACTAGGTATTATTATTACTAATATTTCAGTTGGAAGATTGGAAAACGTTTTTTGGAAATATACCGGAAAAATTATGCGGGGAGGAAGAGTGGTCAGCTAGAAGTTTGGATAGCTGTTGGAATGGCACGAGCGTGGGCACGTACAATCTTCCAATGGTCAATTATTCACAACCATTCAAAAACCCAGAATATCAAGGAACCGATTTCCTAACATTCAGAGGTACAGACGATCAGTTTACAAATCGTAACTCTTTATAATCCAGGACAATATATTGAAGAGAGACTAAGATTGCATTGGCTTCAATCACGAATAACTCACACTCTGACTGGAAAACCTTTGCAAAAGGCATTTGAGTCTTATCACAAAGCTGAAGCGTATGTGCAGACCGATGATGAAGACTATGTTAGTTCGTTAAGAGATAACTGTTCTAAACGTATTCTTATAGGCGGATTATGACTACGAGCACTCAGGAAATCCTCCAAGCTCAGAAAAGAGTCCAGTGTTTAGTAACGAGTATTTTCCTAACTTTGGAAGCGGAAAGGAACGAATTGAAATAATAATTGAACCGTACCCAGTTAGATCCTTGTCAACGACATGGTCTCCTTTTTTCATATTGATTTGTTTTAGCCATTATTTTTACTTTACAATAATTCGATGAAAATTCTGAATGAAATATAGACGATACTAAGTTTTTCTAGCAAATTGTTAACCTGCTCACACTCATCGTGACTATTCTCACCAATTGACTTAATATCTGTCCCCATTCAATAATTAGACGGTTATGCAATTTAGAAAGACCTGACATCTGTGTGGTCAGATTATCTGCTGCGGAACGTTTATTGATTGGCATATGGCGTATTGAGTAAATTCTGTGGATGAACGTATTCTCCAATTTTCTTTTGACATTTTTTTACTCTTGTTGTGCAAAAACTCCAACAGTGCAGATTGGTAGCAAATGCGCTCTAATGTACGTACAACGCCTCTCCTCCAACTGTACTATTTTTTCATTTTTGATATAGAATAGAAAAAAGAAACGTTATTATCAAGAACAAACTTGCAGGTGAATTGAACTAAAAATCACATGCATGAGGAGGAGAATGACGAAGCAATACAATCGGAAGAATCAAAATCAGACGTAGATTCCGAAGCTGAGCAGTCCAATTTAGAAGGTTAGTGCGTCAATATTGAACGCTTTTTCGAGAGAGCCGAGTCGCCTAAACCAACATATTGGTGACGTTGCATAACAATGATTTGCAATTTGATTCTTCATATCAATTTTTAGTGGAGGAACCAGAAGAGGTAGTGGCAAGCATAACACCACAATCAAGCGTAGTCAAAGATTTTGGAGTTCTACTAGGAGCACTCACAAGCATTGCATTCATGATTTATCTTATACTCACTTTACTTGGGTAAGTTCTCTAGAAAATTTCAAAATAAAAAAAAACGGTCAATGTTTTCAGATTACCGCTAGCTTCTCGTCCATTAGTAGTGCAAAAAGGAGCCGCAAAACCCTTTTTTATGGGACGGCAGCGAAAATTGATAGAAGATAACTACGACGGTACTATTCACCTTTCTTCGTAAGAGTCCTTCAGAGAAAACATAACTCTACAAAAAATTTCAGAAATGCTTCGATTTCCGTTATTCTCTTATACTCTCCATATAGTTATCAATCGAAAAAGTTTCGAGAAGAATACTACGAAGCGGCTCGAGTGACCAGAAAACTTCACGTTGTAAGATATTGACAGATTTTCTTTTTTAAATAATAATAGTTTTCAGGTAAACATTCCGTTTTTCAGTGCAACAAATTGTTTTGACTCACTTTCGTTTTGTCGCCAAAAACACAATGTTAAACATTTTCCATCTCTTATGGCACAAAACCTAGCACTAATGGGATCAGTCTATAATGGACCATTGAGTGCACCATACGTAGTTAGGTAATTGCTCCCAGTAAAAAATCCAAGCTTAATTTTTTTTAGATGGTTAGGACGTCTTCAAAATGTAGTTTTTCGGATACAAACTACGGACGAACTTATTCAACTTTCCAAAAAACACGACATTATTGTGATTTTGTACTATAAAATTCGAACGCCACCAGCTGAATTTCAATCTGCAACAAATTTCACAAAAACTGCGTTTCATTATTACAATGGAGATCCCAGTACAATTTTGTTTCATTATTTCCGCTTCAGTTAATTGTTTCAGACACTGAGAAAACAGTATTCTGTATTGTCACAGATGAATATCTTGCAAATCAATTTCAACTACATAATGAACATGATGTTGTGATTGTTAGCTCAGAATTGAAACTATTGGGAACTTTGTACGCTGGTTGGGGAATGGAACAGCTATTCAATGATGTTTCAGCTTTTGCACTGAAATCCGCCAAACAAAGCATTGAATTTCTGAATCTAGGTATGGTTTTCTCATTTCCCATGTTGTTCTCTCTGGAAACTTAATTAATATTTTAAGGACGCCAGTTTGCTTCCACGCAACTTTCTGAAAAACTGAGTAAAGGATCAGTGCTGTTGTATTTTACCAGAAACATCAAATACGGAGGCAAAAAGTATGAATTGTTCCGGGAAACAGCACGAGATTATCAAACGTGTCCTGAAAAAAATATTCTTTCAATCGATGACCACGAAGCAGCTGAGATTGCGCAGACAGAAGATTGCGCAAGCAATTTGAAAAACAAACTTTGTGACGTGAGTATTGAAAGAATCTAACAAAATTTTCTATTCTCTTGCACAACTAAATTATGACATTAAGAGATTTCATTTAGAAAAACAACACGCTCTCCTTTATGATGATTGATTCTCAAATAGATCGTGAATTAGCTGCTAAAGTTGGAGCAGGCAGAGTAAGAATTACCAAATACAGCAAAAAAATGCTATGTATGGTTTCAGACAGACATGCTTATTGCAATTGACGCTCGTCACGAAATTACTCGCTTCATTCAGGGAAACGTCAGTCGGTATGCTAAAAAATCAATAAATACAGTGGCAACCCCTTATTTGATTGTTTTTCAGTGAAACCATGAATTGTCTTATCCGTCAACATCATAACACCGCCGACAACACGTTTGTAGCAGAAACTTCAAGAATTATTCCGCGACATAAATACGTTTATCAGGATAAGCACTCAAGTGGTGTTGGGGAAGAATCAGCGATCAAATTTGCGGATAAAGTAGCTGATCTGCTTACTTGCAAGAAAGTAAGACAAAACTATTTATTAATGACATTAACTTGTGTTTTAGATTAACGTGGTTTTGTTCAGTGGAGGTACTTATCATAGTTCTTCCATGTCTGCGATTGCACCTTTCCATTTTGTTGCTCACCATTTTAAAGAAGCAAAAGAAGTAATTAGTTTTTCCATGTGAGAAATTCAAAAACATATAAAAAATATTAGTCCAAATCCATGTTTAGAGTCGACGTGTCCAAAACATATGTGCCATACAATCTAAATTTTGAAATGCTTCCTAAAATTTTGGTAACCAGTGCAGATAGGTAAATAATCATACGTAGTTGCAACGGTAACTATTTTTTTTAGCATTGGCCTTAGCTGGACGTATCCCGAGGATTTCATGATAAATCAATCAAATCTTATTAAATTCGTTTTGTCAAGACCTGGGAAAATCTTTGAGCGCCTTCGATGGTTAGATTCCTGCCAAGACGAGTGCCGTAAACGGGTTCGTTGGGAAATGCGACTCAAGCGATTGCAGCTCAAACGACAGCTGAGTCGTAACGTCTCAAACAGCTTGAGGTGAGCGAAAATCCTGTCTGATCACAAACAATAAGGCATACGTCATTGAAACTAATCAAAAATCAAAAAATCTTGAGAATCAAGTTTATTTTTTTGCACATCATGCTAATGGATAAATATTTGTTCTGGCAAGTAATTTCATGTTTTTTTCAGACAACGTGTATTAATTGGGTATTATGACCGGATGCTACAAATGATGGGTTGAAGCTGTACTCAACTGGTGCTGACAAAAATTGTTTTTTTTTCTGTTTTTGGGGTCGACTTTCTTCGGGTGTTTTACAGCGGTTTAAACACTGTGATTTTGTTTTTGTTTTTAGTATCAATGTAAAACTCTGGCTGCTCTTTCAAATGAAAAATGTGTTTCCTGTATCCCAAAGTCCATAAATAGTTTCAATAAACATTTGACATTCATTCGAGGGCGACGGTTTTCACAATAGCTCTCAATGGTTTTTCATGCCCCTTTTTTGTCCAAACAATTTATTATTGGTGAGTGGAGAAGCTCGGAAAGGTGCCAAAAAACTAGGCACTCTTTTCAAAGAGAGCCTAGAGATCTCCAACAAACAGACTGTGGATTGGTTTTTTGTGTCGCCTCGTTTGCAAATGTTTGCATTTGGGCTGGTCAATCACATTAGAAAATGAGTAGAAAAGGGCTGGAGAGAAAAGGCGCGTGCGCCGTCTTCTCTAGCCATGAAACTTTGTGCTGCAATTCTGTTCTCGGTTATTTTGTCTGTCACTGTGAGTTTGATGCGGAGACAAATCAAATAAAATCCCAATCAATGATGTTTTTAAGAATGCTGCCGATGTTCCCGAAGGACACACGGTTGTTGCTCAATGCAAGTGTAAAGACCTAGATGAATGTGCCGACGTTATCACAGCAAAGACCAACAACTGCAAAAAAAAGTAGTGATTTTTCAAATGATTTTTCGTAAATCAAAAAACTTTGTTAAGGGACGAGTGCACTAATAATCTGAAGCAAATAGGAGATTCTGTGAAGATCATGGCCTGTTTGGATGCTGATCATGAAAAAATGATGAAAGTTGAAGTTTGCGCTAAGAATAAGTTGAACGGAGAACTTGGTTGCACAAACTCGGCTACAGCAATCAATCTGACTATTCCTCTTATTCCAGTAATTGAGATTCCATCCTTAGAAGAGGCCGGAGCTGTTCCTGTTGGAGAACAAGCTTCTGCTCAGTCTGAACCACCACTTCAACTGAGACAATACCTTATGTGTATTGATGAATGTACTCATGACGATATGGACGTGATCCCTGGACGCAAGAAGCGCAGTCCAGCTACATGTGCGTTCAAGCTGAAGTGCGCCCTAGCCCCTCCATCTGAGGCTACACAAAACGCTTACACCGAATGCCAGAAGGAGGTGCGTGAACCTTTTTTCTTGTATCAATCGTCAGTACCGAAACTTTCCAGCTTGCCTACGATCCTGTTCAAGGAGCTGCCGAATCATGCAACTGCCTGAAAGCCGCTGGTGTTAACATGACCTGTGCCAATTAATCCCGCACGCATACTTTTCATTCTGTTCATTTTCTCCATTTTTCTCTGTACATTTATGTCATTGAATAAGCATTCGTCTTTCCAACATTTATCAAGCGACGACTTTTGTTGTCTTCATGGTATGAAAATCATGTGATCATTGATTCTTTCGCTATAAATAGAACAGAAGAGGAAACAGTATCACAACAACAAACTTGAACAACTTGTTATTTCAAAAGGGTGCGTGTAAACTCAGATGTGTTATGTCATTATTACGCTGAAAACTGAGCCACCAGTCTCAACGGAGGACATTTTCGAACAGAAACAAAAAGATCGCAGTCTGATGACGTAGTTCCGTTTTACATATCATTTCACCTGAACTTTGTAAAAAGTGCGTCTACTGATTCAATACTTTGTGAAGCCATCAATTATTTGAAAATCATTGACAAGTCAGTAAGCGACACACGCATAGAAACTAGTGCGTGCTACTGATGTTCTTGAAAATAAAATTCAATCATAAAAAACAACTATAAAATCAGTATTTTGTATTATGTCACAAGTAAAAAGCCGTTTAATTTTTTACTTTTTTGTGTTTCAAGAAAGTTTTTTTAAAATTTTTACTAACTTGTTTACACCAAGTTATGTTGTTGGTTTTTCATATTTATTTTGTAAGGTATTGTTTTTTTCTTGCTTGGAGTGCTTTGATAACGCCATTTTTCAAATACTTAATTTCCAAACGATGACACGCTTTTTGCATGTGTTGCAACATTACCCATCTTTAAAGATCATGCGCACGGGCTGTAAAAATGGCCAACTGCATTATCGTCTCGTCTTTTGCATTATCAAATTAAATAGTCAAGGCGTTATCTTTGACGACCTTTATGTTTACACTGTTAACATGTCTCTGTTACTCTCGCAAAAGAAAAAGAAAAGATAGAACAAACTCACTAGCTGACAACAATCTTTAAAGAAAAGGCAACGCGTTGAAGAGGTGTGGCCTAAACATTTTTTGTATTCAGAAGAGTGTCAGACTAGACAGGCTAGGGAAGTCGAAAAAACAGTTCACAATTTAAAAAACGTATCAGAAAACTTTTAGATGCGCTTCAGATCTTGCCAAGCTTATTTGTTTTAGTGTTGTCAACCAAGTTTCTTGTCTTGAAAGTGCACCAAACTTCTTTGACTAAATCTTCTCTTTTGCATAAACTTTGGCTTCCTATCCATTAGAATTTTCTGATGATACGAATAATTGTAGTGCATACTTTAAAAATCACTAGGGCTTCGTTTTCGCTTGAATTTCCAAAACATTTCAGACATTGAAACCTTACATTTCATAATAACCATTTTGTATCAATTTTATTCTTTAATTTTTTATTATAGCAGAAAAGATAGCCAGTTAATGTTCCAATATATTTTTTAAATAATTGTCTTTGTTTTTCGCACTCTAAAATTGGGTTTTATGAGACGTTTGGAACAAACTGTTCTTTGGTTATTGTGAAGGAACGCAAAAATAAGAAAAATCTGGTAAACAAGGAACAAGTTTAGTTGATCGCATGCATTTTTCATGGTCTTAGAAGTGATTTTAAACAAAGCGTTGCTATTTTATGAGTTTTCGGCTCTGACATGTAACAATTTAATTCAAATTTATAAAAAAGAACACATTTTAAATCGTGTCGCAGTTCATATTCTATTTCCTAAAAAAATAGGATAATAGAAAACCTTGATATAACAATAGGTGTACCTACCCCTCTATTGCGATTGATCATAATGCTATCGATCATGACCACACGTCGTACTCAGTACACAGGTCGCCCTCGTCATCTGTTCTACGTTTTGCTATTTTATCGTCATCTATCTTGAGGAAAAACAGCAAACCGGAATGTGATTTTCTGTTATCTTCTAAAAATAGAAAACGATCTTCGCATTGTAATTTGAAGTAAAAAAAATTGTTAGCTGATTGTGTGAAATACGTCATAACAGTTTCTGTGGTACGTTCCGTACTCTATGCATCTGTTTGTGACTCTCACTTCTTTTTTTTTTATTTTTTCACGTGTTCTCTATTTTTTATTGTTCTCATTTGATCATTGATTCTTTGACTCTTCGTATCTCACAGTCTCGATATTTTCTGAGTTCTCCGTGCACTCTACAACAATATTACTTGCAGCTTTTCATCCCTGCCTAATGTCTTTGTATTTTTGATTGAACAAGGGATTTCTCGTCAACTGAAAAATACGCTTTTTGTCCATTATTGGCAGAAAGCAAAAACAAGCCACTATTTCGTTCTTTCTAAACTTCTGTTCTTTTGACCTCGATTTTCTTTTAAAGATTGCGGAAAAGAAAAGGAAAAGGGATAGTTAGAAAAACGTTATGGTGGATATCTTATTAAGAGAAAAAGAAGTCTACATTGAAAACTTTTTTCTGTCCAAGACAATTTCTATTATGAGAATACTTACTTTTTTAGTCCTTAACAACTATGAGTTCTGATGGGCTGATAGTTCTTAAAAAAGTACTCAAAGCTACACTTTTGAATCTTTTAAACCATTAAACATTTATTTTGCGTTGTGAGCGAAAAATTTTAAAGGCAAATACATTGGAGGACAAACATAGAAAGATTTTCACGAATAGATGCAAATCTCGTACCCAGGTCATCCAGTGCACCGAACATCATCTTTTCCCCACATGATTTGAGAAAGACGGGTGTTGTTGTCCCCATATCGTCAACGTTGAAAAGACGAAAACAGCGGGCAAATAATGGAGGGTGTCTCTAAACTCTCTACTTGTTCAGAGCCCCTCTCGTCCGTATGTATGTGTATGCAACGGGTCTCTTTTCTCTCTTCCACGACTATTTCATTTTTCTCTGAACGACCTCCATGTCCTTTGCTGTTTTCCTTCTTCTCTTTCACTCTATTACTCTCTTGCGTTAGTTTCTTTTTTCTACTATGTCGATTTTCCTTGCACCCATTGTGTGCCCATGAGTTGTATTTTGACAATTGCTCTTCTCAATTTTTTCAAATATAACTTTACTACTCAAACTGATTTTAAGCTTACAATTTTTAACATAAAGACATCTTAGGTTTTCCCGCACACAAGTCTTGGGGCAGAATAACCAACCCAAAACTTCACTGAAAAATATTTGAAACCGCATACAAAACTGGAGCCCTATCACGATCAATATTATCACCCAACCGTCGAATGCCATCTGTATGTAAGTTTCCTAAACTTCCGAACTAGTCAAAAGTTAAATCACGTAGTATTAAAAACCAAGTGATGTTTAAAAATCTCTTTTCCAACTCAATTCAGATGCATGCATGTTTGCTCACTGCTACTATTTGAGCACTGTTCAAATATATGGCATCGTATCAAATACGTATCGCCCTAAACGAACAATGAAAATTTTGGAAAGACAGTAAAAAATGGTTTAACCAGGCGTATAAATTGTTAAAAAATATTGCGATATTCTGAGCGCCAAGAAAATACAAAGTTGGAAAAGTCAATCCCTAGATAGAAAACCGGTTTGTTTACACAACCCCACTGATAGCGATTATAACTACCAGGAAAATAATGTTTTTGGCGCCCAAATTCCACCCACACTCTTTCTCTTCGTTTGCGTGTGTATTATCGGGGAGTGGACAGTCGGCGGCAGCGGCAACACTGCGAGCGCCGTTTCCATCTTTAAAGATTGCCCAACGCCAGAAAAATAGTGTACTTTGCGCGGAGAGTGGTTTTGCGGCGCATTCTCTATGAAAAGATAGATGTGTATCATCATTCTACTTTTTCCTGCTTGACAGTCTGTTATAATTTTTCTGTGTATACGCACACACCACAGTAGAGAAAAAGACAACTTGCCGAAAAAGGGATTTGAATCTATAAAGATCATGTCTATTTTTCGCACTCCTAATCTTCGAACCGGTTATATACGCATCGAATTTGATTTTTCCAATTTTGCAGAATAACAGCGTGGCAACAAACATGTACAATACAAGAAGAGCCGCCTACATGAATTCGTGTAGCACAGCAATGGAGCTTCCCCCTCAAAGTATGCATCAAAATTGGCAAGGTTTGAATTTTGAAAAATTATAATTTGTGGATGATCTTCTGAAAATGTCAATTTCTAGATACTGAGTACGTCAGTACTACCTGCAGTAGCAATATGGACGCAACGGATATTCCAACGTACGACACTGATAAAGGCGATGGTAAGTGTTTTCATGAAATTCAAATTCTAGAACAATTTTAGAACCGTATTATGAAGAAGAAAAGAAACCATCTCGTAAACGAGCAAATACAACTTCTAGTAGTGGTGGAAATGATAAGGAAAGCAAAAGAACTGCAAACAAGGTTTGTAAAACTTCAAAAAGAATCTATTCACTTTTGGTTTATTTCCAGATCTGTCGTGTCTGCGGCGATAAAGCTTTCAGTTACAATTTTAATGTAATAACCTGCGAATCATGTAAAGCTTTTTTTCGACGGAATGCTAACAAGGAAAAAGAAATTCGATGCCCATTCAGCGACCAGTGTGAAATTAACATGGTTTCACGTAGGTTTTGCCAACGTTGTCGGCTTGCCAAATGTTTCACTGTGCGTAGCAAACTTTGAAAACCGCTTTTACAGACTTGTTACAGGTTGGAATGAAAAAAGAATGGATTATGTCTGAAGAAGCAAGGCTTGAGAAAAAACAGCGAGTAGAAGAGAACAGAGAACGACGGTTACAGGATGCTTTGAACCGAGCTATTGAAGAAGCAAATATGGATGAAGAAAGTGAAAACAGTTACGATGAAGCACCAGCAACACAACAGATGTCAGTGAGGCAATACCTGGCTACAGAAGAAGGCATTCAAAACAAACAGCAGCTTCCACAACAAACGCAGCAACCAGAAGACGAAGATAATGTCAATCAGTATCACTTTAACAGAGATGAGGAAGCAATTGCAAATTATTATCAAGATGGTCCATCGGAACAACACACATATCAACCTCAGGAATAGTAAGATATTGTCTGAGAATTCCTCTTGAACTTACTTTTTTAGCGATTACAACACTCCTGTTGGGGACCTAAAGGGAACTTCAACGGCTCTGATTGAATCTGAAAATTGCAATGGTTAGTTTTTTGTAACTTTTTGAAGCTGAACTAACTGTATTAAGTTGCTACATCTATTGCAAATAACATTGTCCCAAAAGCTAATACTACAACAGCACTCAAAATTAGTAGTGAGGGAGTTTCCGCAAGCACTTTTCTTCCGTCGACTTTGCCAGCAATTCAAAATGTTTCAGGTGCGTTCTTCACGCATGGCTTCTTAAAATCCGTCTTTGTTCAGCAACTTTTTCAAATGAACAATTGACTATTTTAGGTATTCATGCATCTGATGTAGTTGACGGTAGCTTGATTTCTGCCGTTCAAGTTCAAGCAGCCGCTGCCCAAGCACAAGCTGTCATCAACCAAACACAACAGGTTATAAACAAGAAGACTTTTGATTCAACTATCGTATAATTTCAGTTGGCTGCAGCTGTTGTTGCTCAACAAGTTGTATCTCAAATAGCACCGGTATTGTCTGCTGTAGCGCCACTCGATCCTCTTATGGCACCTGGTCTTGCCCCAATTAGTGCGCCAATCAATCAAGTCATGGCAACTTCTCTCAGCTCATCTATCCCTGGGCCTTTAAATCAAACCCCTCTCGGTATTCCTATCATTGCAAAGGATCTTCCTTGCAATGCATCTCTTCTTAACCAATTAGAACATACAGCTTCTGAGATGGTAACAGTTCCTAAGAATGTGAGTGCAATAATTTTTGCAGACAAACTCGATGACGTTGCAGATGCTTATGAAACTCATTCAAAACACTTCTCGTACGTCATGTACGTGCTCGTGTCTTTGCGGGCGGTATCCGCCCGGATCTACAATCGTCGATGAAGTTACAAAGGATCTCTTGAATGGCAGCAGTTCAAACAGCAGCATTGCCCCGTTGGAAAGAGATGAAGCTCGATTAGAAACTACAGAGGACATGCAGGTAAATTTTTAATACAAAAATGTCAATACGCTATGTTATTCAGATGAATGGCCTACTGCCTGGTGAATCAAACTCTTCTATCCATTGGTTAAGCCAACAATCTTCAGCTCAAGCCGTAGTTGATCCAATTTGCCATATAGTTTCTGTAGAAGAAGAACAAAACCGAGAACGGCGGGATTCTGTGTTTGGAGCGTATACCTCAACAGACATGATGTCTGTCGCTCCTATCAGCGTTCAAGAAGAAACGTTCTGGGAACACACCGTGGCTGAAAATGAGTCGAGAGAGCTATCTGAAGAAGAACTGGAGAAAATGGAAGAATTGACTGAAATTTCCAACTGCTGGACAAGCAGTGGGTTGGACAGTGTTCCTATTCTTGATCTTTTTAATGAACACAACATTGTGACAATTATCAACAACTTGAAACTGCTTTCGTCATTCCGTTTTCTTCAAAATCGCGACAAAAGACAAGTTGTGAAACGTAAGCTCGCGTTTTGGAATATCCGTGCTCATGATAATTATTTCAGAAGGCCTATTTAATTACTGCGTTGTTAAATGGATGCAACATAAGGAAAGCATGTCATTGGATGGATTACCGGAGATCGTTCAAAACGATTTCATAGAGTAAGAACCTAGTTCATCAAAAAGTCATCACACAATAATTTCAGGCTGACCAAAATGAAAGAATATCATTATCGCATTCAGCCTGGAGCCTTCAATGCACTTGCAATTAGTGCTCTCTTCCATTCTTCTGTCGAAAATTTGATTTCTACTGAAGTCTATATGGAGCAACTGGTTTACAAAAAATTACTTGACAAGTTAAATGGTTTAACTTGAAAAAATCACATTTTGAATTTTCAGAACTCTTCCGATCAAAGTTTCTAGTGATCATGTGTATAATAATTATTTCCCAGTTATTGCAAATGCTGCGCAACATTTGGAAAACATGATCGGAAGGATTCCAGATCCGATTGTCCGATATAATATCAATTGAAATTATTATTTAGCAAACAATGTTTTTGTGGTTAATGTCCTAGAATTCAACATAGTAACTCTGATTAGAACTTTTTTCACATTTTCGTCTGGTTTTTTTTTGTTGCACTCACATTCCGGTAGAAATCGCTGATTGTGATGGAAAGTTTTCAACTGTACATATACTTGCTCACTGGACATCTCTTGTTCACGTATCCCCAGAACCATCTTACTGATGTTACTTCTTCTGTTCTTCCAAGTGTTTGTCTCAACTTCCCGAAAATTACCTTGTCAATTTACGAGTCATACTGTTTAAAAATGTTCCTCTGAAACGCCTCCGTCTAGTTCATTTTGATAAGATACAAATATATTCATTTTGCACATTGTTCAGGTGTTTTGTCCTCTATACATTCATTATTTGACAATTACGATTCTCTAGTCTTCTTTTACTGAAACATTTCCTACAACTTTCGATTCGTTGGTCTAAAAATTTGTCATTTCGCTTCCTGGCTTGTCTTGTCAATTATATATTCTACATTAGAATGCTCATAACTTATGTCATATTGACAGTTTTCATTTCAATAAAAATGATATTTCTATTTTTTGTAATTATAAACAAAGAAAAAAAGATAGTTTATTTAACGACGTGTTCGTTTTAATATGTAAGATTGCTGGTTACAAATTCAATTTGACTTCAAAAAAACGCAGGTTGTGTTTGAGATGCTTCTAGTAATACACGGAAAAACGGATTGTTTTTCTTAGATTGGAAAAATACTGGGAATGCTGTACGAATGGGTCAGAAATGGTATATATGTCAATTTTAACTTCGTATGGAGGTAAAAACATAGAATAGTATGTTTTTCACGACTAGTAAAAAATAAATAATATTATCAGAGGTTTGATTAAAAAAGGCTTAAAGGGGAGGGGAAAGAACTTTTGTTGTTTTATTTTTCATTAAATGACATTTATCCGGTTTCTTGCCCGTCTGTAATGTTGGGTTTTGCAAGATTTTTAAATTACGGTTACCTTCATTCTTTATTAGTTTCATTTGCCGTTCCATCCACTGACTTTTAGCAATTTGTTTTAACCATTGTTCTAGACATTCCAGCAATTTGCATATTGCTTGCAAACTACTATCTGGTGACGCTGAATTTTTGTTTTTGCGTGTTTTTCTCTAAAACATTAAGAATAGAATCACGTTACAATTGCAAGTTTTTACCGAATTCACAGCATGTTCAATTTCCGATAACATGTGGCACATGATTTTCAAAGCGGAATCAGAATCAGTTTGCAAAAGAACTTGTTCGACAAGTTTAGAATTCATTGATTGAATTGATTGAATTTTTTCTTTAAATTCGAAAATTTTGCCCGAACCCTTGGCAACTTCCTTTTCCAAAGACTTTCCAAGTATTTCCCAAACAGCCGGACAACCCCCCATGAACCTTTTGTTTGCATTAATGAACTGAAATTTGAAAAGTTTGACTACAGCGCCGTTTTCTCACTAACCGAATATTCTACTTGGCGGGGTTGTTTTGCAGGCCCAACAGTACTGATGTCTTCACTTTGACGTTTTCGAAACAAAAGGATATACGGCTGTTCCTTGGCCAATTTAGTGCTGCTGCATCTTTCAACGTTCAAGTCGTCAAATTTGTACCATGTTTGATCCTGCTCGTGTCGAATAAAAGTAACATAATGACCATACTCTACGTTATTTCCCTCATGAACAATAAATCCTACTAAATCATATGTGATGTGTTGTCCATTTGTAGTCCACTGATCAAAATTTATTGAGTTCATTGGGAACTCAACAACTTTATCTATTTTGCGAGTTCCGTTCATTGTATGCCGAAATCTTTTCAATTGAATCAAAAGTACTTCTGGCAAAGTCTTTGCTTTAGTTGTTTTTGTTGCATCGACATGTCTGCAACTTTTTAAATTCATAATGCGGTACAATGACCTTTAACTCACGTGTTGCATTTGGCGCAGCAATATTGGTTATCCCCACAGAGAGTACTTTTCTGGAAAAAACTCTCAAGGCAGCTGTTCAAACTAGTTTTGTTGTCGTTTCTCTGATGAGCGCTTAACCCAGGGTCAAGATTTCTATGCTCGTCCATTTTATCATTTCTTTCTGACGGATCAATGACGTTTTCAACGACATTTTTATCAAATGTTTCATAACTATTGAAATCATAAGCAAAATCTTCTTCTTCGGCAACAATGGGAACAGAGAGATCCTAAAAATGTTGGTATATGTACATTTTATTGTTAAACTTACCAGAAAAGTTTCATATGTTCTTGATTGGAACCCGCACATGTGACAAATTATTTGATTCTCTAGCGTCCCTTGAAATACTTCAGAAATGATTGTCTTGCGCGGTTCATTTAAGAATCGTCCCATTTCAGTGTCATTTACGTTTGGTAAAGCTTGTATCTCTAAAAATACTTTCATTTCCCGATCCAAAATGTCGAGCAGTGATCTTAGAAACTCAGAGGCATCTTGTTGTTGGAAACTTTCAAAGCCAGGCAACAGGGAGCGAATACACTTAAAGTATTGTGTGACAGACTACTTGGGTGAATTCTCACTTACAAAAATAATTTTCCATGGATTTATAAACGGTACTGAAACAGCACCCCACATGATTCGAAAGTCCACTGCAAGTTGCATTGTTGTATTTTTTCCAAATGTTGTGTAAGCTGGCCATCCATTTGGCGGTTGCTGAAATCTCTATTATTTTTTCCTACTTTTTGAAATTATTTACGAATGTGGTCATAAATTCGACAAAAGGTGCACAGTGCCCAAGAAGTTGAAATACGGCGTTCATATAGCAAGTGTTTCCAAAGTTAACATATCCGGTAAGAGCTGAAAAATACTGTTTGTTACTAAAACTATGAAGCTAGTTGAACCTTGCAATTCAATTGTATTGGAGTTCATCTTTTTACAATGCGTCTGAAATAATAATATGTTTGCACAGGCAGACTAAGTTATTGATTATGCTCTTTGTTTTATTACATACCGTCGTTTTCAAACGCATTAAGAACTGCCTGATAGGAACTCGATTATTGCATTGAAGACAAAGTATTAATCTAAATTTGTGATGAACAACTATAGGATGATCGCGATTCTGAAAAATTTTCAAATTTACTACAGTCATTTGGTTATTTCAAATAGAGCACAGATTTTAAATTCAGAACGTGTCAACTTACCGCCATGTGGGAGAAGATATGGGCAATATTTTCGCAACAGCTGAAAGAGAGTTCCTGAACACAATCTTTGTGGATGCATGAAAAATGAGCTGGCCCGCCACATTCGAGACACATTAGTTTTTTTCGAAGTAAACGGCGGATATATCGGGGTTCACATTTTTCGTAATGATAGCACCATTCTACAATTTCTTTATCAGCACTTTGTTGAGGTTGAACGTTTACCTTAAACACGTTCAATGCTACGAGACATCGTATTAAGATTACTTACATTGTCGTTTTCAACAGAGTTACTGGGTTCGTGATCTGAATCTGTTTTATCAGAGTCCGATAATTCCGAAAAATTAGATACTTGGCCATTTTGTTCCTCGGAATTAAGCAATTTTCGATGCTTCACTCGTACCATTCTGTTGAATAAGTCATTCAGATTTGGGTACAAAAGAAACACACAATAAAACGGTACAGTACGTTTAATCTTTTCATTCTTGTCTAAAATGAAACGTAGGGATTGGCAGAACTTTGCATATTTTCCTAATTTTGAACTTGAATAAACATGCAAATAGAGTTGCGGTTCAAGTTCAGACTCAGAGTTTTTCATGTTAAATTTTAAAAGAACAGTACTAAATTTGAAAGAAACAACAAATAATACTCCATTCAAAAAAAATAATTGGAAAAAATTACCATATCGGCTCACATTAAAAAAAAAACTGCAAAAATCAATGGAAAACGGAGAGGGTGCATGACGTGTAACAAAATTTACAACACTCCGCAGTGGAGTTAAATCGAGCGCTCTTACACATTTTTGTTCGGTACCTATTTTTCGATATGCTTTTGTTGATTTCTTTCAACTGTGAACAAATTTGAAACAGTTTTATTTGAAAGCATTTATTCCTTATAGTAGTTATTATTTAACAAACACCATAAAACGTGTTAAAAGTTTTCACAGACTAGTTCAATCTGAACGTGCGGTTATCGGCTTTTAATTTTTCAATAAAAAAGTACGCCTGTGCTTTTGAATTTGACTTCGTTATCTGTTTTCTTGATTTGACTACACCTATAAATTATTTTTTCAGGGAGCAATGCTGGGTAGAAAGCTTGCCGCCGGTTGTCTTCGTACTGGTGTGAAGGCTTCGTCGTCGGCGCCGGCTACACAAACTCGCAATTCCCACACTATTTGGTACCCGGATGCCAAGTTTGAGCGTCAGTTTAAAGTAAGTTTTTTAGCCAAATCGGTGCTTAACGTCATTAATAATTTATCAGACTGGAGGTACTCTTGGCAAGCTGTGGATGTCAGAACGTGTTTCGGATTTTGATGAGAAAATCGGACTTGACAAACTTGAGAAATTGGCTTACTCGGACCCAGTAATGAGTGATAACTATACTGGAAAGAACAGGTTTAAAACAATAATTGCAAGTTCATCTAATACACATTGATATTTGACAGAGAGAAAAACCTTGAAAACATGATTCTGAACTTTGGGCCTCAGCACCCTGCCGCTCACGGTGTGTTGCGTCTTGTTTTGAAACTTGAGGGAGAAGTGATCATCAAGGCTATTCCTCACATTGGACTTCTCCATCGTGCCACTGAGAAGCTTATTGAACACAAAACCTACACTCAGGCTCTTCCATACTTTGATCGTTTGGACTACGTCTCCATGATGTGCAACGAGCAAGCTTGGTCTTTGGCGGTTGAGAAGCTTCTTGGCATTGACATTCCTCCAAGAGCTAAATGGATTAGAACTTTGATGGCAGAACTTACACGTATCCAAAACCATATTATGGGAATCACTACCCACGCTCTGGACGTTGGCGCTATGACTCCATTCTTTTGGATGTTCGAAGGTTAGTTTGTTAATGGTGTCTCAGGAATTGCATAAAATCCTACTCAATGTTTCAGAGCGTGAAAAACTGTTTGAGTTCTCTGAGCGTGTCTCAGGTGCTCGAATGCACGCCAACTACGTTCGTCCTGGAGGAGTTGCATGGGATCTTCCGGTTGGATTGATGGATGACATTTATGATTGGGCCATCAAATTCCCAGAGCGTATTGATGAGCTCGAAGACATGCTGACCGAAAACCGAATCTGGAAAGCCAGAACCATCGACATTGGACTTGTCAGCGCGTCAGATGCTCTTAACTGGGGTTTCACTGGAGTGATGGTTCGCGGATCTGGTATAAAGCAAGATGTTAGAAAGAGCCAACCGTACGACGCCTACGATCAAGTCGAGTTTGACGTCCCAATTGGAACCAAAGGAGATTGCTATGACAGATATTTGTGTCGTGTGGAAGAGATGAGACAGTCGCTGAACATCGTTCATCAATGCCTGAACAAGATGCCAGCCGGAGAGATCAAGGTCGATGATCACAAGGTTGTACCACCGAAAAGAGCGGAAATGAAAGAAAACATGGAGTCTCTAATCCACCACTTCAAGTTCTTCACTGAAGGATTCCAAGTGCCTCCAGGAGCTACCTATGTGCCAATTGAGGCACCAAAAGGAGAATTCGGAGTGTACTTGGTCGCCGACGGAACTGGAAAACCATACAGGTAATTCAAGATGATGATACTCACAGAAATGCCCATTTTTCCAGATGCTACATCCGTGCGCCTGGTTTTGCTCACTTGGCTGCTATTCACGACGTTTGCTACATGTCGCTCATTGCAGATATTGTTGCTGTTATCGGAACCATGGACATTGTGTTCGGAGAGGTCGATCGATAAAATTCAAACTTAGGCTTGTAGACGGAATCGATAGTTCACTCTTTTTTCAAATATTCATTCATTGTGAACTGGAAATGTGTTTTATTTCTTCGACAAAAACTGTAGATTTGTTTTAAGTTGTTAATGTTTTCATAAGTTTCATGAGCTAATAAATGAATCTACACAACTAATTTTGAATTCCACTGTACTCAATTCTGTTTCCACATCAAGTCGGTTGTTTATTGATTTTGTAAACAAATACCCAAAAGTCCTTTTTCTAGGTTTTCTGAAGACAATATGAAAAGCGAACAAAATCTTTTCCTTATTAATACCAAAAACAAAATAATCGTAAACATATGTAGTGACTAAGAATAAAGAAAACGTTTTATGAAAGGAATGATAAAACGCGTTGATGAGGTTGTACTTCGGGGTGCCACAACTGGAGCACAAGAACCAGTCGGAAAGAAGATGAAGATGCTCCGTCAAATTGAAGCTGGAAAATGTTTTCAATAATATCCCAACTTAGGTTATTCTGGTACCTCATGCTCGAAACTTTCATCGAATATTATGAATTTGCCTGATCTCCATCCTTTGGTCTCATTACCTACACGTATCCTAGCTTCAGATGGAGATACTAGTCCCATGTGAGCTTGAAGGTGGTAATTGGTTGGCCCGCAATGAGGAAGAATGGAAGCACCAGAAGAAAGTACTGAAAGGTACATTTCTGATTTACTCGCATTGCTGGATGACGAGAATTCTTGAAGAATCAGGCAAGTTTGTGGCATTCGCTCGCAATTCTGCTTGATGAAGTTTTGCTCAAACAGTATTGGGAAATATTTCCACTGCCCGTCGATGACGAGCTGTTGATTGTGGTCAAGCCAGCAATCGTTGCAATCTCTAAGAACTTCCATTCCTTCTTGTCTGATAGTTGCCCATTGTCGTTCAATTGTCTTCAGGAACTTTGAATATGGAGTTTGATCCATACTCCACCAAGGCCTCGCAGTGAGTCCTTCAATGTTATACAAACTTCTTTGCTGAGCCGTCATGAAAACACCCATCTGAGCTGCTTTTTGATAAACAGCGTCAGCTTCTGCTTTTTTTCCAAGAGTCGTCAATCCGTGTCCCAGCTGATAGTAAAACTTTGGGTCGGTTATCTCATTATCAGCCAATTTTAAACTTTTTCTCATCAGAGCTACACCTTGCTCCACCTTGTCGTCATGTGCCTAAAAGTTAGACTTTGAATGTAAAGTGCTGATATTTTGCTAACCTTGAGAATATAACCGTAGTATGCCAAAGCCATAACATGGTTAGGATCTTTGGCAAGAACATTTTTCAGAACAGAACGGGCGTCTTCGTATCGTTTCATCATCACAAAAGAAATTGCAAAATCGGTTTGAAGATTCAATTCTTCTGGGAATCTATCAATAAAAAGTCGGTGCGCATTGAGAGTTTTGTGCAGATGTCCTCGGAATCTTGTTTTTTCAATGAGACGTTGAGCAGCTTGTCTAAAATATTCAGTTAAACCAAGTTACTGTAAAAGTTGTTTCTGAACCTGAAAAGTGCCTCGGGAACTGCAGTGTTTTGCAAAATTTTCTCGTAAATCTCAATTGCTTTATCCCTATCTCTTTCGTTCGCCTCGATTTCTCCGCGAATATCATAAGCTCTTGCTTTCCCGAAATATGCTCGAGTAGACGATGGGTACACAGCAATAACGTGATCAAAGAGTTTCATCGCTTCATCATAGTTGTGCTGAAATAGTAGTTAATTGCTACTCAGCTCATATACGCAGAGTTGTTAAAACACAGAAAAATGAAGCAAACGGTTTATTAGACACAAAAACAGACAAAATAGATAACTAAGACAATCAGTAAAGAATGAAGAGCAAAAGATAGAAAAAATCAAAAAGGGTGACTAGACAATTCTATCAATTATCATTTTCTGCTTGTTTCGTTTCCCTTTTCGATTTTCTCTTTCAATGTCTCTTGTTTCTTTCATAATTTCTTCAACGATTATGCATTGAAAACGAACCCTGTTTCTTTTTGAATAAGACACTTTAAAGTATGACAAGCGTCTTCAAGTTACACCCGCATACAAAACTTTTAAAATAAAACATTATCTTTCGCAGAAGTACTATTGAGAACGCTGTTTGCCTTTTGTGATAAGCTTTCGACTAGATTTTTTTGGATGCTTTTCTACCTTTTCAACAAGGTTATCAGCACGGTCCAGAATATCCCGGAAACCAACTTCTTCCTTCGTGGTTATAGCGTGTCGTTTGTACGAACTGCTGCTATCGCTGCAAACAAACAAAATTTGAAAAAAAAATCAGAAGCGCTGTCATTCTACCGATCAGAAATTCTCTCATCAACATCATCTTCGTCATTTTCGTAGTTTTCTTTATTTTTTCCAGATTTGTTGATATCCTTGTCGCCGTCTTCATTATCATCATCATCATCATCTTCATCATCATCATTGTCAAACTCGTCCTCAACAAATTTCCCAACAAATGATTTAACGGACTGCAAAAAACAAATACTCTTTCATCTCATTGTTTATTATCACCTTTCTTTTTTTCAATAAGGACTTCCTTGGTTTCAGACTTTCATGATTTGGACAATCTTGATGAAGACATTCTTTCTTTTTGTCACTTTGAGGACGATTCTCCCTACGGTTATGACTCTGGCGTCGGAGTCGATAAGCTTCGTTTTGTGAAACTTGATCATCTTCTTCATCATCATCATTTTCTTCAATTTTCTTCTCAGAAAGTTTCTTGCTGTTTTTTTTATTATCTGTTTCTTTCTCGCTGTTATCATCATCATCATCGTCATTGTCTTCTTCATGATTATTGTCTTCTTTGCTGGCGGCATTCCTGTTTTTATCATTTTTCTTATTGTTGTTTCTCTCAGTCTCATCATCGTCATTGTCTTCATCACCATCTTCATCATCATTATCATCATCATCGTTATCATCATCGTCATCCTCATCATCATCATCGTCATCATCATCGTCATCAAGATCTGGTTCTTCCTTCACAGGCTGGTACTTTTTGTGTTTTTCCTTTTTCTCCTCTTTGTGAGCGTGTGCTTTTCGTTTTTTCATGGCTTCTTGAAAAGCAGCTTGTTTTGTGTTTTTGTCATCATCCTCATTGTCATCATCGTCATTTTCTTGGTTTTCAGGAACTGTTTTTCTTTCTTCTTTTTGTTGTTTCTTCAGTTTTCTCAATTCTCGAGGACTCAAAATTTTGTCATTTTTGTTTACTTTGACGTCTTCTTTCACTGATTTCTAAAAAACCACAAAAAGTTAATTGGTTTTTTTTTTGTATTCTAACCTCATTCAGCCTATCTGTAATTTTTTTTCGGAGTCCTGCAAAAAGTCTTCCTCCAAGTGTATGGTCATTCGATTCCTCATCATCCTCGTCGTCTGCTGAAATCCGTGAATTGAAAGTGTGTTTTTCTCTATTCTTCCGTAAAATTGAACCAAATGGCTTTAGATAACTCACCATCTGTCACTTGAACCGTTGGAGATGATGCTTTTTGAGAGGTTGCATGCTGTTCTTGTTTTTTGCTCGTTCGTTGCTGCGTTGGCGGTGGATCCTCATCATCACTAAAGGGTAACACAAAATTAAGACAAGAACCAAAATAATATAATAGGTTTGCTTACTTGTCATCGTCGTCATCGTTATCTGCATGATGATAAACAGGTGTGTTGTTCTCGTCTATGATTTCATGACTCCTTATGTCTGCAAACAAACTTGATAGATTTTTTCATTTTGCAATGAGGTGAGGAAGTTAGCATTAACTTACCATGATAAGATTCGCTGGCATCTTTCGCTGAGAAAATCGTATATAAACTAGAACACAAAAACACAAAAACAAAGAGAACAATCCATGTTCTAGCGCCACCCTGTAAGACCGCTTTTAAAAGACGTAACTATCAAAAGGTCAAACCTTTGTGACACTATAGTCAACTTTCGGAACAGGAGTAAGTGCAACTGTGAGTACCGGATTAACGCCAGCTACAAAAATAATTGGTAATTAACCTTTTCAAAAATTTGATTTAGGTCTTAATGAATCTTACAAGCAATTCTTAGTTTTTTTTTTGCATATTTATACCTGAGTGAGAACCAGATCCTAAAACTTCCAAATATGGCGCGTTTGTTGTCGCACAAAAGGTGACTTGATTTTGAAAGCACATCAATTGAGGCTTAATGGAAAACTGTCTGATAAAAAGTTTGCAAATTCTCAAGCCGCAAGATTTGCACAAGTCGAAACGGAGAAATACTTAGATCGAACAAACAAAGAAATCGATTTCAAATTAGAAAAGCTTTTTGTTTTGATTATGGTTGATTTCTGATGAGTTTTTATTTAGGTGCCAATAAACATTTTTAAACAATCATACTCACAATAATTTTCATAGTAAACTGCTGGTACATCAGAAAAAGTAGGATTACTTTCCCGATTGAATTTTTTAGATAAGCGATTATAAGAATTCAGGGAACGTCCTTCTTCTCCATAGTTCACGTGGCGAAGTTTAACCGATCCATATGGAGAATCAGTGTTTTTACAGCATTGTGGAGATGAATACATAAAATGGGCAAAACGTCTGTGATCTCTCTTGAGCAGATAGATTACGCGAGGAGAAAAGTTTGAATGGAAAGTGGGTGCTTATTTGAGTACTATGCGCAGCGTGCCCTCCCTCTGTGCCTCGACCCCGCGTTTCAATAGATTTGATATCTTCTTGTGCTTTTTCTGTTGTGTTGAAAGTTGAGAAAAGAGTAACATTGGGGGGGGGGGACTTAAAGGTCTAGCAGAAAAACTATTTTCGCATAAAGGAATACGGAGTTTTGAAGAAACCATCTCACCTGTTGAAGCTTGGCGTCGAAAAGCTGGAGTAGCATTGCCGTTAGCAGTCATAGTTGTTGGTGTGGGAATATTAATAGTAAATTGGGTAAGTCATGAGAAACAAAAATGAGTACAATGTGCGAGTGAAGTAGCTTTGAAAAAGCAGGGATTGACTTCTTGAAAATAATACTGATATGTTACTTCGTTTTGTTTTTTCTTATTGTTTTTCGTTTGTCTTTGCAGCGCCCTCGCCTCCTTCCTCCTTCGATTTTGTCGGTCGTTTTGCAGCTTACTGACACAGAGTTCTCGTTTGCTCGACCGAAGCTAATTTTTCAGAAAGAGGGGACCCCTTTTTGGAAAATAACTACGGGAGTACTCTAGATGTCGATCGATCTGAAAATAGACGTCATACGAGTGCTTAGTACAATTCAGGTATCTTTCCAAAATACTAGAGAAGTTTTAAAAATACAGCAAAACAACAGAGACAACAGTCCAATGATTGGGAAAAAATGAAGTTAAGTATGTTTACTGATTTTGTTCAATCTCGATGACACAACGAAACGGCAAGTGCTCAGGGGAGATGGAGAGTATAGACAATATTCTGTGCTCCTGCTGCTGCTACTGGCAAAGCCAGCTCTCAACTGCCTGAAGAAACAGCGCCGTCATCACTTTACACATTCACCTCGGGTTGAGCCAAAGCCGAGCAGAAAGAATGGCACCGAAGATGAGATGTAGATGAGAGAAGAAAAGACTTCCCACTTCATTGCGATCATTTGATAGTCAGGGACTCTCGAAAACGAACATTTCTCAAATTTCGCAAACTTGTTGGGGTTATTTTCATGTTTTTTATCTTTCCAGTCTACCTTGTGGGAGCAAAGTAATGCACACGATAATTTCAACTACCTTTTATTTCAATGCAAGACATTTTCTAGTAATAAATTACAACGAAAATAAATTATGTGTTTAATTCTGGAATAGCTTACTCATTGACTGCAGTAGTCACGGCAAAACATACTCCGAAAAGCCCTATAAGTACATAGTTATTCCGCCTTGGCTAGTCAAGGAGTGAGAACTTACAAAAATGCACTTAAGATAAATTAAAGTCGGTAAGATTACGGGGACAATTTGAAAACAAATTATGCTAAATAGTTCAAGTGATTGGGTAAAACTATTGCTTTCAATGGGCAAATCGTACAATAAATTATTTGAATCAATTTAAGCTGGGGCAATACTGAAAAGATGCAGTTGCTAAATGGAACAAGAATACTCGATTTTGTGGAAAACTCACCGCTGACAAACAGAGAAGAACACAGATGGAGAACGGGAAATAAACGGCATTGAAAGCCTTGACCAAACTTTTAAAAAATTGAACAGCTCAGTGTTGAGAGAGAGGAAAAAAGAGACAGAGAAAGAGAGAGAGATGGTAATAAAAACATTAAAATTTTGCTATTTACATGCACTACGTAGTTCTGTGATCCAACATTCTTAGAAGTATCTCAGAAGACAAAAAGTTACAATTGTAAGAAAGTTGAGCTATAGTACACTTCAGAATGGTCGTTTTGGGACTTGTGGGCGAGCCGGAATTTCTGGAGCTCCATTGGATGGCGTTGGCGCTCTTCTGTAAAGAAATTTTTCATCTTTGATAGTTTTCTTCAGAAGTCTCTTCATGCAATAGCTATCGTTATAAATAATGCAATGCATATAGGAAATCACTGTGGTTTCGGACGACAATTGAGGAAAATCACAGGAAAATAAAAACGCAAACCAGTGGAGAAAGCATGGATTTGCACAAAAAATGTTCAACAACAACACTAGTCTAATAGATTTACTTTACAATTACAACATACAGGCGTTTTTCTATTAAGTGTGCTTTAGTCCTACTGCTGGGACAAAACAAACCTTAGTTGTCAAATGGTCTGGAGAATTTTTAGACCACATTATCTAGGCGGTGCCATGTTTGGTGGTGGTCCGCCTGGTCCCGGACGCCTAGAGTGTTTTCAAAGTGTTAACTTTTATACTTCAAAAGAGCCAAAGAAAGAGAAAGACCAAAAAGGAAAGAAGAGAAGATTTGGTACTTTCTGTGTACATGTCCAATTTTTCACTTACGTGGGAATGAGCGGTGGGTACATTCCACCTCCTGGAGCACCTGGTGGTGGGCGCATTCCTGGTGGTGGTGGAGCACCAGGTCCTCCACGTGGAGGCATAGGCGCTGGACGACCACCAGGTGGAGCTGGGGCAGCACGAGGAACAGGAGATGGTCCAGATTGTGGGCGGTAGTCGGAAATTGGCAATGGTGGTGGCGTATCTCCAATAGTGCTCATGTTAACTTCCGATATGATGCGAAGAGCTTCCTTGCAAGCATGGTACATTCTGAGCATTTCTTCACGCTTCTGAGCTTCAAGCTGAGATTCCTCCATCAAAGCATCGGTATCTCCACATTGGTACAAGTGAGCAAGGAGTTCGTCCTTCATGAACTCACTCACCTGAATGCGCATCATTAAGTCATTTCCTATAACAATCCCAGTTTACCTGATTAACCACTAAATGCATAACGGCTTTTGGAACCATGTCCTTGATAGTTTTGGTAATGATTCTCATGTAGGAATCGACCAAATTGCGAATAGTCTCAACTTGGCGTTCTAGTTGCGGGTCCATTGAAGTTTCTTCAACATCTGGCAAAGACTCGTCTTCCGGAGCTTTCTGTTTTTCTGGATATACACCGGCGCGCAAAAATGACGCTTTCCATGCGTCCACTTCATCTAAGTTGTTACATCCTAGTTCCAGCTGTTTATAATCCTTGTATATGTTTCTGGAAATTTTTTGTTTGAAAATTAAAAATTATTAACAGGAAAAGTTTATTTGAACACTGATTGAAACCCTGTCCAAATTTTTACAAGAAAGAAGTTGCGGTCATGAAGTTTATTCATAAATGTTTTCATTTTTGCCTCGGTTTGAACATGTTTTGTTCGTAAGTAAAAGTTTTTCATCGGCCCTAGTCATCAGAAAAGTTGAAAGAAAACATCGGCTGGCGCAAGTGTTTAGGGAGGTGATAAGAGCGGTGTTTGAAAAAGGAAAAAAAAGCAAAAATTTCGACAAATTGGGTCAATAAAAAATAAGGCAAACGTGGAAACCATGAGTTTTAGAATCAATTTTTACGACCATAACTCATTCACAGTCAAAAATTTGAAAAAAATCTCAATTGGTGTAAATTAACTTTTCTTGCAAGATCAGTTAAAGACAGATGCATGCTGAATCAATCATCTATTGAAAAGCATGTACCATGCTGTTCAAAATTAACTGAACGACTATCACAAATGGGTAATGAAAGTTAAATAGGTTTGAAACAGAAGATTTGTTTTGATACACCGGGATAATTCAAAATTCATGGTAAAGGAAAAAACCCGTCACAAATACAACACTGTGTATGTTTTGTCTTACAAATCACATCATGAAAACATAGATTGAAGAGGAAGAAGCCGTGAAATAAGTAAAACTATACACTCACTTCCTGAAATGTTTGATAGTTTTCATGCGAGTTTGTGAACAATTTTAATGATTTTTAACATTAGGCACAGATATAATGCGTGCGTTTTCAAAAAAATGATGTAGGAAAACTACTAGTTATGCTATTATTGCAGGATTTTTAACTTTTCAATTGCTGGGAAGCGTGAACTAGATGAAAATGTTGAAAATTCCCAACTTACTTTCCATCCGGATAGAACAAAGCGAATTTGTGCTGCCGTGACATGAATCCACTCTCAATGTCCCTCAATCTGATGCCGTCCAACGGCAACATGTATTTCTTTTCCTTTTCCTACAAACAAGATGAATGAACAAAAAAAAGCAGTTTTCCAAAACCTCATCGTCCTTGTACCAACTCAAACTATCTGACATCAACACAAACCAACAATCCTTGGAACCACGGACAAACGATATGTTGCTGACAGAAAGCCATCCTTTTCTGATCACTTGGTTGCCCAAATTCTTTTTAGCAGATTGACCTTGGGAAGCTTTTGCTTCAGCACTGGAAATTGTATTAATTGCAGATGAGTTTCGTGCAAAAAACTAACTTGCTGAATCCAATAAAATCTTCGTGGTTGGTGTTCATATACGCAAGTTCGTAATCTACAATCAATCCAATTTGTTGCTTTGCAGTCTGTTCACGCTCGCGCATGTAAGAAACCACAATACGTTCAAGTTCGTCCCGAAGACGAGGGTATCGAGCCATCTAAAATATTTTGACAGTAACTGATAACCGAAAGTTGCTCACCGTATCAGCGCATTGTCTGATAACATTAGCAAGTTCATTGACAACAAGATCAACACACTTGAGTGACGGCTCCTTCAGACGAGCAATTTGTTTTTTAGCGATTGCTTCGAAAGCCATGTCCGGAGTAAAGAGGCCAACCCGAATACCATGTATGTTACGAATAGCAAATTGGATCTCTTTTCTCATTTCTTTTTCATCAATTTCCATCTTGACGATTTCAAAAGGAAAACGTTCATGGAACAAACGGTTGATTCTAGCTCCTCCACTAAGCTCATTGGTAGAAACAAGTTTTGCGGAAGATCCTTCAATAGATCTTTCAATATCCGCGTTGAATTGTGTTACCATTCTATAACAAAAGGTTTGTGGAACTATTTTTTCTATATTCTTACTGAAGAAGGGCTTTTGTTTTGCGTCCTGGATCATTTGGTTGGAAATTTTTGTATTCGGCAACGTCTTTCTCCATCGCAAACATCTTTTTCTGCAAACTATCGCGAAGAGTAGGCAACGTATCACGAATATGGTTAGTAAGCTGCTGGTTTAAAGTATGTTGTAGGTAGCTTGTTCCAAGACGATCAGCCATGTGTCTGTAGGATGGATGCGAGATGAAAAACTTTCGCTCAGCATCAAGAGCCGCTCGGATGTCTTTGCGACCCACAATGTCCTTCTGTCCACGGTTAACAACGCCAACATATCCACGTCTCAGAGGGAAGAGGCGATTCTCCAGAATTTCACGAGCGTCGGTTCCTTCGTCCATCAAATCAAGCTTAGTAAGAACTCCAATAGTACGTAATCCTTGAGGGTCAACCTCTTTCGCCAGCTTCAAGGCATCCGATGTTGCCAAATCACTGTTTGCCGGGGTAACGGCAAGAATGAGACATGTCTCACGACCAATAAATGTAAGAATCATGTCACGGATTTGTTGCTCAATGTCTGCAGGCTGATCTCCGACAGGAACTTTTGTGAGACCAGGAAGATCAATAAGTGTCAGGTTGAGAACTATAAAAAATATTTAATCAATTTAATAGTATTTTTTAATACCATTTGGAGAGAAAACTCGCAAATTTATTGGATGCGGGCTGATTCCCTTGTTTTGCCCAGTCATTCTGTCAGTTTCATCTTCAATTTCTTTGCGAACAGCTTCAAAATCAGTGAATCGGTGTCCTTTCTTGTGCAAAAACTCAGCAAATTCATTCCTATCCTGAATGAGCTGAAGAATAAGCGGGCGTCGAGTAACAATACCAGAACCACGTGGAAGAAAATCTCTGAAAATCGTAGATGTCTCATTTTTGAGTTCATTAGATATCTATTCTGAAATAATGTCTAAGCTTACTTTCCAACGAAATTCTCCAACACCGACGATTTTCCGGCAGATTGGCCTCCGACGACGGCAATTTGAGGCAACTCAAAGCTGACACTTGTTCCAAGTTGTGAAAAGGCGTCCTGCACACGGTTGATTACAGGAATCAACGCCTGCATTCCTTGGTTAGCCCAAGACATGCTCGATCTTCCTTTCAAAAGCGCAAACTACCTAAAATATTGATATCAAAAAATGTCAATATATGAAGAATTAACAATAACTTGTTGAGATGTTTATAATAATATTCACTTTCAAGGCTATTTAAGAGTTAAACTCCCTGGAAATTAGCTCTTTCTGTGAAAAACTTATTAAAAGGATAATCAAAGTGCGAAAATAGCGTTAAGTGTGAGGAAACCAAAACAACACGATTGTGGAGAGATAAATGACAGGGAGCGAAAAGGAAAAGATCGCGGTGAATCATCACCAGGCGGACGCGGATGTCGGCAAATGCGCCAGCAACGGCTACCTTTGGCTACTGTTGAGATTTATATGAATAAAAGTATTTTCAAAACAATATATTTTCAATTTGAGATGGTTTATCTCATACTTTTAAATCATATTTTCTCTTAGTTTCTTTACCAAAGCTAGACAATTATATTATTAATACAAGAACTGAAAAAAATAGAGAAGTATTATTGGGGCCACCACTAAAAAGCCAAAATAATAAAATAGCAGGAGTGGCTCTCACATGCTGCCGTTGTCGGAAAAGAAAAAAGAAGGAGAAAGAGGAGGCGTTTTCGATTAGTCGATATTCTCTGTCCCCACGCCGTCTGTGTATGTATGTGTGCTGCGCGTGCGCAGTCGGGCCGTCGGCCCTCTGCGGCATTTTTCGCGTATGTATATATTCTTGGGCAGGCAGCAGCTATGCTTCACAGTGGTTTGAAGCCGTGAGCTCTTTTCGATGCCGTCGTTTCTGTCTCCCTTTCGTGTGCTTCTATTTCTTCTACTCCTCGGTTTCCCGAAGAAGAACTAGCAGCGACGCGCACACTGAGCAGCTATAGTTGGGCAGGAAAAAAACGAAAAGTATTCTTTGTGAAAAAAGGAAGAAATGGCGTTTCATGTGTTTTCTCTTTCCAAAAATATTAACAAAACAAAAACCGATAGAGAAAACTTGTTTTCTGTTTTCTTTTTCTTAAAATCATAGGAAACGGAAGTGGGCGAGTAGTACTACTGCACAATTTTTAATTTTTTTGAACAAATTTTTGCAATGATCAGTAAAGAATTCAATTTAGAGTAAGCAGTTTAGACACTTTTGTTTTTGACTCAAGATGAGTACTACAAGGTTTTCCTATTTTTTTCCGCAATGACACTTTGAGGCAGTTTTCAAAAATCAAGTATTAACTTGATTTAAAATTTGGTTAAAAATATTGGGAAATTGAAACACTGAATAACACAACTGCAAAAAAGCAAACAGACAATTTTCTTTTTTGAAATAGGAGTCGTTGGTTTCAAATAGAGAGAGAGAGAGAGCAATTTTAAAATAATGTCTGAGAAAAATGTTGGTCTGGGTGAACAAAAAAACGAATAGGAAAAATTATAAAAACATTAGAGATTTTGTTTGTTTATAGAAACCCAGACAATGAAACTGAATGCGTTTTAGTTTGGAGTAAAGTGAACATATCAATTTACATTAAAACAAATGACCACCGGTTGAAATAACTAATGAATAAATCGTAGCAGACAGCAAGCGATTATTAAAAAATATTTTTTTCATTTTGAAATACTTCAAATATGAAAAACAGATTCCAAGAGTAATTTTCAATAGGTCAGACAAAAAAGCTAAACCCTTTGAAACGTCAAAAAATAAAAAATAAAAAACAAAAAATTTATGCGCAGAGCACATGAGGTGAGCTTATTCGACTCAAAACACCACAAAAGGAAAGAGAAAGGATAGAATTGTCGGTCGCAGAGATTCCAGCTAGGTGACACATTGGCGATGGAAAAAAACAACAATAAAAAACTGAACAACAAGGGCGACACGAGATAAATTTGTTATTTGAAAAATACATTCAGGGCAGTCTTAAATTTTGCAATTTTAAAAATAGTTTTCTTTTCCAATCTTCTGGCACACAAAAAAAATAAATAGCAAAACGTGTCGCCGCTTTTGTCATTAATTTCATTGTTTTAATCTCGTAGACATACTTTTTTGAATCTGTAGGAAAAATAATCGCTGTTAACCGCATGGAACAAACCAATGAATTCTAATGGACAACAATATTCTAGCAAATCTATGCTGGTCAAATATGCAACATGCGCTCCAGTTTTTGCATTTTCCCATCTACCCCTAATCTTACCCTTTACTTATTTGAGTGGTCCTGTGTAAGTCCAATGGCAATATTTTGAAAGAAGTTTATCTTCTTCTCATCTCTAGTTTCCAGGCATTTTAATATTGTTTTTATATCTTATACAATTTTAGCCATTTTCGGATACTCAATATCAAATCAAAAAGGTTTCGAATCTAGTTTTTCTTTTTTTTCAGACGCTTACCCCTGTTTATAAACATATTTGAACTATCAACGTAGAATAGTAAGAAAAACCAGGCAACCTAAAATAAACCTCAAGTTTGAGATCTACTGGTCATTGGTGAGTAGGTGGATCTGAATCCACATAACTTTCTGTAAATCTGTAAATGTTTTTGCTAAGGACACTCACACTGTAGTAAAAATGTATTCTGAACAAGAACTTTTTTTCAACTGAACAAAAAACCTCGATAAAGTTAGTTTCCAAAAACACATTTACAATTTACCAACATCATGCGTTCGAAGTACTTTCTGTTTTGTTATCTTTTGTTTGCTGTTTTCTTTTCCAAGTTTATCTCGATAGTCTCACTATATATTTTTTTCGTGACTATTTTTCATTTGAAGTAAGATAATTCTTACAAGTAGTCATTGTGAAATCGCTTTTTGAATGACTATAAATAATCTGCTTGCAGACTATCAATTTTGAAAGAAGCCATTGGACACTTATATAATTCAAAGCAATTATGGTAAGTAACTCATTGAGAATGTTAGCGAGAATGCTGGTTGCAAGAGAAGTGTTTCCTCGAGGGACCCTCATTTCGACCAGAAGGATATCTCTCAGCAACCCTCTCTCCCGACTGACGAATAAAACATAAGACTTGCCGAAATGTGTCTGACAAGAATCTTGTCTTTCTTCTCTTCTTCTCTTCCTACATTTTCATTCTATCATTTGTTTCTATCGACCTTTACTTTTTTGAAAAAAAGTAGTTTTTAAATTCATCATTGAAGTAGAAATGCTGAAATTTATAATTCTACGAATAAGTTTCAGAAATGCCTGAGGCTTCACTAGTAACATTTTGAGTAGTAACCACAGGAAACGCAGAAATAAATTATTTAGTTTCATAACAGTCAATAGCGCTTAATAGTATTAATTACTCAATAATAGCTTGACACTTATATGCTTATAAAATATTGGTGACTCGTTATGGAGAAGATATGGACGTGCCTCTTCTTTCCTCCGATATACATTTTGTGAATTTTGAATTCAGAGCTCGTTGGTCCGTCCGTATTGAATTACTTCTTTCTCCCCTTCTCACAAGACACACACAATGTCGTCTATCCCCGCTTTCACGAAAAATTTTAAATAAGAGGGCCCAATTTACGTAGGGAACTTGAACATATTTTCTCTTCTCTCATTTTATCGTTTTTCTGAGATTCTTTTCTTGCTACCCGCAAAAATGATTAATTATAAAATTACAAATAATGAGAATGAAAAATATTTGTTGTTGTTTGATTTTGTTCTTGCATCTGAATGTTACCAGTGATTTATTCAACACATTATTTCTTGTTTTGACGTAAACTGGAACTACTGAAAATATTTCTCCACGCAGTAGTTTTTTTTTAATCATTTTGTAATAATTTGTTGAGTAAGCTTTTTGAAATGAAGCATGAAATTTAACGTTTCTTTACTTATTAAATATTACTATCTAAAGTAACAATTCAATTGCTAATTTTATTAGAGGAATAAAATGAATAAAAACGTCATGGGGGTCATTAAAGCACCAACTTCATTATAAGACAAAAGTTTTTTTTAAAGAATTCATCACTTCGTCTTGATTGTTTGATTCATTAAGTATTCTTTTCTTATTTTGTTGTTAAATACTTAGGAAGAATGCATTTCTAGGTTAGTAAATAGCTTTCAAACCCGGGTGTTTATGCTCTCAGCAGGAACCTTCGTCACACATACATACATGCTTACACACTCTTTCTTTTGCTTTCCACAGCGCTTACAATTCCATGGGCACCCTTCTCCCACCCCGCCTTTTCTTTCCTACACTACCAAACATGTTAGAGTCCTCTGAGGCTGTCATATATTGATTTGCGAGTAATTTGTCATATCCACATGAAATTGAGCGGAATTGTTGTTGTTATTTCCAATAACAAAAAATTAAAAATCCCTTTTACTGAATTGCTCATTTCCTTGTTATCATTATGTGGATGCTAGGGTTCTTTTTGTTCTTCTTTAAGTCTTTTTTCACTTGTTTGAAAAAACATACATTTTATAGATCTTTGAATAAAACAACTTTTTTTCAGAGTTACAATATTCCTCGAAGGACTGAGATAAGTTTCACCACCTGCCTGTTGATTGGTGCAACAGCGTGGGTGGTTAACGCAGGCAGCCGGCAGGAATACAACTATCGAGATGTGAGTTGAATGTTTAAGTTGAATTTTTATTTTCTTAAATTCCAGGATGCGATAGAAAATAAATTAATTTGTGCGGGGAAACTGGCCGACTATGCAGCTTGCCAATGTGAACCATCGGCTGGGGAATACTCCTGCATCAATGCGCAATTTGTTGACGCCAGTGTCTTTTTAGATATAGCCAGTAATTATAAGTAAGAGTCCACATTTATCTCCTTGCCATTTTTTAATTTAGATACATAAAAAGTGTAACATTCCACGGGAACAATTTTCAAGATCTCACAACTACTCCGTTGTTTGGAGCAGACTCGCAGAACAATCTTATCAAGCTGAACCTCTCAGCAAATTATATTGGTAAGAAAAGACCCTTTTATTAGAATCTGGTTGAGTCATTGAAAGGGAAGGGTAGTCAACCTCTTTATGCGGACCATGTTACTCATTAGAATTGTTTACTCGTTTTGGCACATGAGAAAAGCTCAGCCTCCCTCATCTTGGGCAACAGAAAGGAAAGCATTTTATTGCAGTGAATTTGAACAGTCATGCTCTTCGGAATATGCCAAATCTTCAAGTCTTGGACATTTCAAACAATGAAATTGTCTTTCGGCCAAGGGACTCTGATTTTCTTACACATACTCCCCATTTGACTCAGGTTTAGATGGTTTTTTTTTTCATAAAACACCGTAATTACAGTTGTACATGCGTCGAGCATTCACTGTTACCATCAATCGAACTCAGCAATTCGAGTACATGCTCGACATGTTCAGAAATGCAAAACTTGAATATCTTCAGGTGATCTTAATGTGCTTTTCTATGTGTTAATGTGTTAATAGTCCCGCTTTAAAAATGTGTTATTGAAATAACGGTCGTTGGATGAGAACTGCAAGAAACAACAATAGATGGGGAAACTTTGATCTTTCTATAAGCTAACCCATTTTCCCGTTCATTCAAACACACCGTTTTTTTTGCATGATCCGTTTTACACAAACGGTATTATTTATGGTTTGTATGGCGTAGGCGTAGGTTAAAACTAAGTCCCCTGAGTTTGAATTGTACATGATGAATCTAGTTTTGACAAAAGTTTAGTCCTCTGGGAATTTAGTTACATAGCGATGAAATGGCGTGTTATCACATCGGAAGTATAGAAAAACTCTGCTCTTTACTAGGATTATGATGCTATTTCAAACCCCTTTTTGAAAAGGTCTTATGATTGTAACAGCCCCAACCACACATTTTTTGCAATAGAAACCAACTGTGCTAGAATATGGGTGACATCATTATATAACTGTGTGCATGTTGGACAGATTGATGGGCCATACCTAGCAATCTCAGACTGTTATGATGCAACAAGAATTGCATAAAGAACACCGCGATAAGATGTGATATAAATTACGCAATTTGAATCAACTACCACAGAATTGACATGTGGCTAACAGATGGTCGTTTATTACAGGTTCTTGATCTCTCCTACAATTTTATCCACAACGTGCCATTTGAAATTGCATGTCCGTTTCCATCGCTACAAACATTGGATCTCCGGCAAAACTTTCTCAAGAATTTCATAGTTAATGAAACGTGTATCAAAAACGTGAAGACTATAAATCTGAGCAGGTTGGTCTCCAAAAAGCTTATTGAAATTTTTATTGGATTTCACTTTTACATAACATAACAAACTTCTAACGTGACTTTTCGGGTTAAATTGTTTTCAAAATATAAAAAAGACAACATTGAGCGTATTTTCAGAAATCAATTTCACACAGTTCCCGATGACTTCCGTGCACTGGCAGACAAAACCCAGCAGGAAACGTTTCTACTTCGGAATCAATTTTATTGCGATTGTAAAAGCAAAGAGTTCATAACATGGCTTCGGTCTACAAAGTCGGTATGCTACACTACAGTCAATCACAGACTGATTGATTTTGAGTGGACCCAATGAACTTTTCTGCCTCTTCTCGAGAGTATCAAAATGACGCAACTAAAACTAATGCGCTCAAAATTTGTCCCTTTTTCGTTCCCCAGACTACGACTATTAAAATGAAATGCGAATGATGTCATCGGAGGTGGTAGATTATAGAATCGGAACATGTTTACTTACTCAAAACCCTTGATTGATACTCACACCGCAATTTTTTATTGTGCTAAGCAGCACGTGACATATTGAGTTGTCGGCTGGTCGACCACCAACAATGGAAAATTTTGAAGTACACTTTCTATACAATACTGATCAGTATTTGTATAAAAACGTAGGCGTTGACGTTGCGGTTTTGGTACGGTTCTTTTGATCCTTTCAACATCTTTTTTCTCCACGCTCGTTAAGGCTGTCGGCGTTTTGTATGTAGGTGAAACCCGTTTGGAATTTCCTTGCTTATCAAAGATGCATTAAACATGGTCGCATTTTCAATCAAATCGCAAAATGATTTTTGAAATAGAAAACCTATATTTGCAGGTACGCGAGAAGAACAGTTTGGTGTGTGATAAATCCAGTCCAAAACTGTACGTTGGATCAAAAATTGAGGAAGTTCCATTGGAAAAATTGACGTGTGATGAACCACTCTTTACCAGTCAATCAATAACTACTAAACATGCTTCCATATTCACCAGTATGATTATTATCATTTATCTTTTCATCTAGACCGTACTGAATGTATTGAAATTTTCTCAATTTGGGGTTTTCGTGTTTTTGCGCTACTGACCGGTATATACTAACCCTAACTTCTGTCAATTCTTTCTTGCTTTCTCGCCAAAATGTTCAATTCATAAGAAATTAAACCTTTTCGACTACGCTTGTTGATTAAAAAAACCAAAAAAAAAATTCATTCGTTATGCTTTGTAAAGTAAATGGTATTAAAAATAAAGCTTGCAAATTATAGTCACTATAATCAAAATGTAAACTAAAGATAAAAAAAAAGTGAGAGATACCAGTTGGAAACAGTCCCAGATGGGAAAAGAAAAATACAGAATAAGGTGTGGAATAAAATTAATTTAGATCGTAACACAGAAAAAACACACGACAATTGTATTTCGAGACTTAGTGATTTAATTAGAAAAAGACATAATCACAATGTTGCATTGAGGTTTTTGTTAATTGAACTATAGAAATATGATCTAATTAAAAAAATTCATATGTTTCAAATGGGTTATTGCTATTTTGAATCCAAATGTGCTATTTCAAAACGTATAAAACAACAAAATAATTTGCAAAGCATGATATAAATTTGAGTGAGGGGGGAAATTGAACCGTATTTGAGTATCAGCTGCTTCAGAAGAGGAAAACCTTTGTGCTAGAAAAACACTGATTGAAATTCCGGTCTAACTGATAAAATTGAACTGTAAGTGAATTTTGACGATCATTGTGCTTGGAAGAAGATTGCTGGTAATGATGATGAATGTTGATGATAATATCGATTGATAATAAAGAGAAAGTGGGTAATTGCAGTTTTTCAGACACCACGGATTGATGGATCCACCAAAGCCTTGACAGCTACACTGATATCAGTGAAAACTCGACATTGACGCCTCTTCGCCATATCCTGAACATCTAGCATTTTATTTCAGTAACTTATCATTATCATATTGTTTTTTGCAACTCAAATGTCATTCTAACCGCGCTCATGATGTCATTATTTTTGTTTTTCTAAAAAAAAGCTGTTTTGCTTTACTTGATTTCTGGTTCCATTCATGCAACTTGATCTAAAACAAACTTAGACTTGAAATACAAATGTTGGCTTCTTATTTTTTGTTTATCTACGCCTTTTTAGAAAGATCCTTTACCGTAAAAAATAAGTGTATTTATTCAACCCATTTAGAATTTGCTCTACGTCATGTTTTCTAGCTTTTTTTATGATGAAATAACGACGTTTTAAAATTATATATATGTATATATATATATATATGTCTTTTCAAAGCTACGTTTATTCTAACTGTGTAACTTGGGAAATCGTTTGTAGCAAACCTTAAGGTAGCAGAACGCAATTTGATAACAATCATTACGACGTCTTCGAGCTGCTCTTGTGTGATCTTTTTCATCTTCGGTAACGTCATCTGGACCTTCAAGAATTTGAGAAGTTGCCGGAACACATACAGTTCCTTCCCAGTTGGTATGACCGAGAATGTAAGCAATCTGAAACAAAAACAAGATTAGATAGATTCAACGGACAAGTGGTAACATTAGATTTCTGTCCCGGGACATAATTCTTATTTATTATTAATTTGCTTACTCAGTGTTTTTTAGATTTTATTCAAAAACAAACCTAGTGCATGATCAAACGATCACTTACTATTTTAGAAATTTGAAATAGGAATTAAGGAACAGCTGACTGTAGGAATTTTTCCGCGTTTGATCTTTCGGAAAACCGACTGAAGTTACGTCAGAAATGCATATTTTACGAGTACGACAATCATCAATGATAAAATTCAGTTTATAGACACACGATGTCACAAACTGTGTTGTCATGTGAAAATAGCATAACGAACCTCCACCATCCCAGACAAGAACGTTGTCGTTGACGGAATGTAGTAGAAAAATTTCTTGTGGTGGTGAAACCACGTTTGCAAACAGTTCATTCGATTGTCGAGATGAAAATTTGGAGTAGCAAGAACGTACGAGTAAGGAGTTCTTTTGCTGCTGTAAAAAATGTGTGATGAGTTAGAACAAACAGAAAAATCTTACTCCAACGTCGGAGCTGCAAGTTCTTGAACCCAGCTATTATCGTTTTGAGAGCTCGAACATAGTTCTACTACAGAACAGTCAATGTTGACTTTAGTTTCACTGAAATAATTTCTGTGTTTTAAGCTTCACATTTAAGTTTAAACTTACTGTTTTTGCAAAAACGATTGCGGAATGATAAAACTTGAGGCCCCTTCATCAGGAAAAAGTTTTTCAAAATTTTGTTTTGAGCGCTGACGGACTGAGGTAGAGCTAATGGTCCCGTTGACATTTGTGGTTTTCATTGTAACTCTTGGTGAGGGGATGGCTGGGGTTGCATTATACATCATTGCCGAAGAGTCCGAGATCATTCTTGGGTATCGGCGTCGGAGCTCTTGAACTTTGTGAATTACTCCAAAAACTGCTGCGTTCAAGAGAAGCAAGGGAATTAAAACATAGAAAAGTGGAAGAGCTGGGAAAGTGAAAGACAACGCAAGAAGTACTGCCGTATCAATTAGACCAGCAACCACAGTCTTAGTAGCGTAACTCTTGCAAACTTTAAAAGTTTGAGCTGTCATACTCCTCATGTTTCGCATTGCTCGTCTTGCTCGAATTTGAAGATACGGTAGACGGTTGTTTTTGGATTTCATAGCTTGTGTAAAGTTTTGACGTCCTAGCATTTCTTCTTCGATGAATTCCAAAGCGTCAGGAATTGTATGAAGCATAGGAACTTGGTGGCATTCCAATATCCTATCCAAAAGTTGACATGTTCGGTTACGATCGGGAAGATCATCGGGGTGAGCTTTCTCGGCCCATTCCGTTTTTCCGAGAAAAACTACTACAAGTTTGGGTGATTTTCGGGCAGCAAAATAGGCAATTTCTAAAAAACTAGTTGCATTCACAGTTGCAGGATCAATGACAAAGAGAAACAGTGATGAGCTCTGAAATTCGTACTGCTAAAATATGAATTTTGTGTGCTCGCCAAACCTCTTTGGCAATTGACTCCTCATAAATCATGTTTTCGCTCCAAAAACTTCTTTGAGGATCATAATAAGTTATGTCTCGTTTTTTGAGAAATGGAATGACCGACTGTCGTCTCCAAACAGTTGTTCCGCACGATCCGCCAAGAAAAACATCATAGATTTCTCGCGAGCTTGTTGGTTTCTCATCATTCGGACCAGTTGTTCTTTGTGGTTTGCATACACAATTTCCAGCGACTTTGCATTCTTCGCCATTTCGACAACATGCATGCGTTTTGGCTGGTTTCTTGTTTTCAATAGGTGATTTAGGACTCCGTCGTCCGCTTTTTTCTGTTGTTTCTTCACTAAAATTATGAAAACGTTTAGAAATTTGAACATTTTTGTGAATACGTGTTTTAGTACCTGACACTAATTTCCCGCGGTGCAGAACATCTAGTCATTATTCTCCGCTTATCAAAAAAGGCGATTTCAGAAATTACAAATGGAGAGGAGGAGTGGGGTGATCTTAAATGTGAAATCATAAAAATATGTCTAGAGACCCAAGAAGTTTTAATGTGGCGTAAGAAAAAAAAGAATGTGTGGAAAATAAAGAAGAAAATGTACAGACACGAATGATGAAAAATAAAGAAGGTATTCAATAAAGCTTGTGATTGAGAAAATCAAATTGAATCAGAATTTAGTGATGTTGGGAAGAAGTGCATTGACGTGATAGAAGGTGTTGGTTCATGTTTAGAGAACATCTACTTTTCACATTGTTTCTCCCAAAAAACTAAACAGAACATGATAAGATTTCACGCTTCATAGAGCATTTTGTATCGGCCAATTAATTAGTATTAGGCGTTGTCCGTTGTTGTCACTAGGGCGGTACCAAAATCTTTCGCTTTTAGGTTCTTGACAATGTTTGAGTGGGAAAAGTGTTAATAGAGGAATTTTATTTTGAAAAAGAACTTCAAGACAAAAGTGTATATTCTGAGCATAAATATCATATTCACCAGATGGCGTTTACCTATGAATAGTATTTTCCAATTCTGGTCCTTCACGGCAAGTAGTGCACCCGGAAAGGAGGAGTCCCACATAGTGGGTGGAGACTACAGACAATAGAAAACCGAGGAGGACGAGCGATAGGCGGAGCGTTGCGGAATATGCAATATTATGTACAATCGTTTTCAAACAGGCAGATAGGGGAGGGTTGGACAGTTTTGTTCGAGATCATTGGATTTTGACAATCCTTCTCTACTATTTTTCTGTTTCCATTTACTACCACGACTTAATCTTCGGAATAAAATGGATCATGTACGGGGGCGGACGGACATGATCTCATTTTTATTAGTCGCAAAATTTAAACATTCCTCCCTCATCCATTTCTCTTATTCAAAAGCGCATGGGACAAAATAAAGAACCTGTCTGTAACAAGGATGCCATGATTGAAAAAAGTCAGATTAAAAACAAGCCATATGATAGAAACAAACACACTAACTGGTTAGAAAAGTTACATGTATTTATAATTTGAATCTACTTATCAACCGAATTTTTGATATAAACCAAATATGTGGGTTTGATCTAGAACTGAGCTGGATTTTAGAGAGAGAGACTGAGCTGGATTTCGGTATCAATCATGAAGAAAACATGGATTAAAAATTCTATTGGCACATCCTACTTGAGAGTAATGACGATGATCTGATGGAAATGGCATATAAAAGGAGTCTTAAAGGAAGAGACAAATCAAAAATTCTCGTCATCTTTTTTGAGAAGGAAATACGAGATTATCCTTGTCACGATTTTTGAAGACTCAAAAACAACAATTTCCGTTCAAGGGCTATTGCTCACCGCTAATTATTGAATTTTGAAGTTTAGCTCTGTGAGGTAGCTAACGTCATTGTGACAGACATCTATAATTATTTGCTTTGTATGTGATTTGTATATCACTGGAAAAGACAAGTGTTACCCAATTACTGATCATAATCAACTCTCATATTGCGCAAAAACGATTAATTTGTTTGGACGCAAAAACCCTCTGTTCTTTTTTATTCATGAGTCAAAATAGTGATGTATTTGAATAGGTAGAAGCCATTTGAAAATACAAAACCTTATCACTTTTAGTTTTCGTTTTTTCCCGAAAATTCTCACCTTCTTATCATTTTATTTTTTTTGACTTCAAGAACAAGTAAAGGAATTTCTGAAATTTTTTGCCCTAAGAAATGTGCAAAATACTAATTCTCTCCTATTGTTTTTTGAACTGGAAACAAAAAAAAATTAGAAAACTGAAAGCCAAGGAGACATTCTAGTGTCCATGGTTATTTATCATCATTATTACAGTTTCTTTGGACAAACATTCAAAATTCTTGTCCAAATATTGACTACAGCAAAAAAAAGGAATCAAAAAGAAAAAACCCTTCTCATCAGATCCACGAGTAACTTATAGAATGTTTATTTGCTTTTTGCAAACATTCTTTGACGATCAAAAAAAATGTAACCGAGACGAATTGTACATCTTATGTGTTTTGAGCTAATAAAGGATTTTGCGTGACGTAAATGAAGGTTTGTGAAATAAATTTGAATGAACCAAAAAAGACAAAACTTGGACTTATTGTTCTTTGTTTAGCAACACACATCACGGTGATCTTCTAAAAGTAACCGAATATTCAAAGATGAGGAAAGAAATTTCAAATAAAGCGACTGCATTGACGTTTTTGAGCAGAGAGCGCAAATTTTAATGCGGTACACTGTTTGGAGAGCGGTTTTGATGGTGAACCGTTTATATTTGCAATGTCTCAATCCATCTTCACCGAAAAATTGTCGTTGGGCAGCTAGGGGTTATGAGAAACGGTTCAAAGCTGATCAATTTTCCCAAATAAACATCAGCTGTTCAATGTGAGAGTGGTGAATATCTGAACTTAAACTTTCTGAAGCTCAAGACATTTCATTATGACGTGGAGGTGGTGTGATGTAAGCAAGCGTGCTCAAACAAAAGCAAAGTACTGATAGTTCAGGTTTTTATGAAAATTGTTCACTGAGAATTGAAGACAGCAAAGCTCAAAAAAAGTTTTTGACTCCATTTTTGTGCAAATATAAAAATTGATAATGATCAAAGCAATATAATTCTACTATTTTTTGACAAATAAACTAGAACTCATTCAAGATTCGAGACTTGGACAAAATATTAATGATAAAGAAGCACTTCTGATAATCGCGCGCTTTTCATGTTTTCCCTTCAACTTGAGATGTGCCTCACATGACATCGGTGAACAAAAAAGGATTATGTGGTAATTGCAAATGAAAAAGTGTGGGTGTCATCAACGGCAGAGAACTATTAACTAATATGAATGAATGAAGAGCAGACTAGTTAGAAAAAGAAAAAAAGAAATTAGTTTTTTATACTTGTTTTTAACAAAGTGATTTACGATATGCGGGAGTTAGTGTCAGATACCTGAAAATTTAAGAAATAACTCACTTGGTAGATGCACAAAGATGAGAAGTGAATGAGACAATATTCATGCCGATGATCTGGTTCTGCTCGCCATCATTGCCTTAAAAGAGTAACAATTGATCACATATTGTTCACTGATAACAAATAAAGTTGCATGGAAACTCCATGTGAGGGAGAAAAAGGGGGGGGGTGGATGGTTTTTGATTGAAGATAAAAATAACAACGTCTACTTATTGAATAAGATACTTTAGAAAAAAGTCCGTAAGCGAATAAGAAACAAATTAGTGAAACCAAAAAAAACAAAGTGAGCAATAAAAATTAAGAGGAAACGACAAAAATGATGAGACAGAGGCTGAAAATAAATTAAAAAGGGTGCTGAGAGAGGAAGAGAAAAAAGGAGGGGGAAGAAAGGGTGACATCAACTTGTAAACATTCATTTTGCCTCCATTCAAAATACTGCTTTTTTTTGGTTCTTTCCTCTTTTTGATGTTTTGAAGCGTCACAGCGAATACAAAAACCCACAAGATCGTTTTCGTTCTGTTGAGCAAACTACCATAGTTTCCTGTGTCGTTTTACATCATCATCGTTTTAAAATAACAAGATGCCTCGAGCAACAGCTTTTTCCTTCTACACACCTAGCTACTCTAGTTCTTAGAATGTATAACGAAGAAATTCTTGCTTAAAGGCGGGAAATGTATGTAAATAGATATGTGCATACATATCCTATTCCTGGATATGATTGCATGAAATGACGTGTTCAGAGACTCAAGCGAGCAGGAGAGGATATACACTTTGTGTGGGATGTATGAGAGTTAGAATCTAGAAAAAATAGGGGGTTTTTTGGGATTTGTACAATTGTAGTCATTCTAGGATGGTTTTAATCCAAATGAAAATAATGAGAACTAGAAAGAATATGGAAATGTTTGTTTTTGATAAACACAAAAAGTCATTTCTCCACGTGTTTTGATTGAAAAACAAACCAACATCATTTTCAAGACAGGTTTTTTATCTTTCTTCTACACGGCTCGATACATATAAACAGAAACAAATCAAATCATTTGAATTTTTACAGAATGATGTAAGGTATGAGCCTAGCATGGAAAAGAAGTATATGTAGCTATTTGCATGACATTGGAATATATGCTGGTTAATGAGAAAATCAGATAAAATGACGTCAGTATAGGTTTTTATATGTGGTTTCGTTAAATCTAGAGTAAAGCGTGCGCAGTGTAGAACTTTTTTTTTTTTAATTTTGACATTTACGTTTTTTGAAACAAAATTTCACCAAATTTTGAAAATTGGAAAAATGATAATTATTATTAGCAACAGTTTTTTTTGAATCAGCAAATCAAAAACCTCTCCTTGCATCACGTACGAAAAACATATTGACAAATCTCGCTGCGCGCCAGAGAGCCTAGAAGCTTGCTCACAAGAGTTTGGCAACATATGATGATGTCATATGACGTAATCAGTGGACCTCCATAGACCCGCTATTACACAAGAAGGCAGAGGGTCCAGAATGTGCGCGTGCAAGGGAATAGCTTGTCACTATAAGAGAGGAATAAGAAGAGAGTAGAAATGCCTATGAATAAATAAAGGCGGCGCCCCGGCTTCTTCGATGAGACATCATAAAGGATTGAAGAGACGACTGCCTATTTTGGCAACATTCGAGAGCATTTCAGTCAAAGAGGTCAGAGACATCAGAAGGAAGTGCGTGGTGCACAACTTTTTTTCTTTCTCTCTTTTTGAAAACACGCCCGACACACCGAAGTAAAAGAGCTAAAATAACAAGAGGTAAAGGTATTAGACCTTACTTTATAGTTCGTTTTTTGTCATTTTAAAAAAGTGATGATATTTATGATAATAAGAAAAATGACGTATTCTCTATAATAGCGTAGACAAAACTTCGAAAAAACAGAAAGACAAAAGACAAACATTTCTAGCTGAATTCAATTATTTTCTGTTGCTGTTTGGTGTCTGAAATTTTCAAATTTTGTTTACATAATCAAAATCAGCTTTAATGTGTACCAACAAAAAAACAGCAAAAAAACGAGTAAACTTGGAAACTAGTGAGTTGGGGGACAAAATAGATGTGTAAGCCTAGTTGAAAAAGTGACATCACTCCATGCTCAAGAAAATTTCAAAGTGAAGGACCCTTGGAATCATATTTCAAGTTTGGCTTTCAACAAGATTTTCTTTCCTCCGCCCACTTTAAAAGTTTATTGGTCTGTGCGTCACGTAGACACAGAAAAGAATGGTAAATGATACTGGACGGATGCTATTTTTGTGGAACAATCATTGTTTGCGGCAAAGATACGAGCCGAACAAAAAACCTTTCTGATGATGTATGGAAAACAGCCGTTCATGAAAGTATTTTAACACTATTGGAATCGAATCAAATTAGGATTGTAGAATCAGGTTCCACAACTTTCACAATTAAAGAGTACAATATCGGTGGCCAAAAAATTGAGGAAAAAGTCAAAATTTTTAGAAAATAAAGCAATTTTTGATAATTTCTGTTTTTTCTTAAAATCGCATCACAAGAAGAACTTTGGACGAGGATAGCTATGATGTTTTCTACATGTTCAGAATAGCTAAGAAAGAGAGGTATAAAAACGTCATTTTCGCACGCTTTAGGCTACGTTTTTTGTTGTTGCTTGCTTCATTCTGAAAACCACAAAATGACGTCTACCTAGTTTTAAAAAAGGAGCGCGGCAAAAAACTCGTGCCTGGTAAATGAAGCAAAAGATGATCAGACATTTGAATTTGAATATTATTTATTTATCAGTTATTGTAAATGCGGAACAATAAAAATAGCATTTCAGACAGTTTTCAGTGATTTGATTAGTCTTTTTTATTTTGAAAATACAGACAATAAAATTAACTATCAAACAGGATTTGGCATTTCATTGATTGTACAACATGTTTTCTGGTTCACCCAATGACGTCAAACTTTCTTTCTGAGCTTACCTAACTTTCTCAGTTTGTTCAAATGCTACATAGACGACCCATTGCACAAAATTTTAACTAAATTTCTAAACTTTAAAACAATCTTTGACTTTGACTTTGAAAAAAAATTCCTTGCAATTTCATTGATATCAAATGTTTGTCCGCAACAGTGTTAATTTTTGACGAGAGCACAGAGACCATGTGCACTCGAATCACTATTTTGCATATCTACTTTTCTTTTCTTCATTGGTCCCAGAAGAGAAATACCCATCTGTTTTTCTAATGGATCGTTGTGTTTGTAAGTAAAAGCGTTAGATATTCAAAAATTGAATGAGTGGTACTTGGAATAGAGCGCTTGAAGTTCTGATCTGACAGCGGCAATGCGCCAAAACTTTGCGTTTTCCTGTGGGAATTTCACTGTGAAGGTAAACTACTCTTTTCCCTGGAAAACATGCAATAAATATTATAAAAAACGTACAATTTAATGCAGGATTACAAAAAACACACGTTTCCTTTCTCTTTTTTTGCTTTTCCTGCAGTTCTAATCAATGAGACAACAACAAAGAATAATAATGTAAAAGAAATTAGTAAAAAACATACCAGTTCTGGTCGGAAGGTTGAAACCAATTCCCAATGAAACAGTATCCATATTAAAGCTCTGAAGTCACTAATATAGGTTCCTGAAAATAAAATAAAAAGCAATCAGTTAGTAGGAAATGCAAATTTGAGGTGTTGAAAAGCAGCGACATGGGATAAGATGGAAACCAAGAATATTCCAGAAATAATGTTCTCGCAACATTATTAAACATTTTTTTCCAAGTTAACGTCTTGAATAGCACAAATTATTTGCTTCTTTTGCGCTGAAGTTGTAATCCATCACGCTATTCCTATAGTAACCCAGTAATTGATGTTAAAATAAATAAAAACAGATTAAACATTTTGTAATTAGTTTCAAAATATTTTCAGTAGGGATCACTAAATTGAAAAAAATACATAGTAAATTGAAAAAAATACATAGTTTTGTATAGTTGTTATTTTGTAATAAAAAATTGACTTTTTCCTGATCTTTTAGGTTTGCAAAACCTAACAGTATTAACTTTGACGTAATACGTCAAACAATGATTGGTTACAACAAAAAGTTGTCTCTGTTTTTGTGCTTTACAAATTAAACCGTTTTTTTTGCTGTGTGTACAATTTTGTTTCAACAGAAGTTTAATAACTTTACTAAAGAATATAGTAAGATAATACAATTAAGTTCAAGTTGAGTATGAGTTAGAAACAAAGCGTTTTTTAGGGTTACTCTACAATAAAAATTAAATACGCCTTGAAGAACGCAGACAGGGAGAAAGAAATGAATTACAACTCGAGATGTGATTTGATAGGCGGTTTTGTGAAAGTACAACTCAAAGAGCATGAGAAAATATTTGAAGTTGATGTGAAGAGAATTGGTATACACGTTTGGAGAATTTTCAGAAAAGAAACATGATAAGAGACGTAATTCAACCTGCACTTATCCCATCACTTGGGAGTACGCGAGCAAGCGGGTTTCAGAGAGTACAAGCTTGTATGTCATACAGTTCGAATGCTCTGGAACAAGGGTCGACCCGTAGCAAAAAGAAACCACTGGTCTCGAAAAATAAAGAAAAAAAAAGAGAGAGAGCAGTCAGTTCGCCGGAAAAATGAAGGAGGAGTTACAGGAGCAGTGGGATTTTGGGTGATGATGAAAAAACTATAAAATACTGAAAAGCGTATAAAGGTAGGCGGAATAGACGCAATATAAATATTAGAGAGAATATGATAAATTCTAGATAGAACAATTTCGCATGCATTCAATCAAATAAGTCGTTCTTCTTTTGCAATGTGTGACATTGGCATTGCGTAGGCTGCCGATAGGTTGTGTTCTTCGCGTGCCGGATTATACTTGCCGTGGAGTTTACGGGATTGACGAATATATCGAAGAATGAACAAACTTGTAGCTAGTAGTAAAAGACCAAGCACTGGAAGTTCCAAAATTAGCGTTAATCGGGAAATGAACTAAATTACCGATTAAAGCAATAATAGCAATAATCCAACTGGCGGCTGCGCTCGATTGTTTTCCACTGTTTGTGTAATGATGAATAACATCTGAGGATGTTGTTACTTCTACATTTTTTGAAATTACAATATCGTTATCGACTTCTGAAAAAAAGATACGTTTTTTTTAGCGAAAACTAGTACCTTTAGTAGTTTCTTCTTCACTTTCGGCTCCTTCTGTGCTAGTCTCTATCTCATTGGATTCTGGATGTGGAACAATCGCCACCGGCGTGGAACTTGCTTGTGGCACATTTGGAACTATTTGTTTGATAGTGGATGTCATCCAGAATGGCAAACTAGTTTGAGTTGTTGTTACGATGATTTGTTCTTCTGAACCGTCTTCTTCGGTTGTTGTATCTTCTTCCATGGTTGTAGTTGGAGATTCGGTAGTCACAGTAATTGATGGATGAACAAACGCGGTAGTAATTGCTTGTGTAGTTTTTTCAGTCTCCTCGTCGGTGGTCATGTCTTCATAGTCCTCTTCCTCTTTTTCAACAGTGCTTGTTTCTGGTGAGATCTTGTTAGTTTGAGAAGTTTGAGCAAAAGTTGAAGACATAGTGGTAGTCTCAAAGCTTGACGGTGATACATGCATAGTACTTGGTGTTGGAAACGTTTCTTCCGCGTTTTCGTCATCTTCCGTTTCGTCTTCGTCTTCAATGAATTTCTGAACTGATTGTTGTGTAGCAATAGAAGAAATAATTGTTGTTGTTTCAGGAGTTTGAGGGAAGACAAATGTGGTCATTGTTTGAGAAATGACAGGAATCTCAGAGGGTTTGTTTGTGGCCAGTTGTTCTTCTCCAGCTGTGATTATGTGTTGATTGAATGGCGGTGGAAGAGTTGAGTTAGCATCAAATGGTCGCAGCGGTTCGCGAGTTACTGTAAATCCAGCTGAAAAAACACTATTGTTGAAGCAGTGCAAGGTCTTTTACCAAAATGCTCAGGTGACATTTTTTCAGAAGGTTGTACTGTATGCGTAGCAGACGTTTGAGTTTCTAACGGAGTTGCTGGTGAATAGGAGGTAGCAGAACCAATAGTAGTAGTGGCAGAAGTTGTAGGGAATCCTGAAAGAAGTTACAAGCTAAAAAGAGATAAGTCTTTTTTACCTGATGGTAATTGAGAAATTTCTAGAACTGGGAAAGATGGCGTGACATTGTTCAGAATTGGTTCCGATGGTTGCACACTAGTTACAGATGGTGCGTGAAGTTGCATGCAATCGATGAACTCTGAAACTTATACTGTTAGGTGAGTCCTAGTTTTGTTTACTAACGTCCGTGAACTGGATGTGGGCAAAGGCAATCATAAGTGCCATTCATCAATGTTAAACTGGTCATTTTGTCCATATCGTCATCAAGAACGCATTTTGCAGTTGGTCCAAACATTGAACATGCCGCATCTCTACAATTTTGCTGTTAGTGTATTTAAAATTTTTCTCATTTCCAGGATTTTCAAGCGATCAAGAATAAGAAAAGTGTGTCGCTAGGAAGTTCCGCTTTCTAACGTTTTTTCGCGAAAAAGCGATTATCTTTTTCCACCTAATTAATCCGATAATCAAATGAGTTTTCCGCTCCACATTCTCTGTTCCTCTGATCTTCCCACTTTATTTGCTGCCCCTGTGCAGAGATTCGGAGCGATGATGACCGAGCAGAAAAGACACGATCGGATTGCGCTTAAGAAAATTTGTGCAAGTCAGCAGGACAGTCAGGCATCAGCCCGTCAGGAAGTTTTGAAATGAGAGCAAATAGAAATGACCAGTGCGCCACGCAAACGAAAAGGAAGCTGGATCGGAAGAAAATAGACAGGTCATTGTCGGTCATGTATGCTCACTTCGAGCGCCAGTGCGCCGTTTTTCTCTTTGGAGCTCTCAAGATTCATCAGGTTGTGTAATCATCCCCTTTGGAATGGATTGTCTAAGCAAAATATAGAAAGACAACAGCTGTACAGGATTGCGGAATGTATGCGAAACTATTTGGAAATAAAATTTTTGAAAAGCTTCGAAAACAGGAAAAAATATCTTTCATGTATTTCTCTTGATTGCATTTGAATTAAACAAAAAAGTTTTCAATATCCTCTAGTTGCATTTTTGCTTACAAACTGGAAACAATTTTAACATTTTGGATTCAAGATGTATGTGAAAATGAATTGGGTAATTTGGCGTTAATGCGTTAATGAGGTTTCAAATAAATGCTCTCTGCTTCCGTACTTTTATTTGATTCCGCAAATTGCTTAAGCAATGCGCAATATCTAAACACCTCTGCTGACCCGAAAGCATTTTGGTTGGTCTAAAACAAATATCTCAAGTTGTCAGGAACCTAACGCAAAACCCTTAACTAAAAACGCAATTGAACGATTCAACTTGACTGTCAAGGGTTTTCTTTCAAAATATCTGAAGACAATTGCAATCATATATATCATACCCCAGGCACACGTCGAGCACGTTGCAGTTGGCACCGGTAAAGCCTTGACGACATTCGCATTGGGCTAGACTCTCCTTAAATACACATTGACCATTTGAACATTCAGGTTTGCAGTTTGGCTCCAATTCCTCAGTATGCGACTGAAAAGGGAAATTTGTTGTCTTTTTCAGCTTTAGTGTTGTGTACCGATTCACACAAAAGCCCAGTAAAGGCTGGTTGGCATTCACAGTACGCGATTCCATTGTTCGAACGACAGATTCCGCCATTTTGACATGGTACCGAAGAGCACACATCTGATTCGCAATGATCACCAGTATATCCGTTACGACAGAGGCAAGTTGCAGTGCCTGATTCCGATACAAGACATGTTCCATTGTTGTGGCAGATATGACTTGCGCAGGGCGATGGTGGCAGTGTCCACTGGTGACTTTGTGGATTGGCATTTCCAAGAACAGATGGATCGATTCCCTTAGTATAAACATAAATATGAGGTCAGTTAATGGGGGGGGGGGGTAAAATTTCAAATAAACTTTCACTCATCATCTCATAAAACCAGAAAAAAATAAACAAACCTTAAACAATGGGAACTGTGGTGTATTTGCAAGCATGTCAACGTCCTCGTTTTCTGAAAACATATACTTCCTTTTAAAACGTTCGTGTTTTACTGTTTATTATTCTGTGGTCATGCATCGAGGCGGAATTGCGTCCGTCTGGAGTGGATACTCAAGTGCAAAAAGTGTGTTTTCCGTTTTGATTTGTTCACAGTTATTTGCTTACAAAACAATATTAGCCCATTACCGTCTTTTCCGTTCAAAAAAGCAAACATTTTTTTTAAGAAACAAACTTCAAATTAAGTTTGATTACAATAAAGATCAGTTTGTAGATTCTATAAACTTACCATTTTCTCCATCTTCGTTAGCGGCATCTAAATAAGGGCAAGAACAATTGAACGCGTTTGCAGTGAAAGAATTTCTCGAGAGATGAGGAGGACAACCAGTCGCTTGCTCCGTTTGAACGGTCATATCTCGAAGACATGCTGGTCCCGTTACTGAAAAAACATTCCTATACTCTTTGATCCTTTTCAGGTTTTAAATCAAGAGTGTAGCAATAAGACAAAAAAACGTTCGCGACAAGCTTTGGATAGTGGGTAAATGGATCCACTTGACGAACAACAAAGCATTTTTCTTTCTCCACAACATATTTGTGTGTTGTTGTGCTCAATGCAAATATCTCACTCATCATGTCATGGTATCGGACAGCAAAATTTAAAAAGAGCGATACAGAAAGTGCCTCTGAGATTAGTGTCAACATTGACTCTGCCATTTTGTGGGGGAGACTTTGAATTACCTGATTGAATGCGAATCGAAAATGTACGTGGATTTTGACTAGGAGAAAATTCGACACGTGTTGCTACACCATTTTCAAAACTGCAATGAAGACCACCACTTGTCAGTTCCCAATTAAACTTTTCCCATCGTTTTGAAAAATTGCCGCTTGGATCTAAAAATTTGATATGTGATTGTCTCGCTTTCACACTAGCCTTGTGGTGCAACGCACTGTCCTAGTGTAACACCTGTTGAACTATCTACGACTGAAAGCAGCGTAGTTGGCAAACCAGAAATTGACCTGAAACGACAAATTGTCTTATGAATGCGTATGTTGATGTTGGTGTTCTCAAATTTCGCAAATAAAATTCTAGTAAGGGATTACCTTACACGGACGCTTCCGGTGCAAAGTAATTTGAAGTAATTTCCGTTCTTATTTCAACCACTTTCTTTAGTGTTTAAAATTGAAATTAAAGGAAACATAGATGTACCAAAAGCGTTCAGATTACTTTGTCAAAACAAATTCAGATAAAAACAAAAATAGTTACAAAAATACCTCAAAAATTGGTATCCTCCTGTCCACGGCAAACTGGAGTCATCAAGTATCCACACAGCATTTCCCTGAGAAGGGTTCGTAAAGTGAAACACATCGTCATCGGCTGATTGAGCATTATTTACTGCTAGACAAATACCTAGAAATATTGAAGGAGTTTTCAAAAACCAACAAAAATTATCACTCACTAAATATTAGCAGAACTCGACAGAATCTGGTCATTGTAACTATCGGGCTCATGAAAACACGACGTCTTCTATCCTGCTGATATTATTTAGTATCTATAGATGATTGCCAGTCTAAAAATGGTATTTGTTTTAAGTATTGAATTGAGAACAAAAGATAAAAACGTAGGACGTAGAAATAAAATACGCGTAAAAGTTACGGCTAGGACAGATCTAATAGTTAGTAATTAAAATTAAAAGAAAGATTTTGTACAAGGTTATAAAAATAAACACTGAAAACAAAATTTGGAGATCAGATCAAGGAAAAAAACACAGTATTTATTTCAAAAAGTCTTTGTTTTTTTGGGAACAAGTAAGGAATAACCTGTTTTTTGAGAAATTGGAACGCAAGAAAAGAACTGAAGGGAGCCAATAACGGTCTACTCGGTCGCACTTAATACAAATCATTAGTGCATAATCGGAACGAAAAGCAAGAAAATGTCTGAAGTGAACAAGACAGGTCTGCAATGGAAGCTGTATGAAGTAAATCAAAGTTAGCTAAATGAGTGATCTGTCAAAAGCGCGTCAAAAACAAACTTGACCACTGTCCCTCCGATGAAGCGACTGGTAAAACACCTCCTAGGGTGGGCCACAGTTCGTGCGAGTGCGCACGCGGAGAAGCGGAGAGGAGAAGGTTAGGAGGTGGGATCGGAAAAGGCGGGCGGACAAACAGAAACCGCGCGGAAAATCTGATGGTGAGCAGGGGGCATCGAGTGGAGTGAAGAACTTTTTGAAAGAATGAAGCGAGAGCAGCGTTCAATTTTCCCGTATTGAGCACAATTGAGGATGCGGGGGAGCAAAGTGATACAACGCTTATCAGTTCAAATTGAGAGAAATATTGATGATTTATCCAAGGAAATTCTGAATTCGAAAAATTGTGAAATTGTGGGACAATTACGAATTTCGCAGTTTGCTAGCTTGTTTATTTCAATTTTCTAAATAATTTGTCATTTAAAGTTTTGTGAGAGCGAAAATGTAAACAATTTCTAATTTATTTCCTTGAGTTGTTGTGATTTCAACCAAAGATGGTGATCTTTTGAAAAAAAAAGAAGATGGATCAGGAGAATCAGTGGTACGTGTTCCAAGTCCAAAACAACTTGAATCATTGTCCTGTTTCTACTAGAATTGAACGATCCGGAAAACAGGCCACCAAGACGGTATAAAAAGTTGAGGGTGGACAAACAGTGGGGGCAACGCGGCGACGGTCATACACAGGCTGGCTCAGGCTGATTTTTTGACGCCGGTCGTCTTGCGACTAATCCAAAAATAGCAAAGGGAGTATGTAGTGCTGACCATCATCGAACTCCGCCACTTGAAAAGATTATCAACACAACTAAGGCTAGTGATTGTTAAACAGGACAGGATTTTTTTGAGGATAGTGAATAGTGACCGAACAAGTGTCTTTAAGAATATAGGCCTTTTCTACTTGAGCATGTGGTTGTTAAAAAACTGAAAAAATAAATGGTGTTTTTATTCATTTCTCAAACTCTAAAAACTCATGCGAAACAGCATTAATGATGACATGGCGAAATATAAGAAGAACAATAATTATAGTAGAGATGGAATTTTGCATTGAATAAATAAGAAAACTGGATCATTCTAAAACAAAAAAAGGAGACTTCCAGTTTCTTCTCTAGCTGTTCGGATTTTTTCAGGCATTCAGGCGATTCATGAAAAATACGACCTGTTTTTGTTAACTACAACTTAAAATTCAAGAAATGTAAAAATATCGAAAGAACAAAATTTTTGATGCATTCTTGCAGACGATTGGCAGGTTTTCTCTCGCAATAGGATACCCAGAGGCTAAAAGATCGCATCTGTGACTGTATTGATTGGTTGAACAGACAAAAAATTACTGAACTATAAAAATTGTCTTCGTCAAATCAGTCATACCCCTTCGACATGTGTGTTTCTGGTGAGAACTACACCAAGAACAGCTGGAAAATTTCATATGTTCAGAAATTGAACAAAAAACAATTAAATAAGGAAGTGTTTAAAGTACATGTCCATGGCAGAGGAAACACTTATACTAAGTGGGTGGAACAACTTGGTGTAAAGTTAGTTTTCATCAAATGACAAATAACTTTGCATATCAAAAACGGATTGTTTCAGGTCTCATCAAGCAATTTGAAAATAGGATAAGAAAAAATGATTGGCAGTAAGAAGGAGATGAGTAATAAGAAAAACTCAATCGGTAGATGTATAGGCCATCAAACGATGTATACAAATGGTTGGTGGCATTGGAAGGAAGAGACCTCTGGTGAGTGCGAACGCATTCCAACCGTGTCTTTTTGACCCTCACATCTCTCCTGTACGGCACCTCATAACGGTCGCTGAGAAGGCCCTTCACGCTCATCAGCTTGAGAACACGGTGCAAGGAGACGGGTCTCTTCGGTTTGTTCTCACATACAACGCACGATTTCACATAAGCTATCAATTAGTTGGAACGGTTTTCTAAGTAGGCCAATTTGTACACACTCTACTACTTCCAACAGGTTTTGAAGGATGAGAAGAATAGAAATGACAAAGAATGTAATCTTTAAGAAACCCAACTTCTGAATATGCATTTGTTTTTTTGTAATTACAACGTAAAATAGTTAATTGCATTTATCAAGCATTAAGGTGTTGGTTTGTTTCAGAAATTCATAATAATAAAACACTCGAAAACACTCACTTTTCTTCAAAATACCTAGATTTCACAGCCTATGCTGAACCTTGAAAACAGTTTAGAACAATAGTCAATAGTAACCGTTGAAAATATTTTCCGCAAAAGGAAGTGGTAGGTAAAGATAGGAGAGAACGATAAGGCAAATCCCAAGGACAGCTGTCAACGGTTTATGGGTGAAAGCACTACAAAGACCTTACCTCACGCAACACCATTCACTTTTGACATGTGCTCAAATATTAATTGTGAAAAAGGTAATCATTGGCCAAAATGGGAACAGTATTAGAAAATCACGATTTTGATCCGCAGAAAGAAAAGCTTAGCCGACTTTTTAGCCCAATTTTTTGAACGTTTCCGGCATTTTAAATCTCAATGAGTTTTGAATTAAAGGATTAAGTTCATGGAATGCCTAAATCTGTACTTTTTAATTGACTTGGACTAGGAAAATATTTTGTTTGTTTGAAAAACAAAACAAAAACAACTTCATTTATAAACTCGTTGTAGCTCAAGAAAACATGGTGAACCAAATAATAAGATCAAATTTACTTAAGGTAGTCAGTGAACGTGTAACAAGCGGATGCAGCATAAAAACTAGTTTCCAAGTGTGGATTGCATTAATTCATTTGTAGAAAGTGAGGCAACGTGATGACTGACTTGTTCTCTACCAGCAATCGAGCATGATTTGGATTGCTTTTGAAACAATACGGTTTTTGATAAAAGTAAAATGATTTCTCAAATTTCAACGTATGTCAGACTGCCCAGTTTTACTTGTTGTGTTTGATCTCCAGATTCTCGTATGATGAACAGATTGGCAAACAGATATTGTCCCTGGACCATCTGGCCGCACCTTCCAACGTGTATTGCTGTTTGGATAGATTCTTTTGGTTGCGCGTAGTCCCATCTAGCTGTGCTGACGACACATAGAAGCAAATGCGCTCCACTGCACATCCTTTGCTGCGTTGGCCACTGTGATTGCGGTATGTATGGTTTTGGATATTTTTTGCACAGTTTTGTACCTTGCTTACTTTTTTTTTGAAAAATTAGCTAGTTACATTTATTTTGCAACCTTTATATTCATTTCTTATGAACATTCAGCACTTTTTCTTGCGCTGCTATTTATTTTTTCTTAATTTTTGCAGTAAAACTCAACAAAGCGGTTTTCAGGGTAACGTCAACAAGATGTGGACAAAATCACTCATTCTTCTGTCAATTTTTGTAGTGGTGGCCTTTGGGCAAGCTCATTTGAAGTATACCAAGGAAATGAATGATCCAGAGTATGTGCATCAGAATGTTCATCACCAGGGTCATGGACATGCACATGGTGGACATGGTCATGCTCACGATGCCGATGGCGGCTGCCCGTATGCAAAAGGTATTTTTTACCGCTCTTCAATTAATAAAAAAAGATTCAGCCGCTGCCGAAGCCGCACATGGACATGCTCATGACCACGGAGATGCTCATGATCACGGACATGCCCATGATCACGGACATGCTCATGATCACGGACATGCTCATGATCACGGACATGCTCACGACCATGAAGACGCTCACGACCATGGACATGCTCACGAACATCATGGGCATTCGCATGATGATCATGCTCATGTACATTCACAGTAAGTGAGCAAAAATTTAAAACTAACTAATAATGCAATTTTAGAAAAACTGATAGCGCAAAACAGACATCTGTTGAGCATCAGTACACTGGATTCCTTTCATTTCTGAACGACGCTAAGACCAGACTCTGGGTTTATGGAATCTCTGCTACTCTACTCATCTCAGCTGCTCCTTGTTTCATTCTTATGTTTATTCCAATTCAAGCAAACACTTCTGAGTCAGGTCCACTTCTCAAAGTTCTTCTGGCTTTTGGGTCCGGTGGACTTCTCGGAGACGCGTTTTTGCATTTGATCCCGCATGCTACTCCGCCTGGAGATGGTCATGGTCATTCTCATTCGCACGGACACTCTCATGGAGGAGCAGGAGGACATTCGCATGGAGCTCACGATATGAGTGTTGGAGGATGGGTTCTAGCAGGAATTATCGCCTTTCTTACTGTTGAGAAACTGGTGCGAATCTTGAGAGGCGGAGAGGGTCACGGTCATTCTCACGGGCATGGTCATTCTCATGTCGAAAAAAAAGACGAAAAGAAAGATGAGAAGAAGAAAGAAACCAAGAAACCCGAAGAGAAGGAACACAAAGAAGAAGGATCTATTAAAGTTACAGCCTACCTAAATCTGGCTGCTGATTTTGCCCACAATTTTACTGATGGACTTGCTATTGGAGCTTCTTTTATTGCTGGAACAACTGTGGGAGTTGTGACGATGATCACCGTCTTGGTTCACGAAGTTCCGCATGAGATTGGAGATTTTGCTATTCTTATTCAATCCGGATACTCTAAGAAGAAGGCTATGCTTATTCAACTCGTCACTGCTCTTGGAGCCCTCTCTGGATGTGTCATATCTTTGTTGGCAACAGATGCTGATGCTCTTGCTGATGCTGCTGCTAGCTCTTGGGTGCTTCCGTTTACTGCTGGAGGATTCATTTACATTGCAACTGTTTCTGTCATCCCGGAGCTTCTTGAAAACAGCTCGTTCTTCCAAACTGTCAAAGAAATTTTCGCCCTTCTTACAGGAATCTTCTTAATGTATCTCATTGCTATTTATGAGTAAAAAACGAGTCATAATTTTTTCGCAAACTTCCAGAACATTTTTTTGTATTATTGTGTATCCAATCATTAAACTAACTTTAAATATTGTATTTTTTGTGAATGCTATTTTGTTTTAAAACATTTAAAAAATTCTAATCTTGTTGTGCTGGTTTTTTCAATAAAGGTGGTTGCGAAGTGTTTGTAGATTCCTGGAATTTGAAAAAGAAATGACCATTTTCTTGTCGGTTTTTTCGCAATATTGCTGTTTGATGCATAAGCTTTTCAGCGGGACACGTCTGGATCTTGAAAGAATTTTAATCTAGATTCCGCAACATTTCCTAGAGTTACCAGTTTCTGACGTTTTCCAATCTGAAGCTCTTGAAACAAATTCCGATACGTTGTTTGAGTTTCAAATGGCACGTTTGATCTGAAAAAATAAAGAATCTTAATCAAAAAACAGTGTGGATGGAATTCCACTCACACAGGATGGATAGAAGTCCGTCGTGAAAGGCGGGCTCTATGAACTGGCATGTCGATTGGAGGGTATTGGCTTCTGTGGGTAGTTTCCGAATAAAAAGGCACTTTCTCTGTTGTCTTTGGAGTTGATGAACTTAATATTTATTACTTTTCTCACTTCTTCAATTATATGAAAATGACATTCTATTCCGTATTTTTTTGAAATGTGTCATGAACATTACCTTCTCTCTCGCGGATTAGGGATTTTCCAAGTGTATTCTTGCTTATTTGTTGTTGCTCCATAAAAAGGCACTGCCTGGGGCGCAATATCGTAGACGGTATCTTCCAATCGATGTGGAATACTTTCTAAATTCAAATTGCTACAATTTTCCGTGAGATAATTGCCTATACGCTCAGTAACTATAACTTTGTGATTTTCATTCATTTCTTTACCTACTATAGAGCCTTCAGTTATTTCGCTTATTCCGTTCACGTCATAGTGGTTGTACGCATTATTTGGCGAGTAAATGTAAGGTTCATCGTTATCTTGATCTTCATAACTGTAATCATAAAGGCTCTGAATATCTGAAAATATTTCTTAGCTGTTATTTTTCTTAAAAAACGTACCACGATGAGACATTTCAGAATGCTAAGTGTAGCTTCTCGCTTTTTGTTTGCGGTCGCCTTTTGTGGTTTTATTGTGGATATCCATGGAGGCGAGGTAGCCATGGAAATTTTTTTCAAGCATACTTCAGCATTTTTGCAGATTGTTGCGGAACTTTTTCATACCAACGTAACAGTTAAATGGCAACCCGATTTTGAATATCAAACTGTCGAGTTTTCCATTTGGTTTGGCAAAAAAGCTCCAGATGTTCTGTTTTTGGGTTTTTCCGATTTTGGAGATATGAACAATACAGATGCTGTCGTTTACAATCATAGAAAGCAAGAAATCAAAGTAACTCACAACGGGTTGAAAAACCAAAAAACAATTTAAGGATTCTTATACTAATCGGGAATACAAAATTATGCCCGACCTCCAGCAAGATTTTCAAATGATCCGAAAAAGAAGCGATCATATTGTCATTAGACGAAAAATAACAACTTGCGATTCCAGAGACTATGCGTTTCAAGTAAATTATATTATGTAATGAGAACCTTAAAAACAAAACATTTAGCCGGGAACAACACAATTTCATATTGCTGGTACTTGGGATCATTTGGATCTGACCGACATCCGTGATCAGAAATGGTTCTTGGTGGGTGAAGAAATTTTTCTTAAATTGTATAAAAAGTGTTTATAGGATAAAAAATTTGGAAAAGTAATTGAAGGACCAACTGACCGTTCAATTACGGAAGAAGAACCGGCAACACTAGAAAAAGATGTTAAAATTGTTGTTGTCAACAGCAATAGCCCGGACCCCATTCCAAATGTTGAAACTACTTATCAGTGCATAATCCGCAAAATGCCGTTTGACACTATTCGAAGCATGTATCATGTTGTTCGAATGGAACCATACATAACTCCTGGAAACGAACATTTGGTGCACCACATGGAGGTTTTCATTTGCCGTGATGAAGTGGAAGAATGGAGTGGTAACTGCAATGATCCTGGAAAACCAGCCAAAGCAAAATCGTGCAGTCATGTTATTGCTGCGTGGGCCATGGGGGAAGGTCCAATTCATTACCCAAGTGAAGCTGGTCTTCCTATCGGAGGAAAGGGAAAGAATGAGTATGTTATGGTAGAAATTCATTACAACAACCCGGAGCTTCAATCTGGAGTGATGGATACTTCTGGATTCCAATTCTTTGTAACAGGAATGTTGAGAAAATATGACGCTGGAATCATGGAGCTTGGTTTGGTTTATTCCGATGCCAATTCAGTACCACCTAATCAGAAAGCATGGGCAATGAATGGATATTGTCCATCGCAATGCACAAAAAATGTTAGCTTCATATTTTTTAGCAAACAACAACACTTTTTTTCAGCTTCCAGAAGAAGGTATCAACATTTTTGCTAGTCAAATGCATGCTCATCTCACTGGTAGAAAACTATGGACAACACAATATCGTTCTGGAGTACAAATTAAGGATGTGAACAGAGATGAACACTATTCCCCCCATTGGCAACATCTTCAACAACTTCGTCCAACAGTTCATGTAAAACCGGGAGATACTCTTGTAACTACATGTGTTTACGACACAAGAAGACGATCAAAAGTTACTTTTGGTGGATATGGTATTGTTGACGAGATGTGCGTTAACTACATCTATTACTACCCGGCTTCGGAGGTTGAAGTTTGCAAATCGGCAATCTCGAACAGCACTTTAAGAGCATATTTCTCACAAAGGTTTGGTGAATTTGTTTTGTGAACTATTATTTTTTATAGACACGGAATGAACGGCAAAACAATGCAAATATCTGAAATGTACAACGGTGTTAAAGATTGGGGGAACGGTGTTGATGAAGAATTCTACAATGTTCTGAATGTGGGAAATATAAACATGAACTGCTTGAGATCGAATGGTAAACCATTCAAATTTGATTCCAAAGATCCGAGGCAGAGCTGGGAAAACATGGCAAAACCGCGTGTTTACTCGGGGTCAAACATTCTGACTCGGGACAAGTTCCAATGTCCAGCAATCAACGATATGATTAATTTTGAATAAATTTATCTATCACATTCTATAACCGTACTTTTCCTTAAAATAAATTTTTTGTACGTTGAAGCAACACTGGTGTGAAAATAATAATATGAATAAAAACCGAAAATTAAGGGAATTTTTCAGTCTTTGACAGTGATTGGAACTCTGTGCCAAGCATTATGAATCAGTCCTCGAACATTCCAAATTCCACTAGCTGTTTCTGGTTGTGTGTTATAAGAACGATCGACTGCTTTGGCAATAATGTTGAATTCCTTAACACCAGGAGGAATCTTCACTTCGGTATGGAACAACGTCCAAGCATACATGTGCTCCAAATCTTGTTTTTCCTCTTGTTCCATTTCGCAACTATTCCACGTTTCTCCACCATCAACGCTTATTTCAATACGGATGATTCCACGACCACCACCACTCCATGCATATCCAGAAATATTCAAAGTTTCGTCACTTCTATCAACTTTAGAATTTGGTAGAGGAGTGCAGATAGCACATTGAACAGGGTACTCTTGAATAGATGGAACGGTTTCCCATTTTAACTCATCCCCAATGTTCACTGCAGGTGAAAACGCTCTAAATCCGTTTGTTTTTTCAAAAAATCAAAACTATCAACTCAACCTGTAATCTTTTTGTTGCCAGTGACTGTCACTTTCCTTTTTGCTGACAATAATTTTGCGAAGCCATTTCACTTGTCTAGCTCCAACGTTTCCTAAAAAAGTCAATGTAAAAAAGAGTTTGTTTTGAAAAACCTGGGACAATAACTCGAAGAGGTGCACCATGATCTCGTGGAATATCAACTCCATTCATATGATAAGCAACTATAACTTCGTCACCTCTGGCTTTTTCCATGGGAATCGATGCTCCATATGGTGTTCCAGTTGGATCAATATCTGCTCCTTCAAAGTGAACATGTTTAATGTTTTCATCAAAAACATCAATTTCTGCAGCTTTTAAAATGTCCTAAAAGAAATGTGACAATTATAACTATGCAAGAATGCATTCCTATACCCGGAGGCGAACTCCTGTCCACTCTGCGTTACTGATGGCTGTGCCTTCCCACATTAATCCTTGCACTTTTTTATATTGATTCATGTCTGCACGACGATTTCCGGCACATTGAATAACACTTCCAATTGTATATGATTTGTAATTTTTCTTCAATTCGTCCACAGAAAGATTTATTGTTTTTCCACTCATTGATTCAACAATCAGTTCATGATCATCAACATTGATCTAAAAAATTTTAGCGTTCCCTGTTGTGAAATATATTTAGAAACTGATTGAGAACATTTTTTGAACAACCAAAGATTTCCCCACAAAACGTGTTTTTGGGTTCTCAGCTAGTTTCTCATTCATTGACGTACATCTGGAACTGGGAGATGGTTTCGGACAAAGAACAGTTCATTCGGTGTGTAAAAGTGGTCAGTGAGAAGCGATGGGGGAGATTCGGCATTGAACGGTTTTGCGTTACGCACCAACAAAGCGGGATGACGTTCCGGATCATTTGAAAATGCGTCCGGTTCTGACTGCAAAAAAACAGACAGAGGTAAATAACATTTGGAGGAATTTAAAACAATTTTGAGACACGAATTGAGTAAAACGTACTTTAGGTACATCTTTAACATCCAAACGTCCAATTCTGTAACCTTCCAAAATCTCAATAACTTCTTTTGTCTTGTGTTGTGAATAAAGAGCCCAAAACGGGTCGACCGCTGCCCCAGCAGCAAGCAAAATTTTATCACCACCTGGGTGCATCGAAATGAAATCAGTTACATCGTAGACACCCTAAACTTTATTTTCTGAAAAATTAAGCATCGGGAAAACGAACATCTTTGTATGTAACCCAAATCCTTTCTGCATCTTTGCCATGTTGCTTAACATCATCTTGCTTGTACAGGGGGAGACTATCCAGATTTTTTAAAATGGCTGTTTCGTTTTCGGTATGCTTTGCTTTTGCGATTTTAACAAACGACTGTACTCCTACTATTCCTGCTATTGCAATTCCTCCCAAATAAGCAAAGTTTTCTAAAACAGGTTTTTGGATGAGAAAAAGGAGGTGGAATACGATATTTGTGGTCATTTTTATTGTATCCGGCATTTGTCCCAAAAACACGGTTGAACTTGCGACAATTGAAGCGTTGTCCAAGTTTTGTGGTTCTGGCAAACATTTTGCTCTGTAATCAAAGTTTAGTGTTTCCGCTTCCAGGAAATGATTTGAAACAAAAATTTTCGAACGACGTTCTTTTCAAATACATACTTTGTTGGGGTAAACGTAACTGTCAACGTGAAGTAAATTCAAAAAAAAACAAAGAAACGGGAGTTTACTATTTCACAGAAAAATAAGACAATTTTTTGAAACCCGATTAACATTATTAAAAAATGCGATACATGTATGAAAAAACTAAAAAATAGCGATTAACTAAATTATTGAATATCTGGATATTTTCAATTAATTTGAAAGAACACGTAAAAATCATGTGGTGTTTTGTAATAAAAATAGCAAGAGGAAAAGAAAAAAAGAACAACAGAGATAGGCAGGTTTGGACGTTGTATCGAAACGACGACACTGTCATTGATTGTTGGACATGATAAGTATTGCGAGAATTGAAGTTTTCAAATAACCAACGTTGACAGCGCAAACGCCTAGAAAAATTGCAATCCGCGAAATATCGATTTTTAGTCAGAAATTGTTTCGCAAATGATCTGACTGAACGCAGCATGAACAACATCTGGTGAGGAGACAAAACATGCACGATCAGAATCACCAAGAATTTTGACAATGTTTTTTTGCAACGTTTCATCGACATCTACAAAAAGTGCCCGAACTTGATCAGGATTCTCTTCTGCCGCTTTTTGAAGCATTGGAACATCGCTAGAGGTATCTCCAGCAACGCACACTTTTCCTATTCTGAGCGAATCATTCAGCGATTCTACAAGGGCGCCAACACCATCACCTTTGTTCCAAACAGTGCCTGATCAGAAAAATGAACATCAGTTAGGAATGATACACATACCTGAAGAATGAACACATACTTCAATTTCTAGTGGCGAACAGTTTTCCAGTACAAGATATTGACTGTTTGGATCTACACGGTGGATTCGTTCTTTGACTGCTTCAATATACCGGGCCGAAAGGTCTTTAGAAACTTGACCAAAAACAGTTTGTACACCAAGAGTCAATCTATCAACTTTTTTCTGAACGCCACTTCCAACTAAGGCAAATTGAACAAATTCTCCTTCGTGAAGAATCTCCTCCAGTTGTTCGTACAATTGTCCAATTGCCACACTTCCTTCTTCAGGAATTCCATCATCATGAACTACTCTTCGGCCACCTAACCACCACTCGCGACCCCAGGAGCCACTGAATAACACAGGTCCATTTATAGGAAGTGCTGTGAGGTCAAGAATTCCTGGATGTCGCAAAGGCCCAGCAGTCAGCACCGCGAAAGCACGAGTAAAAATTCTTGCAAAAACACCCATCACCACAGCACTGTATGCGGGCTGAAAAACGAATTTTGTGAAATTCAGTTTTTTTCAAATACCTGTAGGTTAGTAGCATACTGAGAACAATAGTCCTTCATGGTGCCATCCCAATCGGTGATAAATAGTGGTTTAATTCCGTCGGTATCAGCCACATTGATCAAATCCAACAAAAAAAGTTTGCACTTTCTGACTTCGTCTGTGAATTTTTCTTCTTGAGAGTATTTTGCGAGAATTCTTGATAAATCTGCAAGCTTCAGCCTATGCAAGAATGACTCTGACGAATTTGAGCCACGTATAAAATTTTCCAGAAAAATACTATCTTTCTGAAAAAAGGTAAAAATTACAATATATTTGTGAAAAAACTTACTTCTAACCCTTTAATTTCGTCTTGGATGTTAATACCAAATGTAGTTCCTCTTGAATGGACATCTCGAATGTGACCAGAAGTGTGCTCGTCTGTCATTTCCTAAACAGATGGTTACTCATAACCTATTTATGAAATAACTACCTCGAGAGTTTTTTTGAAAATTGCCACATTCTCTTTTTCAACTTGTCCTGTTTTTAAAATTTCACTTGTAACTAATTTTCTAGCTTCTTGCATCTGAAAGTACAAAACAGTGAAATTGTGGAAAACAATCTTACTTGATACAGGCAGTTTTTAAAATCTTCGATTGATTGACCGGGAATCGTCATCTTTAGGCCTGAAAAAGTTAAAATTGATGGAAAACAAGAATTGATAGCTAAAAACTTCGGCTGCCATATTGATTATGTAGGTAACATTATCAAGACCATCAAAGATTTTGTGTGTTTTACTTTCAAAAAAACTTTTTGGGAGAAAATTCGATAAGATATTATATTGGTCGTTCGACAACCAATCAATACTACTTATTTTTCTCGGGCAGAACGTGCCAAATAGAAATGAGAGAAAAAAAGAAAAGAGGAGAGAGAGTTTCAAACAAATATGTTAACAGGTGTTTGAAGGCTACGGGTAGTTCATTAAACACACTCACACAAACAAATATCGCAACGCTTTCATTAACTTACAAACTTGAAAAAAACATGTATAAATGTACTATACTCAGAGATTATTTACTGCATTAACTTGCTATAATTGATTCAAATATTTACCTGTTTTTCCATTCATCAAGCACAGTCCAATAACTTTTCAAATTACGGACCGACTGATTAAGGAGCCAGCACGGCCCAGAGTCGGATCAAGTTTGAGTAAAATCGACGTCTTAATAGTTAACTTTTAATTAAATAAAGGAGGAATAGAAAAAAATAAAAAGCAAAGTCCGAAATAGTTTTCTTTTATTTCAACTAAATAAAGTTTTGAATTTTTGATCAACCTGATTGAATTTTATAAATAGGCAAAAAGAAGTAAACTTAATACACTTGGTCTTTCAAAAACATTTAACAAAAGATTTAGTTACATCGAAAGCTTTACTAACGACAAATTTTTAATGTGAAAGCAATAACACAGACTTATGCATTCAAAAAAATGATACTAAGCAGGTTTTGTCAAATAAAAGAAAAATATGACAGATAAGAAAACAGTCAATACCGATTGATGCTTATTGAAAAAGTGGTCAATGTATTGGCGTCACAAGAATGTAAAAAGACCACATTGCAAGAGTGTTTTGTTTGATTTTTGTTCCAATTCAATGAGAAAAACACATCAAGAGAAACGGCAGTTGCGCTTAGATTGTGTCATCAATGAAATGCTTGCGTGTTCCTCGTGCTAACAATTTTTTCTCGTAAATCTTGTTGAGTCAGTTGGTAGTTGAAATTGAGAAATGGGAAAGAAATTGTATTGAATTTGAAAGTTTTATTATCATACTGAAAGAAAGGAACACCTGCAAAATTTGCCAGGTAGAAAATTTTTATAAGCCAAGATGTTCAAACGATATACACATGCACGGGAAACAAAAAAACCGAAACAAAATGAAAATTATTATTAAAGTAAAATGAGTTGAGATCATGGTTCGGAAGAATATGAGAAAGAACTGTTAGGAGAATAACAAGCCATTCCAAAACTGACTGAAATACAAACAAGTGAAGTTGTACATTTAACATTGTAATGCATCAATAAGTTTTTGCTCTCTGTTGTCGAAAAAAACATGATCTTCTGTTCCACCAAGAGAAACAAGCACGTTTCTGAAAACTTGTCGTGTCGATCCAGTTTTTTCTCTAGGATCACTTACTTGACGACAGGAAAGTATCTTCCAGTGACATAAACTTCTGAACCAGTTACAGCTCTAAAAATGAAAAAAGTTTTATAAAGAAATTTGTATTCAAAACACCTGAGAGCTTCAGATTGTCTATCGACGTCATCAAAGGAAAATCCGTCAGTTACAACAACAACTTGAACTTTTTTCGATTTTTGTAACACGTATTGAGTAGTAACTGATATGGCAGCTCCAGTAGCTGTAACTCCTCTCAAAAAACGTGCTTCTGAAAAAAACATGTTTCATTTTGGCATTTGAATTGAAGCATACTAACTTTTTAGTTTTTCAAGGAATTTGAGGTTATTTGGTTTTTCTGGAAGCGGGACCACAATTTTTTGACGCGTCCGCCCAGCAAATGTTATTAAAGCCATCTGAAGCAAATAAAGTTATTAATGACCGGGTAGGAGCTTACTCGTCGAGGTTGGTCAATTTCTAATTGTTTCACAACTGTTTCTATGTACTTTTTCTGTTTTTCGTACTGTTGAACCACATTTCCGCTAGAATCCAACAAAAAGAGGATGTCCTTACAATCTGCAAAAAACAAAAAGAAAATTGAATAAGTGCAGCATTCTTATAACTACCTTTAATTGGATGTGATTCTGTTTCGGAATTATTGAAATTTGATATGATTTCATCCCGAATATTAGTAGATGTTTCCAAAAATGATGAAATGTTAGTGGTCGTTGTGAGGAATTGAGAAGAAATAGAAGGTTTAGTTATTAATTCAGTTTCGTGTTGTACTGATGCCTCAGTCGTTGCTACAGTAATTCTGGTCGATGAATCAGTAGTTACTCTCGTTGTAGAATTGATACTAGCTGTTATTGGTGGCGTCATTGTTGTTGTGAAAGATGGTTTAGATTTCGCCGTTGCTTTCAGCGTAGACATCAACTCTGGTTCAACTTCACCACTACCTTCAATTTCTTTCTCAGATGGAATGTTAACACGAAGAACTTCTTCCGAATCCCGTATTTTTTCGACTTGAGTGATGTCTTCAAACACCGGGGACAAAATTTTCATGACAACCGTTCCAGATTTCTGACTTGTGGAGGTCACTGCAATAGTCATGAGCTCATCAGAGTTTGATGAAAGTGTTGAGTTTTGCAGAAGATCTTCATTTATTTCCGCGCTTGAAGGAACTCCGGATGCTTCTATTGGTGAAGGAGCAGGTGGATGCGGTTCGCTGACAAAAACAGGTTGTTGAAGCTTTGGTTGAGATCCAGGTGGCATCGGAAGCGAGTTTGTTGGCGGAGTGGGTGAAGATGTTTCTAGAGTACTACCAGGCGATTGATGAGGTCGGGCCGTTCGAAAACTAGATATATCAACACCTGGCATTTTCCAGGGTGGCATTACGGTAGGTAAATTGGTTGGGTACCATCTTTCCGCAACAAAACTTTCTGGTGGGACTATTCCAGGGGCTCCAAAAGCTGAAACCCATTTCATATTTAACTAGGAACTCAAAAGGGGAAAAATAATTAGGCATTCATACCTGTTGCAGTTAGAATACAATAACTTGCTATCAGTATCAAAAAGATCATGATCTTCAAATAGAATTGCTGAAATAATTCTGGCAGGCAATTAGATGAACTGGGACAAAAGAAATGGAAAAGTGACTGAGTGACCGAATATTTTGTTAAAAATGTTGCTAATCAGACAAGTTTTAAAACCTCTTTGATTGACCCAAATTAAACTCGAATCAAGTGATGATTTGCTAATAAGCTGACCATTTTGAAAAACGGAGGAAAAAATTGTCTAAATGAAGTGGTATGCAACCCACTTTTAAGAAAGTAAAAGAAGCTATGATGAAAGCATTTATGGAAGTGTGAAAGCGGAGACAGAATAGTTACGGTTTGTTGCGTAATAGGACAAAAAGAGGGAGGAGAAACAGAAGAATGACTGATTCTGGATGTAAAAAATGAAATGGATGAACGAACAAACAATGATTATGGAATGGCACTATAAAAAAGAGGTAGATGAGAAAGACATCGTCGCGCATCTCGTTAACAATCATGTTTGTTTCATTTGATATGAGCCTTATCGCAGGTAAAGCATAGAAAGAGAGAGAAAGGAACAGGAACAACTCCTATTGTGTCGATGGCGGACAGAAAGAAAGAAGGAGAAGGCGGAGGGCAATGCAAACGAAACGGGAAATGATTCTGCCACTCTTTGGAAGAACGCAGTATGCAGAGGTTGAGAAATTTCAAAGAAATTCAGAAGAGATGAACAGAGTAATTTTCTTGATTAGGGGTAACCATATTTGTCATTATCGGATACAGTTTTTAGATAGGTTAAGACGCACCCTAAGCATTCTTTGTGGTTATGCCTTGAAATAAAAAAGGTTTTCTATATGATGTGGCAGCGTCGACTTGACAACGGTATGTAAAAAGAAATAAGAAACGCCTGTTCTTGTACAATGTTCTGATCACCGAACGATTTTAGTACATTCATGCGCGAACCATCCGGATGTTGTTCAGCGGCAAGTGCTTTCCCAAAGGATGAAGATAAGATAAACAAAAGCCAAGTGGGAACGAACACTTCAAATTTACCAGAATCAAGCAGAAAGAGTGACCATCACGGTTCCTTGTCATTTGAGTGATTTGATTTCAGTAGAAAAGGCAGCGAATTGTCTTCGAATTACGCATTTATTATAAGTGACATAGCTGTCATTGCCAAAACAAACATGTTTTCAATCGAAGCGCAAGCATCTTGTTTTGCTTCACCTATCATGCTGCTGAAAAAAAATGACCAAAATTTCTGGAAACTCCAAAAACGCATTTGGATGTTTTATTCTTTCAAAAATAAAATTTATTCACAACTTCAAATATTCAGTCAAGAAATTGTACAAGTTTTAGAATTCCGTTGAGTAACTTTGTTAAGGGCGTCATCGACATATCCTTCTCGCAATTCGTTATAGCCATCAATGCTGTTGCAGTTCTCATCTAAAACATTTCATAACACACTGCAGATCTAGTTTTTTCTACACCTCTCATTCGGTCAATGATCTCCCAAATTGACCTTTTGTAGCTGCGTAATAAGAAATATGTATTCATTTCGCCTTTTCCCTTGATTTGGACTTTCCCACGTGCTTCAAATTCAAAACGGCCAGTGCTCTCCGCACATTTTTTTGCATTTTCAGAACAATGAATTCGGCCAATTGGGCTATGACTCTCCATTCGAGACGCTGTGTTTACAGTATCTCCAAAAAGACAGTATCTAAACAGAGCTATTAGATACAAACAGATTTTTCCACATCACCTTGGCATTTTTGCGCCAACGACACCAGCTACAACTGGCCCTGAGTGGATTCCAGCACGAATGTGTAGGGGGGTGTTTGTTATCGGGTCACAAACTGTTCTCGCCTCCATTACCATGCCCAATGCCAGGTGGCATATGACTTCGCAATGTTCCTCTACCACATCCGGGATTCCACCTACCGACATGTAGCTATCTCCTACTGTTTCCACTTTATAAGCTTTTTGAAGACCAATAAGTCGATCAAATTTTGTGAACAACTCATTCAACAAATGGACAATATCTCGAGGCTGGCACAATGGGACGATTTGTTGAAATGTGGGAACATCGGTAAACATTACAGTCGCTTCTTCATATTCCCCTGAAAGTATTGTTTTAAAGATTATACTATGAAAATAAGGATGCATACTAGCATCTACACTCAATCCTTGCTTAAGCTGTTGAGCAACTGATGCTGGAAGCATTTCTTTCAGTAGAGCATCGGTTTTTCCTTTTTCAACTTCTAAATCTTTAGCCATGTTTTCCAATTGTTCATTATTAGCTTCTAATTGTAAGCTGCAATTTCAACATGGAAAACAATAATCAAACCAACTGTCTGACTTCATCTCAACATCAGAAAGTCTCTGCTGGTTTAGCAGAATCAAATCACGTGTTGCGTCATGAAGAGGCATTGCGGTAAGCCGAAGACCATATTGCAACAATTCAGGAATTGAAGTTACATATGGAGAGCACAAATACATAATGTGTCCACCAGAAGCCATTAACATCATTTGCCCTTTTAATTTTAGATGCTGACTCTGACTTAGTGGTGTGATTGCACCTCCATTCTCCTCCAGGACATTTCTGAATAACAGTATGAACTCAAAAACAAAACTATTTTTCACCCGAACCCTTCTGCTACTTGGCTCGCTCTCTTGTTAGCATTTCTTTGAAACTCCATTGGAGTGGTTTTTACCTAAACGTTTTTTTCTATAACAAATGTTTTCTTCAAATACCTGAAGAACAAAAACAGCATTGATGAAATTGCAAATGCTATCAAAATCTAAAGGTATTTGGGGACGTGTGACTTCAAAAATTCTCATTAACGGAGTTCCGACAGCAAGAAGGTCTTTTGGGACATGATTACTAAAATTTGAGAAATGCAACAAAAAAAGATTCAGCAAAGTACTAGAGCTCCCTGCCAACTTGAACAATTTTGCAATCTTGATCGACGACCATATGATATGGAAAAGTAGACACAAAATCCATGTGGGTCAATCTAATTTTATAATTGTTGTTGTGTTGAACAAGTGCAGTTCCGAGAGCATCTTCGTTTGATTGATCGGTGTTTTGTGTCTGCAACAGTTATTGGAATGTTTCCATTTGAAATCTGAATCACCTTAATAAGAAAAATAACGTGTTCTTCTATTCTCTCTCCGGTAGCCATCTGAACACTTCTTTGAGTTCTTCCTGAAGAAAACTGAATCGTTTTGAAGTATTGAACAGTATTAGGAACCTGTTATAGACATAGAGACATCCAATTTGAAAACACGTTTAGCAGCTTCTCTAAGTACACCTTTTACAATAGGGTATAAACCAGGACGACCTGTGTAGTAATGCAAAGTGATAGTACCATCCGGATTGTCTTCACATCTGACAAATAAACAGTAGCAAAATAAGAGTTTTCCAAACTAACCTGAAAGAGGGACCACGCAAATTTGCTTTGTATACAACATGATCAATAAAATAGTGAAGAGAATCTAAGTTGTCCAAAAACCCTTTCAAGTTTGGGCTCATGGAACGAATTAAGTCATCCCACCCAGTTTCCATAGTGTACTGAATTAAAAAACATCCATACATTTCCCATACTTGCTCACGAGTAACTTCTATAATAATTGTTTTGTTCCATCTATTCCAAATGTTCTTAAAAGTTTCTTACTCAAAATGACACTAACTGCATCTACAAGAGTATACGTGTCTTGATCCGAATAATAGTGGTTTATGATATTCTCTTTGCCTGCCTCAAACCCAGCACGTTCTCTCAAAATTTTTTGTAAACTTTCAGGTTTTTAGTACTTTCTCGACTTACAACACTTTTGCCCAGAATGCTTCACCATAAGTTCTTATCATCAATTGTCGAATGGATTCATGAATGAAGCCAAACTAAAACAAAAGAACATGTTCATTCACTACAAGGTTAACACCTACCATTACGTTGCTTTCTTTGTTTCGGCCAACAGTTTAGAAAATTGTATCAGTTACGTAGGAAGACGACGCAAGAGTTACTTATGAAGACGGGCAATGTCGAGGGTTGATAGCTGTCAGCTTGCTCAAATATCATCAATAATTGAAACACACGCAATCCCGTTTTCAACGGTTATTAGTTTCACCTTATTTCGTGTGCGTATGTCATCAAAACATTCTGTCCACCTCTTCCGACTGCTCGGTGATGTTAATGACCAACGGAGAGTGGTAAATTACAAATAGTAACAAATAACATTTTCGGAACATGAGAAACAAGAAAGATTTAGCTGAACCCTGAAAATAGATACTGTTCATTAATGTCGTATATTTTTCTATTAATTTCAATTATCCCAATTTTACGTATACAAAATTAAAATTGACTATGATTCAAACAATTAACATAAGAGGCACGTTTATGGAAATTTTTATTGAAGTTGCAAACAAGTTTTTGCGAAAGTTATCAAAAAGGAGAATATTGTTTTCCAATGCAGGCAAACCATTCTGCGTACCGATTTCTCAATACTCAGTTAAAACCATGCGATTATGCTATTCTTTATTTTATAAACCATCCGGCTTAGTTTCGTTTTTCGTTCTACTGTATTGGTATTCAACGTTTCCCACGTTTAAAGCTAACATTAAAATGTCAATGACAAAAATTTTAGATTTTTACATTAAATGGGACACAAATCATCGAAAAACGAAAAAGTGGAAAATCATGTTGCATTTCCAACCGCCAAAACTTTGGCCAATCTGCCTAATATTACAGTGACCCAGCCAACACCTATTTATCAACCAGAAAGTCCTAATCCGTTCACAGTTCCACCACCCACCCCAAAAGATTTACACAGGCAAAACGATTTAGTTTTGCACACATGAGTTCATTCTATGCAACTTTCAGTTTAAAGTCTTTCGTTGAGGAAACACCCATTCTTTTCCAATCACCCCAAAGATCAAATAGCCCTCCTCGATCAAGTCCTCCACCACCTCCAAGTTTTCCCCCACCTGCAGAACCCGGAAAAAATGAAAACTTTCATAACGAAAACACTAGAGTAATTCAATTTAAGTTGCTTTTTAAAGTTCTATGCTATTTTAAGAAGAAATTCGGAACAACAGTTCTTGAGCGCGGAACCAGTCCACTGCCTCCTAAACCTGACGAAAAGACTTACGCACCTCCAGTAATCAAACGGCCAATTTATTATTCTAACGATATAACGGACAGCAATAAATTATCAAAAAGGGAAGGTGGGCGGCAGTCAAAACAAGAAGAAATTGCAAAAAAGGAAGAACTAGCCTATGCTGTCGGTACACCACGTGGAAACTTCAATCACTTAGCAAAAAATGGAAAACAGGAAAAAAATAAAGTTGATGCTGTCTCAATCTCATCAGTAAGTATATCACAAAATTGATACTTAGACTTTTTTTAGAGCGTGAATGATTCTTCTGCCTACCATCTACTCAGAGATAATTTTAACGATACCAGTAAAACTTTTCACGGCTGTGCTTTTCCAATTGACCCAAACAGACAGAATTTTGGTTTTTGTGGCCGACGAGGATCCGGAAAATCGTCTTTGATAAATGCTCTACGAGGTTTGAACAATGGCGATCCTCACTCGGCTGGAAGAACACATTGCACCCAAATGGAACCATTCCGATTTATTGAAGGAGAGCTTCAGCAGACTATTCTTTGGGAGATGCCTTACCCAAGAACCTTTTCAGCATCAAATGTGATCTTTGACATTAATATGGGCTTTGACAAATTTTACGAGTGAGTATCTCATTTTGATTTCGGTTTTTCATTTCGGTTTTCCGCAATTTAATTTTCATAATTTTCAGAAGTAACAAATTGAAACTTTTCAAAAGATTATTCATTTTAATTCCTGACAGTGCACCTACCGACGAAGATATTATTTTTGCAAAAGTAGCTATAGCACGGTACCTGTTCGCATTATAAGGTTTTCCTTATTTAAATTTTGGCCATTTAGAAAAACTGCAGTAACTTTTCTTTTGACGAAAACAGATGAAGTTTTGGATGCGGAAAGCCATGAACGTGGAACAAAACTTGATCAATTAATGAAAAAAGCATATGAAGCTTCTGCTAGATTAGTGATTTCGCGAAATCTCCTGCCAAAAGCTGAAATATTAAACAATCTCCAGTTACTTTTTGTAAATGCTTCAACAACAAGAAATTTAGTGAGCGGAACTGTTGGATATCTTCACTACCTTATGAGTGAAGAAGAATTGCTGGAACAGTTAGATCTTGGTGTTGGGTGCCATTATGAATTAGAAGTTAAACTAAGAAAAGAAAAAGATGGTTACAATTGCAAAAAACTGACTCCTGTTGTTACTCATAGTTTTCAATTGGTAGGTGTTGGAAAGTCCGTAATCTAGCATTAATGATTGGTATTCAGGAAAATGAAGAAAACGCACGTTTTAATAGCGTCAGTAGACCAACAATTTTAGCTGATTCTGGATTTGAAATTTTATTTGGAACAGATGATCGAATTTACCAGTCATTGGAACCGCAAACTATGATCAAAAAAGTTTTAATACAATTAAAATTCTTAAGTAAGACCTTGAATTATTTACAGACAAGTTTCAACTATGGATTTATTGGAGGGCGAGGAGTTGGAAAATCGTGTTTAATTGATGCTATGAGAGGCATGTCTTCCAAAAATCCTCTTTCCGCCACAAAGATTAATGTAAACGTTCATTACTTAATGTTAATGACCAAATATTCAGAACCATTCAAAAAATGGAAGTTGTGAGCGGTTTGAATTTGACGATCCCATTCTCAAGTATAGCGTGACTTTATTCGAATTATCTTATCCCAAAAAAATTAGTTCTTATTTTGAATTTATAGAGTAAGTGACACACGTACGCAATGAATATAACAACTAAAAAGAAATAATTCAGTTTAAATCAAATTTCTTCTTTCACAGCACTTTTCATTCTAGTCGATCGAACACCAAGTGAGCAAGATTTGGCATTTGCTAAAATTTCTTACAGACAAAACACCACGGTAGTGAAATTGCAATCATTCAACTGTTCAATTTTTTGAAATTTTTTTAATTCAGATCTTGTTTTTAATCTCCAAGTGTGATAAAAAACTGGCTGCAAGAAGTAGGAGTGATGAAATTCCTGTGTGTGACTTATTAAAACAACGTTACATTGACAAAGCGTTAAATAAGTTTGATCATATTATGACTCAGAAGGCCTCTGAACTTCGTGGCCGTGTGAATGTATTTTTCGTTTCTGCGCCAGTTTTCAAAGCACTTCGAATGGGTGAGTCAAGTATGTCTATTAATTTTATAGCTTATTTTGAATGCAGGAGATTCTCGTGAAAGTCAGTTCGTGCTCCATGAAAGAGCTGTGTTCGATTTCTTGAAATCTAGGAAAATGATTGCGAAAATGCTGGATGATTCTCCGGAAGACAACACCTATGCACAACTTAACATAAACGCATAAGATCAATTTATTTCACTTTTTTTTTTCTGCTGTTTGATCATAATTGTCTGCTGAGACAAATACGGAAAAAAACAAAAACAAAATGTGCTATTTGAAAAAGTGCATAAGATAAATATTGAATAAAGTAGCTAAGAAGTGAATCACAATTCAATATGTTTTAAAATCAGAATGTGATGAAAAATAATTAGGTTTTATACAAAGATCAAAACAGAGACCCGTCACAAAATATTTGAAAAAAAACGTCAAAAACAACAAGTCATGAAGAAACTTGTGCAACAACTGCCGACAACTGTGTGTTCTTTTTGAGTGCGTTGCGAAGCAGTGAGCTCTTGCGTTTAATAAACAGTTGATTGTCTATTTCAGTACTGCACTGAGTTTGACAATCATAGGTTCCATCTGGAAAAACTTAGTTTGCCCACCTTTCTAAAGTAAGCTGGGAAGAACAGCAAAAAATTAAACTATTTGTTTCTATAACTGAACAAATTTACTTACTAGTATTTTTGAAACGCATAGGAGAGCCTTGTCCTTCAATGATTATGGCAAGATCAGCAAGAAAGGGATCGAATGGAACCTCCCGATCTTCCTCAAAAACATCTGGATTGCATTGAACACCCTGAAGATTAAGAGAGTCAAGAAAAAACATTGTATTTTGAACACTAAGTTTAGCTACGTTAGTCTGAGCTACAGGGAAAAACGTGTATGTTTTAGTAAGTGTTAAGTTATTGTTAGCCGGAAAAATGCGTGTTGGTACAGCAACCTGAACTAATCAAGAAGTAATTCAAAATGGTTCATTATACATGCGATAATAGACAACACAGCAATTATTCAGTGTTAGTATACCTTAACACGACATATCGCCTATTTCACAAGTTTCGAGTGCCTGAAAACATATTTGGAACGTTGAGTTTCGTGCTGACAAAGTTATAACACATATGTTGATTGGTTGAGTGTTCATAGAATTACTGTTCCAGAGTTAAAACATTGACTTCTTGCAAGGTTAAACTATTTAAATTTGCTACCCGCTAACCTTGTCTTTTTTGTTTTTTTCCTCCGGAACGCTGGAAGTGAGGGTTCCGTTTGTTGAACACAAAAGTACGGTGTTTCTAAAAATGTATAATTTTTTCACTATTGATTGCATTTATCTATTAACCGTCTATCATCACTGTTCTCATTAGCACCTTGTACAAGTCCTAGAGTAGTGGAGTTATCCTTATCTCTGATTGCATGAGTCAGCATTTTTCCAGTGAACATCTGACGTACAACATCCCGAAACTGTTGAGACATTCCACAGTAAATTGCAAATCGGAACGGATAAGATACCACAATCAGAACATTTCTAAACAATCTGTTTAGGACTCTGCTTTGAAGTTTACTATTTCACCTGACAATTAGCAAAATGTTCAGAAACTGATAGTTTACAAAACTAAACTTCAGAGAAACGGAAAGAACATGTATTGTAAATATAAGCGCCGCAGGAATTTCGGTTATGAGAAACAAAAGAATAACAACCACCAGCATACGCGTATTCTGAGATGAAACGGATACTAAATTATCATAAATTCCTTGATTTACCTGCTTCAATCCATGAGCTCTTCGAGGTTCATTGCCGACACTCACGCTATCGCGCTGTTTGAATAAGCGAATTAACTTGTTTTCGTTTTCCGATGAGCTTGTTAATTCAGAAAACTTTCTACGGGTAGACCGAGTGTTGGTCGAATACTTGGCAAGCAGATTAGCGTGACGCTTGTCTGCGACCCTAATGGCGCCCACTAGCTTCCAAGTGAAAATAACAAGAAGAACAGAAGGGATAAGATGAACAAACATGGTTTGAGTAGAGAACATTATTTTATAATAGATATCGTCAGTGATGCGAGCCATTAATGGCGAGCGGTGACGGTAACAAAATGTGATTGTTCCTATAAATTTTGAAAAATTAGGTGATTAGATGACATATGCTCACTGTTCCGATGATTATCAAAAACATCATGGCTCTCGTTGTGAAACGATAACAAATCAGGAGTGTATATGATGGTAGCAACTGATATTATAGTAAATATAACCTGAGAAATTGAAGATGAGCAAGACAATTTCTCATTACTCATTAACCTGTTTACTACGGTGAATCGTACAAAACTTGCGGACTAAGGAAGGCACACATATATAAATGTACCGCTGAATAGCTAGATAAACAGTAAGCCAGATTGCCATAGTATGAAAAATAGAAGGCAAAAAAGCTGCCATATATGGAATCATATGGCACCAGAAACTTGGCAAACCAGTGAGAACATCCTTTTTGTACCCTTAAACTTGTATATCTTCTTTGTCAAAAACATTTTGGTTTCTACATTTTTCATCTAGCAAGTTTTATTTACTTTTGGATGTATACTTAGACGTTTCAGAAAACTAAGAATCAATTTTATATTCATATATTTTGACAATCAGATAGTTCTCCAGGCTTCCAAGCTCACCTGATAAAGTGTAATAGTATGTGAACCATGGTAGGCAAGAAAGTCCGGTCAGCAGTTCAGTAACCGCCATTGCCAATAGAACGTAATTTGTGGGTGTTCGCAAGTATTTGTGTGACAGTACCACGACAATGAAACTGTTTGTTGCAACAGTAAGCGTAACAATAAAAGGCATCATGTACCCATACATTGGAACTGCCCAATCTACTGGTACCTTAAATAGGTGAATTTTCTCATTTCTCCTTACAATTAGCATTCAATGTAAGCCCTTACGTAAAATTAATGATTTTTATCGTGTTTCTACTCACCATGTTTCCAATGAATACCGGGCGGCATGAATGATTATAGACACAAGGTGGATGATGAATTGCCATTTTTCTATTAGGTCTAACGCTCCCAGGTAGAGAAACGGCTTCACCAAAACTGATGTGATTATTTATAATAAAAATAGGCCAAAAAAACACCTGCAAAGATAAAGTGAAAAATTATTGGAAAACGCAAAAGATAAGATTAAAAAAATTGACAGGGTGGAATACCGCTTGGAATCTTAGCTTAACTCCAATCGTAAATTAGTATAATGTGTTTTGAACATCTCGATTGGATTTAGGAAAAACGGATATTTCAATGGGGAAAAGTGAAAAAGGAAAAATCCAGAACCAAAACAACAGAAGGCTCCATCGTTTTTTGCAGATAAATACAATTTTATGAACACCACCAGTGAACAGAATCAACACAAAAGAATAATATATTTTTTTCCTCGACGTATGCCTCTCGTTTCCAAATTTTTTGTAATAATAGCCAAAAAGGAAACGTCAAAAAGATATACCAAGAATGCCTGAGCTAACTTTTTATTTTTTAGAATCGTTGGCAAACAATAAAAAAGCTATGAGTTTAAAGTGGAGTTTCAAGGCTAGATCTAAATTCTCTTGAGAACCTAAATTAGGACAAAAGCAGCGGTCTTTGGAATAGACAAAAAGAAATACTGGAGGTTTGAATAAAGAGAGAGGGTCGTCGTTAGCAATCAAGGAAATTCTCTAATGTTGATGTACTAATTAGAACACATTCTATGTTTTTAAAAGTAAAATCATGAAAAAAAGGGAGCATAAGTGTATTTAACATTTCTATTGCTTTGCTTCATTGACTCACATGCTTTTTGCTCTGAATAGTACAATTTTTCTTAACCTTTGACTGCATTTTGACACAAAATTTAAAAAAAGTTCATTTTGAAAGTGTTCATGTGGAAAGGAAAATATAATTTCCCATTAATCGAATTTGTTTTTTACTTTTTTCTTGGAATTTTTTAGTATGCTGCTCAAAAACTCAAAAACAATATTGTAATGAGAAAACGTGTGTTTTTTTTCGCGGCCAGGTGATCCTGAAGCTCTCCAAAAGAAAAACTAAGTAGAGAATATATACTTTCTACTGTCACTATTTTGGCACGGAGAAGCATTAAAAAAGTATACGCAATGTTCAGAATTTTTTCGCTTTCTAGTGAAGTTCAAATTTAATTCCTTTAACTACAATGCTTGCTTAAAGTGAGCATCCAATGTATTTGAATTTCTACACCGCTTAAAATTTCCAAAAACTGTAAAGCCTAGCATGTAGCATTTTCTTTCCCTGAAGCATAGTTTGTACCAAATTTGACTTCAACAAAATTGCATTTAAGAACAGAGACAGTGGCAGAGACAGACAAAAACAAAGTTCGCTGAACAAAAAAGAGAAGGAAGTCACTAATATTGAAAAAAATAAACGAGGGGAAAACACAAAAAAAACAAAAAAGTCGGAAGCTCCCGCTAGGAGTAGTTTCAGTTTTTTGTTTATAGCTTAGCACTGTCAAAAATATAAAGAGAACAATACCTTTGAAAAAAAACGGCGAGTTTTTGAAATTTTGAGAAAACGAGATATGCAGAAGGCATATGTTGCCTTTCTGAGAGGATATATGTAAAAGGTATTAGGACTTCTACTCATGCTGAGTTACATTGCCTGTCGGGGCGTGAGTATTATAACAAAACTAATTTAGGGTCGATGCTACGCATCTTGTCATTTTCTCAGAAATTTTGTGTCATATACGTATTGGTCAATGAAAACTGTTTTCGTATATCAAAATTCATATTGTTTTGCCGCAGCACACTGATTTCTTCCATTTGTTGCTTTTTGTAGCCTAATACTCTTGCTGCAAGACAGAACATAAGATAAAAGTTCAATTTCAAAAACGACTTTGACAACTTTTCATTTTTCCTTTTTTCGGGAAATCGCTAGTGGTCAAGTGTCGAAAATCTGTTTTTTTAGCAAAAAGTAGAAAGTATTGTGTATTTTCCATAAATGTTATGGAAGCTGACATCTAGAGAAAATTGAATTTTAACATTGATGCCTACTGTCGTCAAACTACCAAAGTGGAGAATGTAAAACTAACGAAACCAAAACACTGAGCAGGATCAGATTATTCTATCGTTTTTGGCAACATTCAAGTTTTTTAAATCAAAACAGGCAAAATTTGACAAAAAAATAGCAATTGTCAAATGTAAAGTTTGGCTGTGGCGCATAGGAAGTTGCATCGGAAACGGATGGATTCGGAAGCAATCTGCAGTTTCAAAGTTTTCATAAAGTTTCACACAAAAAAATAATGTTGGCAGATCTGAAAGATAACTTTTTAAGCAGTTTTTTTGTCATTTTTTGTGAAGAAAAAAAAAACAATTACTATAGGGAAAGGAGAAGACGATATAGAAATTTGAGCAATGATGTGCAATTTGACACACGCATATGACACCTACATAAAGCTGACCAAATTTTTTGGGATATATACGTTGGCTAGAATGCAGCAAAAAATCTCAATTGAATGAAACACATTTTTATAAATGTTTGTTTTTTCAAATAGTTTCACTGGAAAATTGTGATGATACATTTACTTGATTAGAAATGTAACAAATTATTTCATAACACAAATATTAATATAAGAATTCATTCATAAGGCAGGGTTTGGAGGACATTAGCTTCTATAAGATCAATTCCCTAAAATTTTTCATTGGATGTACATTTCAAGAGTGAATAAGTCTTAAATGTCTGCCAACATGTCAGAAAGCAGCAAGACTCAGTCCAATAAACGGCCAGTATTCTTTACTTTAAATACTTGCTTTTGATGTTGTCAAGTGATCTTGCTGTCTACAATAAAAAAAATCCTCATTGTGTTTAATGTTTTCCCAGCCTTTTGGCTGAAAATGAGAAATAAAGATGATGCTGCATAAGTGAGCAGTTTTTTATTGAGGATGAATAAAAATACTTGCCTTCCGCGTATCTCCCAAAACTTGATGAAAAGAATGAAATCAAAAATTGAAAAAAAAACATTGATTATGTCACGCAAAAGCTCTGTGAAAGGATTGGTGTGCAAACGAATGCTTGGCAAGAGAAACTTCTAATAAAATTCTACTGTTCTCATGAATTTTTTGTTTCAAAGTTAGGGTCTATAACTTTTAGGACAAGAGAGTTGAGGCGGTACTAAAACTGAGTCACTTTGAAGACAAAATGTACTTTGATAATTGGTGCCGGATCCTTCTTCTAACTAAGAATCTTTGAAGGAAGGATTCTTAATTAAGAATTGTGCACCTCATGCAAACGAATTTTTCAGCCTCTCAAATTAGGTTGTGTGTGCCGTTGGCAAAGAAGCTGTATGATGACGAGCAGCTTCCCCATACCCACAAATCCTTATTTATTTTTGGTGTGAGGGAATGATGCTTGAAGAGTTGAGCATATGTGTATGCGCTGTAAAGAGTATTTGGGTTGAATGAGCGGCAAGAAGAAAACGGGAAGAAAAGAAGCTTTTTACAGAAGTTGATGAGGTTTTTTTCATATTTTCTTTCATTTTCTCTATACTTGTTCATGATGGGTTTCCTTTGCCTGCACGAACAAAGCTAATATGACAAACTCAACTGATTTGGCTTATTTCTCTAACGATATCCTTGCCACAGAAACTTTTTTTTAAAATTTTTCTGAATGCACGCTACTTTGATAGAATATTTTGTTTGTAAGGGACTACATTTTTCACTTTAAAATCTGAGAAAAAAATATGTTTTTTTCCAATAAAAAACGGTGGGAAATAAGGATATTTATCAAACTTACAATCTATCCTTAAAGAAATTTTAAGAGAACAACAGATGTTTTCTTTCTACGTTATTCAGACGGGACGCATTTCTACAAAACAAACCTTGCAGTGACTAACATTACTGAAACTAGGACTACAAATTTATTCATCAGTTTTGGCTGTCAAAAAGCTTGAAAAAAAAAAAAAATTTTTATTTTACAAACAATTGATACAGGCTTTACAAATCATTTACATATTTCAAGTTTATAAATTTCTTTAAACTTTGTTTTTAGTTATTTATTTTTTCCTTCAACCAATAACTGAATTTCTAAAGACCGCCACCAAGCACGTTCATTGCTCACCCAAACATGATAATAAGAATCCTGAAAAATTTGCATTTTTAAATTAAAGTGGTGGAAGCAAATTGAAGCAACCTTTTTGACAATGACTTCATCTTCCATAGGGACTAGTGTTGGACCAGGCATCCAAGGGAAACAAGGAGAAACTTGCTTGGCTCTAAAATGGTACTATGAAAATATTTATAGTAATTAAAACTGACGTGAAGTAATCTTCTAATTGCGCTTCGTCGCTCCAAAAAACTCCAAACCCGAAGTTTCGATTACCTTTCACCCACCACTTTAGGGTTCCTCCAGCCTTGATAAATTTGCTAACAACATGTGTCTTTCCATAAGGAACAGTTATTGTTACCGCATTTTTGGCAATCTGAAATTTCATTAAAAAAAAGTCACAGTTACAATACAATTGAAAGTCGAACATACACCATTGTTTTTTGCAGAATAGTAACCTTCCTGTGGGTAGACAATAGGAAGTTCAACAAAACCAGTAAACTTGTGATCTTCAGTGTCCCAAATTGATGGCAACGCTGAATGCTTAGCGTACTGAAGAACGTCTTCTCGCCAGTTAGTTTCTCCAATCAGTCGTACCTATAGTGTAAACTTCTATATGAATCTTTCTTGTTGAGATTCTACCTTTTCTCGCGTTTTTTCTGGCAACAAAGGACGGACAACAGCATAAAGAGCCGTAGCAAAACTTGGTACGCAAACAGGAACAAAATACTGTAACGCAACTTTTCACCTGATTTAACTTGTGGACCTCACAAACCTTGATCATTTCTACATAATGATCCGCCATAAAATCAGCTAAAGATTTCATTGATCCGGTTACTAAATCATAAAGTTTTTTGTTATACTGCAGTCCAGAGATGTCCATAACATATAGTATCCATGCTTGCTTGCCAGTTTTTGCTTCAAGTTCCATTACACGTGATAACATCTGTTCAAGATCAAGCATTCGGGCTCTCATTACTTCTAAGATTGAATAAGTTTCCATCATACCAGTGTAATCAGTTTTTCCGCACTACAACTTGCACCAATTTGTTAGAAAAATCGAATACAATATTTATATGACTATTACCTGTTCAATGTTCACAATAACATTGTCAACAACACCAGAAGGACCAGTGATGCCATATTTCCAGTATTTATGAATTGGATGAGTACGTTCTTTCTTGTGCAACTCATCTAAATTCCAAGCTTCTCGAAGATTCAAATGATGTTTCATCTTTCGACTAATTTCGTCAATTGAGAGAGTATTATGTCCTTGTAACCATCGCAAAAGATTGAAATCGGTGTCGTAATAATCAGATATATTTTCCTTAAGTATGAAATTTTGGTAATTTCTTTTTTTGAAAACTGTTAACCTTTACTAAAGCTCTAAGCTGCTGTATTTTGTCAAGTTCGTCTTTTGTAATTCCACATTCAGTTACAGTCATTGTCCTGTAAAAATCATTCAATTACATTGACTAGCATTAAAACTCTACAAGCGAGGCAGCAAAAAGAAGAACGAAAAACTTACGAACTGCCACTAAAAGACTATTTCTTACCTTTTATGTATTCGACATGTTAACAGTTGCCAAACAGACAAGTCACAAGCACTTTCATTTTGCCAGAAACCGGTTCCAAAAACTCTTACTTTGAAAAATGGAAACCAAAGATTTGTTATCTTTATGTCGTTAACTGTGGACAGTAATTATGGTGAGACGGAATGATATATCTGCATAAATCATTACAATTTTTAGATAATCAATTATCTATGCATGATGACCTCGACAAATGCATTTATTTCATAGTAAATATAATATGTCGCAGGGACAAATAAACTGAATTTCAAATTAAAAAAAAATTTATAATGAAATTAAAAATGGCTCATTAAACATGGCTCTTATCAATATTTCAATGAATAAAAAATAATTTTCAATCATTCTACTTTGAATGTTATCAAACCTAAAAACTAAAATGTATGTAATAAGAACAGCACCAATCGCAAAGATTATTATTAATCATTTATGGCCGAACTGTTTGAGAATTTTCTCAGCGGCATTGAGAGTTTCTTCTTTCTTGAAATAGCAAAAACGGACCATGTGGCTGTTTTGAAGTTTTGTTTCGTTTGATGAATAGAAAGCCGATGGCGGAATTACAGCAAGTTTTTTCTCGCGGCACAACCATCTCGAGAAGACAAAATCATCCGGGTCTTCACATTTTGGCAGAGACAGTTCTGATAAAAAAATGTTTTCAAAACTCTTGATGAATGTATGGGTACCTTTTTTCAATTCAGAATAGTCAGCCAACATGAAGTATCCAGCATCTGGAATAATTGGGCGGAAGTTGCCGTCTTCAAGCATTTTGGCCAGCTTATCACGTTTTGCCCGGAGTTCTCCTGATAGCCCAGTTGCCAAGTATGAGTTTTCCGGATTGTCCAGAAAGTTTGGCCAATCGATAGAGAACGCTTCAGCAATAGCCATCTGTGTAGGCGTCGAACAAGTAAATACACAGTTTTGATGGATTGCCTTCAAAGGCTCGAGAAGATTTTTTGGTCCAACAGCCCATCCAAGTTTCCACCCAGTCACAGAAAAAGCTTTTCCGGCACTTCCAATAGATATAGTACGCTTGTACATATCTTTGAGGCTAGCTGCAAAAAAAGTTCATTTAAAGAAACTGCTTCCCAAACTGACCAAAACGGATCATGTCTTTTTTATCCCAAACGTGGAACTCGTAAACCTCATCGGCAATTACAATCAAGTCGTGCTTCTCAGCAAGAGCTGCAAGTTTCTCAAGTTCCTCCCGTGTGAACAGTTTCCCAGTCGGATTATGAGGATTGTTGATAACTAGCATCTTTGTTTTCTCGTTGATCTTGCTTTCAAGTTGTTCAAAGTCGATAGCGAACCCTGAAGCACTAGTTGCTTCTTCTGAAATTGACATAACAACTGGAACAGGAACTCCTCCTGCAAATTTGACTTGAGGACTATAGCAATCGTAAGCCGGCTCGATGACTGAAATTATTGCTTAATTAATTTCTCAATTCAACATCACAAACTGAGAACTTCATCTCCTTTGTTTATCCATCCCAAAAAAGCGTAATACAGCGAAAGATAGGCACCGACGGTCACCAAGACATCGTTCAAAGGATCCACTTTGACGTTGTAAAAATGGGAGTACATCTTTGCCAAAATATCGACAAGCATTGGATGTCCATATCCACGTGTGTATTGGTGACCGGACGTAAGCTCTGGTTGCTCTGATATTTTTTTCAAAATATCAGTGACAAATTTTGGAGCTGGACTGTCCGGAAAACCTTGACCCAGGTTGACTGCTTTTGTTTCCGCTGCGAGTGTAGTGAATTCCACCCTAAAAATATGTTTAAAACAATCTTACATTCTGTTGAGCTTACCAGATTGATGCGGTGTGATCAGAAACTCGGTCAGCTGGTTTTGGAGAAAACGACGACATACTGCAACAATTGGTGCGGACTAGATTCAAAAACTTTTTTGAGCTAAGCATCTCTGCCTAGAACGAACCCGTTTGCTGCAGAAACCGTACATTATCTCTAAGAAATACACCTCAATTTTTTTATTGGAATAGTCCAAGTTCAAATAAAAAATTAACCGTACACACAAAAACTAACTAACTGCAAGTATTTGTTAAACGACACTTTTTTACAGTGCATATTTGTGTCTACACACAACTTGACGAAGAATTGCGGACTTGGCTCGCGAAGCCCTTCCTGACTATCTGTTATAGTTTCCGCAGCAAACTGATTTGCAAAAAAATGGATAAAAATAAATGAGTACAACTGATAAAGGGAGTGAGCCCACAAATAAAAACAATCAGAAACAAATGGAAGAATCATTTTACATTATAAATATTCAGAAAGAAAAATATAAATATTGGAAATTTATATGGAAATGGTAAAATAAAATCCGGTTTTAAGAGAATTATTGAAACGTCACGGAATGATGCCTTTTTTCTCTTATTATTTTTGTTACTGGCAATTTGGTGACCTTTCATCAGTTTTTTTATCGAAACACAATGAAGTTTATCTTATCAGTATTGTACAAAAGATTGCAGGGCAAACATAAAACTCACTTTTCATGGCAATTTTCCAGTTGATTTTTAAGATAATTTCAAAATACAATTAAAAAAAAACTAATTAATCAAATTGCTCAATCTTAAAAAGATTCAATTTTTATCTGATTTTCCTCATATTGTGTAATAATTACGTATTAAGCAAAAATGCCGTATTTGGATCATGCTGGAGCAACTATGCCGTCACAGCTGCAAATGGAAGAAATTGGAAAACTACAATCTCGGCTTTTTTTAGCAAATCCACATTCCCATCATGCTTCTGCACTAAAAACACAGCAAATCATTAACTCGGCAAGGTTGAAGTGAGTTGTTTGAACAATCTAATTAAAAACTGAGATATTCCAAAATTCAGGATCCTGAACTATTTCAACACGACTAATGATGAATATTTTGTCGTTTTCACCAATAATACAACACATTCTTTAAAAATAGTAGCCGAAAATTTTGATTTTGGAACGAAAAACAAAAATAGCAATGTTGATACGATAAACAATCATTTATCTGATGAATGTTCACAATTTGCGTATCTCTATGATTCTCATCACTCAGTTTTAGGCCTGAGACACATTGTCAAAGAAAAAGTATGCAAAACATTAGAACGGGAATCCTCAAACTGATTCAGACCAGTTCGATCAGTTGTGTTGGTGAAGAAGATATTATTCGCAAGAATATTCCCGCAACATCAAATAGTCTTTTCGTTTTAACAGCAATGAGTAATTTTTGTGGAAAAAAATATGATTTAAAAGCTGTTGAAAAATTACAGGAAAAAGGTGCGTTTCGATTATTAGTAGCTCGAAAAGCTTAAACTTTTTGCGTCAGGTTGGAGCGTGTGTCTCGACGCAGCTAGTCTTGTATCTTCATCAACATTAAACTTAAATCAATGTCGGCCTAATTTTGTGGCATTTTCTTTTTACAAAATTTTTGGCTACCCAACCGGTCTTGGGGCTCTACTAGTTAGAAAGGGTATATCAGCAACTGTGAAAACATTTGAAACGAAAACCTACCAATATAGACTGTTCTAAAACGATTTCAAAATGTTCCTTTGCGGGCGGAACTGTGCAGTCTGTTGACAATACAAGTTTCTTTTTTGTGAGCAAAGGATTTGAAAAAGCCTACGAAGAAGGAACTCTTAACTACTACGCTATTTCACAAATATCAAAAGGATTCGAAGAGATAGAAAGATGCGGTAAGTTTCTTGTCAATTGCTATGTTGGTGTTCTATTATCTGTTTTTCAAATGGTGACAGTTGGGCTTTGGGGGCGGAGCTTGGGTCTCGCCACGCGTGAGCGCAGTGAGCGCACCTGTGAGCGGTTTCCGTCCCGAAAAAATGAAAAAATCGGAAAAAATCGTTGAAAACTGGCAAATTTCGAAATTAAATTCGAACGCAAACCGCTCACAGGTGCACTCACTGCACTCACTGCACTCACGCGTGGCGAGACCCAAGCTCCGCCCCCAAAGCCCAACTGTCACCATTTGAAAAACAGATAATATTTCAACTATACTCTTTGGTTTTAGGCGGAATAAATTCTATCCAAGTACACGCGTACAATTTATGTTCCAAAGCGTTCAAAATGCTGTCATCAAAAAAACATCCTAACAAACAACCGGTTGTAGAATTTTACTCACAGGCTATGTTCTTTGAATGCATTGACAAGCAAGGCCCAATTGTGGCATTCAACTTGAAAAGACCCGACGGTGGGTATTATGGCTACGCGGAGGTAGAAAAAATGTGTGCAATCTTTGGATTGGAGTTGCGGACCGGGTGCTTTTGTAATATCGGAGCTTGCAAAAAATACTTAGGTATTACTACAAAAATGATTGAAGAAAATATGAGCGTGGGTGGAAAAAATCTGAGATTTGATTGATAGAGTTTCTTTTTAGAAAGGAAAACGATGTGGCGATGAAATTGATTTGATAAACGGAAGACCAACAGGAGCTGTTCGAATTTCCTTTGGTAGAACTTCTACAGAGTCTGACATAAATGCTCTGGAGCAAATGATAGACACGTGTTTTGTAAGACACGAATCAATTAATTTTCCTATTGCTGGAACCCTCCAATTAGAAGCATATAACCCAAAAATTGTAAATTTGTTCAGTTTTCCTATTAAAAGTGTTAGTTCTTTTGCTGAGAAAAGGTTTTCCAAGCACTCCATTAAAAAATATGGTTTAAATTGAGGTATGATCTTGATGCAAGAGGATTCAAGCACGACCGAGAATTCATGATCATTCAAGATGATGTCACTCTAAATTTGAAAATGCACCCGGAGCTGTGTCGATTGTCAGCTTCAGTTTTTGAAGGAAACCAACTCTGCATCCAATCTTTTGACAAAAATGACAATTTGATTGTCCCAATGAACTATTCTCTTGGAGAACAGGAGGAAAAAACTGTTTGTAAGAAAACGTGAGGATCTGAACGTTTTCAAGTGAGTTTTTGTGAGAATTCAGAATTGGAACTATTGACTGTGGAGAAGAAGTGGGAAAATGGCTAGAAAACGTGCTTGATTTGCCGAATTGTCGTTTGCTGCGGGTGTCAAAAAACTCTTCTCGAAACTTTGTAAACGATTCTCCATTTTTGCTTATTAATGAAGCTAGTGTATTTATGCTTTCCAAGTTTTTGAGTAAGTAATTAAAAAAAAAAACCGTTTTACTTTGTAAATTAAAACTTTCGCAGATTTGGAAGTTGAAGAAATTCTGTGTAGATTCCGTTCAAACATCGTTATACGAGGTCTTCCTCCTTTCATAGAAGACCAAGCAATAAGGCTTGAAATTGAGGATCTCAAGTTTGAGGTTTAAATTTTTCTTTTCTTTTCACTAATTATGTTTGTTCCGGTTTGAGGTGGTCGATAAATGCACCCGATGTGAAATGATATGCGTAGATCCGGTTACAGGCCAAAAAGATCCTCGTCTGTTGCTGGCTCTACGAGATTACAGAAATCAGCAAAAGGTACAAAGAACACAAAAAACAGGCACTATTAAAACACAAAGATCTATTCCAGATGACGTTTGGCATATACATCCAGCAAGTTGGTTTCAAAGACGGACAATATTTGGAATCTGGAATGTCAGTAAAGCTTCTTTCAAAATAAAAGAACAGTTTTTTCACAAGAATTTTCATCAACATTAATTTTGAAAATTGGAACACACAATGCTTCAAAAGGGAGAGAAGGAGAGACAGAGATGGTGTTTTTGGAAATGAAATGGCCTGGATTTTAATTAATTGCTAAAGCATTGAGATTCAGAAGTAAAGGGCGGATGGCGCCCGATTGGACATGTGCTCCGGAACATACTCATATGGATCAATTGATCCATATGATTCACCTAAAACTCTAAATACATTTTGACATTAGAAGTAGCAATAATACCTAGAAAAACATTGTCGGATCCAAATGCATCAGCCCTCTTTCCAAATCGAACCAATGAATTGCGCATGGCTTTCTTTGCTGGGCGTATGCTGAAACTTTTTCAGTCTTTTGAGACTTATCAGTGATTAATTTGAAAGTTAAATGATACTGTATTGTTTTTATTTTGAAAGACAATACTCCCAGAACTTCAATCTTTATATATATTCTCATTCGATTTTCGATAGACTAAAAATGAACGAGCACTAAATCTACAAATCCGTCTAACCACTCAATCTGATTTCAAGCTCACGTCATTAAAAAAATTGTTTTGAAGATTAAAAAAGGTTTATGGAAGAGCTCGTGTGTGAGTATGTGCTCTCATGATTTTATTATTCCCTAGGTTCCGCTTCATTTCCAAAATGAGTTGGCTGAAAAATATGAACTAATAAAAATTGTTTTGCTTTAGTCATATCAGGAGTTGATGTGTTATAACCTCCCCTCTTCACAGGAAATTGAAATCTTTTGTTATGTAGAAAACTACAGTTTTCGTGAAAAATAATTGTCCAAACAAATTGTTGCTTTTGTAACTGTTCTCATTAAAAATATTTGCTGATGTATGATTTATTAGAATAAACTTTACTGAACCACAGTAATTAATTCATAAATGATGTGATCCCAAATCATTTTCATGTTTTCATTAATGCAGTGATGATAGGTACTAGAAGAGCAGGTAGAACTACTTTTTTATGAATATATTATGCAATTAAATTATCAACTCTGAAGTAAAAAGCTAAAACTTCAAGCCTCATACCTTGGCATCGCCTCCACAAAAAAGATCGAGCAAAGAAGAGCAAGGATGAAGGTGTGCACGAAGGAGAGCATGTCGTAAGAATGAGGTCTTTTAGGGGCGTGGCCTTCTACACTGCCAAGCTTTTAGGATCGCAGCTCCAAGATTTTGAATCCCTCCCCTTTTGCGCTGCCTTTGGCATATGTCATCTGCATTGTTTTTCATTGCCAAATAAAGTAATTGACAGTTATAGTCCCGGGAACCAACGAATTACTCACGAAAAACGCCATCTCCATCAAGGATAACACTTCTGAAAAAAAAACAAGTCATTTGAGAAAATGGGATTGAATTTTCCCTGTTCACGTCACCCAACATAAATTTCATCTGATGTTCATGACAGATATTTGCAGGAAATTTGCCAAAAAAGCAGGGTAAGTTGGATGACGATAGTCCAGACAATGACAATTAGGCTTCTCTCTAAGTTTTCTTTCAGTTGGTTTTTGGTAACTGGATTTTTGAAACGAACAAAACGTTGGCGTGTCTTCTTTTGTTTCAGAAATCTTTAACAAACCCAAAGTTACACACTCATACATACATCTACACTGGTGTCAAAACTCATTCATAGCACACAGTCTTTTGTTCCATTGTTTGGATAATTTCAAAGCAGAGACGACAAATGAGAGGCCGTTTGAACACTTCATCCTTGGCCCAATAAGCATAGTCGGCATTTTATTCCGAAAAGCAAAACAAAAATCTAGCATTTTATGAAAACAAGAAAATACGTTGATTATCGTTTGGTAAAAGCTGATTTGTTGATATACTACTTTTTCCTCTAGTCTAAACCGATCTTAAAAAAACCAAACCAAAACAAACAAAAGCCGAACTGTTACCTTCAGTTTTACACCTACGTCCCAAAACACTTCCATTGTTCCATTTCTGATCGGTTCTCAGGGATGGTAAGAAGATGTCGCAAGAAGGAAAGTCACGCGTGGCTAGCCTCTCGAATCTGCTGACAGCCAATGTCAAAAATATTAACCCAGAATATAAAAATTAGCACATCTTCAACCACCGACTAATAATATTTCTTTGTTAGATTGATGTATAAATCAAAACAAAAAAGTAAACCAACTGAAGTTGTTTTGTTGTCAACTTTGGTTACAAAATAAATATGCCAACAAAAATTATCTGGTACTTTTCTGTCAATAATGTCGGCAGTAACAATTATTTTTTGAGGTACTCAATGTGAATGGCATTGAGTAGAAACTCATTTTTCCAAAAAAATTCAGAGCCTTGACCGAGTTTTTTCACTGCAGAGGCTAAAATTTTTGCATTTTTCAGGTTTACATACAAATCAAAATCACGTACGGACCGACAACTTATTGTAAATATTTTAAAAAAGCAATGTGAAAAATGTTCGGTGTCATATTCAACGTTTTGTGTTTTACAGCCCACTTTGTTTCATACTTCAAAACTACCCAACTTTATTTATTTTGTCAGTGTGTTTAATTTTTTCTTGAAGTTTTTATAATGTGTTTTTTTACTTGAAAACCCTAATAAACTTGCGTTAACAGATTTACTGACTTGGCAAGAAGTTTGAGGGTCCCTTTTCAAACAAATTTGTGTGTTTCGAGAACAAAAAAAAAGAAAACCGAGAAGAGTGCGTGGTAGGATAGAGGCTTGTGTGTGTGTGAATGTTTCTGTTGCATAGAGAGCAGGCTGTTGCGAGGTCATAGCACCCAATCATCTACATTGGTGCACTTTCTTGACCATTGTGCCATTATGTTTTTTTCCAATTGTTTGTTTTGACTTGAATAGTTTCATTTCTTTTTAATGCAACATTTTTTATGAAGATTACGCTTGATCTTTGTCATTGAGCAAATAAAATGTACAGTTTTTTATCGATTATTGCCAAACTCCGTATACTTTTCTAAAGTAGTTTGCAGAGCGACAAGACAATAGAGTTTGGAAACAATCAAAGTTACTAAGAAAAAATGTTTTTTTGTTTTAAAACCATACTGTTCGAATCATTGTCATTGTGAAGCTAATTTTCGTTTCTGATTTTAGCTTATTTGAGAGTATTTTTTTGAAAACACGAGACTGACGTATTTTTTATACCATGTCTTTTTCTAAAAAACATTTGTTCAATTCAAATTTTTAGGCTTAAGCCTTTGCTTCTTTTTTTGAATTCACGACAATTGCATTCATTTTTCAGGACAATACCGGTAAAACAGAAAAAAACTGGTGGAAACGACACTCAGCAAGAAATGTCGTATCAAAAACCAAACAAGAAACAAAAAAGTAGGTTTTTTGAAACTAACAACAACTAATTTTTCATCATGTCCTTTTAGTAGATTTTTTACGAAATTCGTTATGGTATATAAAGTCAAATCAAAAATTGCATGTTCACAGAATCGACTCTGCTTATCCAGGAGTGCAGCACAGGGCTAGTTACTGATAGACAGTGGGACGAGACATCATTTGTGTCACATAACGGAGGTGAGTTTTTTCTATGCATACTTGAACATGAAATTTGTTATTTTTCTGTTCGAATAAAAAAAAGATTCATAGAGGGATCTTCAAGGAAGGTTCATCTTAGAAAAACACGGGTTCATTCGTATTCTTTTCAAAAAGACAATTTATCATCAGTAAAAAGATCTTTAATATGTGATCTATGCAATAATCGTTTTTTCTTTTGAAACCGGTGAGGTAAAAATGGTGAGACTACATTATCGGCGCATTGGAACTTGTGATTGGCCATCTCGCAATCAATGTACATTGAACAGAACTCTTAAACATTTTAAACTGATAACCGTATAGGAAATCAATTTACTATTGTATCAAAATTTTGTGTTCTAACAAAGTAGAATAACAAGACGTGTGACCGCAAAAATAGCAGAAAGGGTCAAAGACGTTCACAATGAAAAAAGCATACACTTAAAAATCAGTTTCTACCTTCAATGTTCTTCACATTAAGGTGCCATAGGAGAAAACTGACAACAATACAATAGTATTTCCATCAGTATAACAAAAAAAATATTTCAGGTGATAAAATTGTTAGTATTTCATTAGACTCACCAACGCTTAATTCTATCAACTACACGGAGTTATTAGACGCACTTGGACTTGCATTAAGCAGCAGAATTAGTCAAGTCAGCGTTTCTTTTTCCGGGAGGTGAGTAAAAAGTCATTTCGTTCCCATGTCCCTAGTAATCAACATCATTCGATTGTTCGCTGATCACGCACAGAGAACCATCTACCTTCTTATCAAAACCCAGAGCCCAACTGAAGAGATGCTGTGCAACACATGCATAAGCGCACACAAATGCTCTTGGAGTGATTTTTTGACGCTCTATCAATGATAACCCCATAGTGGCGTGATGATTGAGAACAAAGAGGCGATGAGAAACAGAACTGAGCTTGTATAAAATAGCCCGACAGTTTTCTGAACACAAGCTTCTCTCTGAAATTTAGTCAAAACGCATGCTCCTTCTTTTTGTAAATATTTTTCCATTGCCCTTTTTACCCTTTCCCTACAAAAAGTATAAAGACCGAGAGATCCAGATACAGATCTGTCTGACAGATAATACCGTGGACGTTTTCTGACCCTTCTGCAGTAAGGATGCGTAACATAAGATATAGGGTAGGAAGGTGCTGTTATTTCGCGGACGTACAGTACTATCTTCTTTCTTTCTTTTCTTTTTTCACCTTGCATGACCGTTTGTCGCCGCGCAAGAAAAATTGTAGATCTTGATAATATCTTTCTTTCCGTCTTCCCCTTGTTTTACACAGAACTTTCTTTGCAATTCTCTCCCCAGGCACCTTCTGTCCTGCCGCAAAGCACATTCCTAACACGCCAGTGTCAAACGGTTGAGGATTCAACGCGTGGGCGCAACGACATTCCATTCAAAACAATTTTTACATTCTGCTCGTCGCCCTTTTGTTAGAAGTGTAGAAAACCGTCCCTTCGAGGCAGCCAAGCATCCCCCAGATCTAGTGGCTTTCGATTTCATCAGTCGTGATCCTTTTCTCCCGGGGCATGTGACCCACTGTCTAGTTGCGCGAGCGAGAAACGGCGATTCGGTCAAACTGCGATTGTCGTCTTCTTTCGAGGTCATTTCTCGGTCGTATGAGTTTCTTCCCTTCGTCTTACGCTATATGTACATTAGGTACTGTAGGGAATATCCGGCGCAGAAATAATTTTTATCTCAACCTTCTTCTTTCTGTTAAGATATTACTTTTTCATGACGCTTGATGGCTGAGTAAATCGTTCCCAACTTTGAAAGATGTCTTTGTTTTTCCAACTTATTTATATTGATTTCTTCATCTAATTCTCTGTAGAAAATCACATGTGATGAGAACTAGTAAATATGCAGTATTGTTGAAGTTGGCGAAGCCTAATTCGCAATTTTTTTTTGATTGAGTGTGATGATTACGAGATGGCGTGATTTTTGTGTATGATCACAAAACTTCTCCATCATAGAGTTCTCTCCTTTTTATTTCGTTTTCCATTTTATCATCTATTAATTCACTCAAAACGACTTGCAGGGTAGGAATTTTCTTTTATTATGTATTAAAAAAATTTTAGTTACTTCTTATCGCACTATATGTATCTTTTTCATAGATGAGAAGAATTTTGAACGCCTTTTTTGTTGTTCTTTTCCAGCACGAAACATGCAGATTTCAGTGTCTCCGATCTTGGACGACATTTCAACATGTCTGTTAACGGTCATAAACAGGAGTTTCAACGAATAAACGTCTCAGGAAATGTAAGGAAAACTTTACGCTATCAAGTTCATCTTCTTGTTCAGAACATCAAAAACTGTGCTCCTCAATATGAAACCCTTGAGCAGTTTGTGGAAGCAAACGTTAGTGATCCATCAAAAAGAAGAGTTATTGGAAAAGTGAGTCACTACCGCTTTTGCTTATAAGTCTACAATTAACCAACTTTATAGATACTTGTTGCTACGAATGGAATTGCCGCACTTCGCTGCATGCATACCATTCGTCGCCTTCTGACACACACATGCCGTAACGAGAAAGTTATTCATTTTACTTGCATGAAAACCAAAGATGAAACCGATTCTAATTCGGGTTCGTTCAGATTATTGCATTTAACGTAATTTCTCTTTTATAAAGAGAAAACCATAATAAAAACCCAGGCCTCTAATATGCTTACTTTAATATTTTTCAGAGTACCTAAAGTTTGCTGACAGCTTTGCGGATGCTCCATCGGGCAACAACAAAAATAACTATGCTAACGTTGATGAAATTCTCAAACACGCCGTTGAGAAAAAATGTGATGCTGTCTGGGCAGGATGGGGTCATGCTTCAGAAAATCCAGAACTTCCAAAAAGACTAGCTGAAAAAAACATTGTTTTCATTGGGCCGCCAAGCAGCGCCATGTTCAGTTTGGGAGATAAAATTGCTAGTACCATAATTGCTCAGGTTCGAATACTTGTTAGCACGCGTGAATCTTTTTTTTAAGACTGTTGGTATCCCTACCATCGCTTGGTCTGGATCAGGAATTCAAATGGAGAACACTGTTCGCTCAAAAGGAGATTTTGTCGATGTTCCACCAGAGCTTCTAGAAAAGGCGTGTGTTAAGAATTTCCAAGAAGGTTTGGAAGCTCTCAAAATTCATAACATAGGTTTTCCTCTGATGGTTTGTGCTGTGTGCTGAATTTCAGATTTTTCAATTTTATGAATATAGATCAAAGCATCGGAAGGAGGTGGCGGCAAAGGAATTCGAAAGTGCACAAAAGCGGAAGATTTTAAGAGCATGTTCTATGAAGTCACTATCGAAGTTCCCAACTCCCCAATATTCTTGATGAAATGCGTTGAAAATGCCAGACACATTGAAGTTCAACTTATTGCCGATCGCTACGAAAACGTTATATCCTTATACACGCGTGACTGTTCTATTCAACGTCGATGCCAAAAAATTATCGAGGAAGCTCCAGCTAGCATCGCACCAAAAGAAACACGCAAGCGTATGCAGGAAGATGCTGTACGAATTGCCAAATATGTTGGTTATGAATCTGCTGGTACAGTAGAATATCTGTATTTGCCGGACGAGGACAAGTACTTCTTCCTTGAACTTAATCCACGCCTTCAAGTAGAGCACCCTTGCACAGAAATGGTTTCCAACATCAGCATCCCTGCCATTCAAATTCAAATCGCAATGGGTCTTCCTCTTCATAAGATTCAAGATATCCGCAACCTTTACAATCTTCCTAAAAATGGAGATTGTGAACTTCCGGACGAAGTCCTAGTTGATACGGATCTTCACGCTATTGCTGCTCGTATTACAAGTGAAGATCCAGATGACAGTTTCCGCCCCTCAACAGGAAAAATAAAGGAATTGAATTTCAATTCTTCGCAAGATGCTTGGGCATATTTTTCTGTGACTGCCGGAGGAAAAGTTCACGAGTTTGCTGATTCACAGTTTGGCCATATGTTTGCAAGAGGAAGAACCAGAGAAGAAGCTGTTTCTAATATTCTTCGCGGCCTTAAAGAATTGGAAATCAAAGCTAGTTTCATATCGCAAGTATCGTACGTAGTTGATTTGATCAATGAACCGGACTTCACCAATAATGCTTTCAATACCCAGTGGTTGGATGACAGAATTGCCAAAAAGATCAAACAGGTGCTTTGCTATTCTTAATCAGTTTCCATTTTGTACATTTTTGCAGAAATGCACTCTTCCGATGAGCGACATTATTGCTATTAGCGCAGCGGTCATTGGTCATTCACGCGTCACACAGGCATTTGACAGTTTCAAAGGGGCTATTGAAAGAGGACAAGTTTTACCACCAAATGACCTCACTGAGACTTTTCTGTTTGATTTGGTCCGTGATCTGAAAATTTACTCTGTGAAAGTGACTCGCAGTGCTCCGTCTTCCTTTGTTATTCTTCTCAATGGGGCAAAAACTACTGTGAACATTGTACTTCTTGGAAATGGAGGATTACTGGCAACGCACGGAGACAGTGTCTATCAATGCAATCTCGAAGAATCGTCGGAGGCTTTCAAGGTCATTATCGGCAACCAGATCATCATCTTTGAAAAAGATAACGATCCAAGTGTCTTGAAGTCGCCATATACAGGAAAATTTTTGACGTACAAAAAAGAAGATAATGATTTTGTTGATGTTGGAGAAGTTTTTGCAGTGGTTGAATCCATGAAATTGGTTTTCAATGTTGAAGTGAAAAAAGCTCCGGGAAGGTAGATGAACTATTGAATAACATATGTACCACAAAAGGAAATTATAGATTAGTTCGCGTTGTGAACGAAGGAGATCTCATTTTCCCAGGAAGTGTCATTGGACGCCTTGTTGATCAGAAAGACTCTGACATGTATCGACCTCAACCTTTCTTAGGCGTTTTTCCCGAATGGACTTTGGCCAGCTGCTCTGTTACAGAAAACTTGGCTAATCTGTACAACGCCTGTGTTCAGGTAAATCAAGCCCTCTTGGTTGGGTTTTGGAATTCAAATTTAATTTTTTTCAGAGATGTCGCAACATTTTGGCCGGTTCTGTTCCAGTTGGGGGAGTCGCAGAAATAACGAGCTTAACTACGGAACTTTTCAAATTCCTAAATGTCAACAACCTTGCCAGACTGATTCTTGAGTCTACGATTGTTCAAGTCACTAAACATCTCCCGTCATCAGTGCAAAAACAATTTTTTGACGTTGTTGAGCAACCAAACTTCACTGGAGATAAGCTTATAGAAGCTCTGAATGGATATGCTCTCAGTCCAGAAGATCGTTCAAAGTTTGAATTTGCGGTCAACGAATTTGCCTACGGATCGAACGGTTTTGCGTCCGGTGTTTTGAACAGTCTTCTCCAAGATTATATCAGTGTAGAGAAGTATTTTGAAGGAAAAGGTTACGATGATTCAGTTGCGGAAATCAAAGAAAACAATACAAGCGGAGATGCTGTCGTGCAAACAATCTACTCTCATACTCAGATCAAATCAAAGAACGTTGTCATGAAAGCAATTCTTGAAGCACTCAAAATTACTGGATCAAAGTTCATTCCATCGCTTTTGGAGAACCTTCGCGAAATCGGAAATCTTCATCACACTGAAGAAATTTCAAGTTTAGCTAGAGGAATTCTGCTCATCTTCCAAAACTTGTGTTACAAAAACAATTTTTCGGAGATTGCCACAAGTGGATCTAGTGCTACTGTTGAAGAAGTCAAATGCTGGCTGAATGGTCCGCTCTCTAATAGACCGGATTCAACTGGTTGGAAAGTTATTCATGAGTATTTCTTTGACAAGGAAATTGGATCCCAATGTCTCGATCGCTATGTGGCAATGCACATTTCTGCAGAGAGCGGATACTTAGAAAATACATATCCACTACCGGGAATGGAGTGCACCATCAATCATTTCAATTTACTTCAGAAACCGACAAGTTTTAACAAAGTTGTGCTTCTTGGCAACAAGCTTACTGTTGTTCGACTTTCTGTCGATGCTGAGCACTATAGTACTTGCTTTTCTAATCCAATTTTCTTGAAATGCTTGAAAAACAACATAATAGAAAACAGCAAGAAAACTGATGTCATCAACGTTTCCATTTTCGTCAAAATTTCTGATGACCATTCAATTCATCATGTGAGTTGATAACTGCGCCAACACTATGACAGTTCATTAAAAAAAACTTTTCAGGATGCTTCTTGTCTCACCGATCAGGAGGAACAAAAAGTTTGCTATGCTCAAAATGCTGTTGTTGACCTTAAAGCTGAACTTGAAAAAATAATGAAGATCAACCGTGTGAACACTGTATTGTGTCTCCATGACCGTCCTCTCCCACAACTTACAATAGTGGAGCAAGTTCGTCTGGAAAAAGATCGTCTTCCTGTTAACTCGTATCCAGTTCTCTCAAGACTTTCATCTGTTCGTGCTTACCAACAAGATGATTCGGAAAGCACTTTTGCAAAGCTTTTCATCCGTCAACAACTTATTATCCCAGGAAACAAGGCTGAGGATGTGTAAGTTTGGTTTTATATTTTTTAATTAAGTCACTCTTTTAATTATAGGAAGAAACGTGTCTCCGAAGCAATGTTCCTTGCCCTTGATAACGCTTGTACTGCTGCTCAAGTTGCCATGGCTAAAAAGAGCAAATCTGGAAAGGATCAATATTTCACATCGAATCATGTGTTTGTGTTCATTTCCTGCCCAGGGCTCTCGGAAAAGGTGATCGCTTCCGAAGAACATCTAAGTTTTATGAAGGACCGCATTGTCGAAGAAGTAGAAAACCACAAGAGCATTCTTACTAAACATCAAATCACGGAAGTTGAAATGGTTTACGAATCTATTGACGGACATAAAAGGATTGTTATTTGTGATGAAACTGGAGTTACCTCAGAGGTGATTACTGATTTCAACCAAGAGCTCGGGCGTTATCCAGTCATTAATATTGTGGACAAAAAGCGATTTGCTGCTCGTAAAGTCAATTCTTCCTATGTTTATGACTTTCCAATTATTTTTGGAATGGCTTCTTTGAATTCGTGGAATGTTGCCAAGAGAATTGATATCTCCGCTTACAATGCAAGTGTGAAGGCTCTTCCATCAGCTATGGCTGAGGCACTTCATCGTGGACGCTGGAGAGACTTTTTCCATCTGAAAGAATTAGTTTTGGAGAATGGTTCGCTCGTTAAAATTGAAGACTTTGAAACACTGCAAACAAGATCGAAAAATGCTCTTAACAAGTGTGGAATGGTGGCTTGGATTATGACTTTATTTACTCCGGAGAAGCCACGAGGTTATGATGTGATTATCATTGGAAACGATGTTACATTCCAATCAGGATCCTTTGGAACCGCTGAAGATGATTTGTTTGCTGCGGCTTCGACTTACTCAAGAGACCACAAACTTCCGCGTGTAAACATTTCCGTTAATTCTGGAGCACGCATTGGGCTTTCCAACAAAATCACCAAGCTGGTAAAGGTCCAACTTAAAAACGAAGAGAAACCTGACCAAGGATATGACTATATCTACATTGATGGAAAGCACAAAACTGATATCGAAGGACAAGTAGTATATGAAGAATTGGACAATGGACGGTTGAAAATTGTAGCTGTTATTGGAGCAAAATCCGAAAAAATTGGAGTTGAGAATTTGCAAGGATCTGGGCTTATTGCTGGAGAAACTTCACGCGCTTATTCTGAGGTCCCTACTTACTGTTACGTTACTGGAAGATCTGTTGGAATCGGTGCTTACACTGCTCGTCTTGCTCACCGAATTGTTCAACACAAACAATCGCATTTGATTCTTACTGGATTTGAAGCTCTGAATACCTTGCTTGGAAAGAAGGTGTATACATCCAATAATCAACTTGGAGGACCAGAAGTCATGTTCCGCAATGGAGTCACCCACGCTGTCGTTGACAATGACCTTGAAGGAATTTCCAAAATCTTGAAATGGCTGTCTTACTTGCCCACGGAGAATATTGAATTTCCATTCTTCACCCAATATGGAAATGATATTCAAATTCGTGACGTCAAGATCCCAGTTGATGGAGGGGATGAGAAACAATACGATGTCCGTAATCTTATCGATTCGAAAGATCTGAACAATTTGTCCGGAATCTGTGACACTATGTCTTTTGACGAGATTTGCGGAGACTGGGCTAAATCGATTATTGCTGGACGTGCAAAGCTTTGCGGAACTCCAATTGGAATTGTTGCTTCAGAATTCCGGAATTTCCCTACAACAGTCCCAGCAGATCCAGCTCTTGAAGGATCAACTCTTCAAAATGTCCAGCGTGCTGGTCAAGTTTGGTACCCAGACTCTGCTTTCAAAACAGCTGAGGCTATCAACGATCTTAACAAAGAAAACTTGCCTCTCTTAATTATTGCAAGTCTTCGAGGATTCTCTGGGGGACAAAAAGGTAATGCTTCAATAGTTCTTGTTCAAATTTCAATTTTTGTTTTCAGACATGTACGACATGGTTCTGAAATTCGGAGCACAAATCGTAGATGCGTTGGCAGTTTACAACCGTCCAGTTATTGTCTACATTCCTGAAGCTGGAGAATTACGTGGTGGAGCTTGGGCTGTTTTGGACAGCAAGATTCGCCCTGAATTTATTCATCTTGTTGCCGATAAGAAATCTCGAGGAGGAATTCTGGAACCAAACGCCGTTGTTGGAATTAAATTCCGCAAGCCCGTGATGCTCGAAATGATGAAAAGATGTGATCAGACATATGCCAATCTGTCCCAAGAGAGTTCTTCAAAGAAAGAGGCAGAAGAACGATACTGTGAATTGAGCAAAGTGTATAGAAACGCTGCTGTTGAGTTTGCCGACGCACATGATAGATGGCAAAGAATGAAGTCTGTGGGTGCTGTGGATTATGTCACTTCGTTGAGAAACTCTAGAAAACTATTTTTCGAGATTATTCGAAATGAACTTTCTAAAGTTGGAATGGCCGAGACGTGAGTTATTTTCACTCAATCGCGTTGAAATAAACGTTTTTAGGTATTGCAACGCCCCCCACTCCAACAACCCTTCTCTTGCATCTGCAATGTCCTGGATTCAAAACAACTTGAAATCATTTGTAGACCCCTGTGCATCCTTGGACGAACAGTACTCTCAAATTCAAGTTTATTACAAACAACAGTATGTGGATGATTTGATGACTGCTGTAAATGGAAACAAGAAGCGGTAGAGTAAAAAAAGTACAACGTATTTTATGTAATTATTTCAGATACGAGAATCAACTCGAAAGCTTTATGAAGAAAATCATGCAACAGAAAAACCAATCATGAATATGAATTTCTATGTTCTCAATCGTATTCACCTTATAATGTGTTCTGCTTTAGTGCTTTCTCGCCTTCATTTTTAAAACGTTTATTTTCACAGTTATTAATTTTTCCTTTTTTCCGTGATACTTAATGTGATATCCTACATTTTCTGTGCCTTTTTAATTACGTGTCGCTTAATATGTGAATGATGTTGTTCATTTCGTCGTGAGTGATTTTTCTTTTTTTTTTCTTTGCACTCACACTGTCATTTTTTGAATTATTTTTTGAACTGTTTTACCCTAAAAAAAGCTTATAAATTTTATTACTTTCAATTAAACTAATTTCTGACCGCTTTGCCTTTGCTAAGCACACATCTTCATTCTAAAAATCACTAAGATAAATTTTGAAAATTCCTCTTGACCAAGGTTTTTCCACTATTATTATTTAAAACGCAGTAGAAAAACAAGGATTTGTCGTTCACACCTGTCAGTGCAGAAGTGATTTAGGGCAGCCAAACAACACAATCTATGACAGCATTGAGTCGTTACGTCGTCTCCTTTTTTTGCCTCTCGCACACAGACGCGTCTTCTCTTCTGCATATTATTGATTTTTAGAAGTCTTTATTCTCCTCAAGATGAGCATTTCTCTGGAAAGCAAAACGAAACTTCCGCAAAAAATTTTGGAGATTATCACAGATGGATCTTCTTTGTTATCAATTTCAATGAATAGTTCACAAGCCTCCGAAGTTTGTCTTATTATTAATAACTGTTTAAATGTCAATTTTAGACACTCATGGGAAGTGCAAAACAAATGTGTGCTGTAGAATCAATAATAGACAACACGGATAAAGTATGTTTTGCTTGAAAAATTTCAACATGCTCTTTTTTAGATGCTGAAAGAAGCAGCAAAACTGGTTTCCGACATTACAGTCACTTCTCAAAATTTAGAAAAAGGGTGAGTGAAATATATGTTTTCTGATGCTGAACATCAGCATTGGAAACATTGAACTTTTTTAATTTTTGATTCAATAATTTTCACAGATTGGACATAGTTTGTGATGCCCAAGTTTGTTTGCAAAAAGTCGAACGTCAAAACTATTATAGCTCTGTCCCCAAATCTTTCTCAGCGGATAGTTTTTCGTCATCAATTGCTGCAGATCAAATGTCTAATTGACTTGACTATGTTTTATTTTGATGTACATAATTGTTCAAAAAACAGTGTTTCTGAAAAACTATTATTATTTAATAAAAAAAATTACAAATTTGATGAGTACAGGTTTTATGTTTTTAAGCAGTTGCATAGCAAACTCAGGCGGAGAAATTCCCAAAAAATTGAGAATCGACAACAACAGACAACCTATGGTATTTTTCAAAAACTTGAAAATTTCCCTCATTTGTTTCAAATTTCCTCTTGCCGTCCACAGCTTAATGTTTGTATTTTGGTTTATTTTGGCCTGCCGGTGGTCAAAATGCGGATATCACTGACACCTCGGTTTCCGACTAATTTGTTTGCACAAGGTCCTTTGATTATTATTGGTCAGAAGTGCTATTTCTCGAAAGAGACACCTCAACAACCAGAATTAACTCCGCCTTAAAATTCCACTACGAGAGAAACCCCTTTCATTATCACAAAATGTCAATGGCTCAAATATTGAGCTCCAAATTGATCTTGAAATAATTATATTTTTTGATAGGAATGAATGTTTCGTTTTTACAGTTTTGTTATTTTTCAGAGCTAAAATCGTCAGTGAAAATTTTGACGTGGTAATAACTACTCGGCGTTTGACAAAGTGAGGAGGCCATATTACGAGCGTTTTCCGGATTACATTGTGGCTGCCCTTGTGTAGCTACCTTTTTCCTCTTTTTACTTTCTTTCTCGCCAAATTATTCGTCACACACATCATACTTTCACTTATGCCATCGCAATCCAGCCTATTTCCATGTTGCAACTTTTTTGTTCTTTTAAGCATTTTCTTTGCAATACCATCATTTGCTCAATTTAATAGGGTGAGTTTAAAACCTAAGATTTGTTCAGTTGAAACTGTTACAGTACTTTGACCCATCAATTCCGGAGCAGGAGACAATTCTCACAGAATATGATTTCGAAATGATTAGTACTTTAAAAGATCAAGATAATTGGTTTGTTAATGACTCTGCAATGTACAATCCTTTAAGGTTTGAAGGAGACATCGGTTTGTTTTTTTGCATAAATTTTTGTTAATAAGAGCATTATTTAGCAAATAGCGGTTTAAATTCTCGATCAATTAACACGTTTCTTGGAGACAGTCCTCTTTTTGGAATCTTTGGGGTTCAACGGAACGCTGTTCGGCAGACATATCTTAAATGGGAACAAGCTCGTATTCCATATACAATCAGTTCTCAATACTCTTCCTACAGTCGCACCAAAATAGCAGAAGCCATTGAAGAATACCGAAAGAGGACTTGCATTGACTTTTCTCCTAAAAGTGCTGGTGATTTAGATTACATTCACATTGTTCCGGATGATGGTTGTTACTCTCTTGTCGGGAGAATAGGTAATGTGCAGTTTTTCACATTTTATCGACTTTTCCTTGTTTGTGTGTTACACCTTTCAAAGTTTTTTTAGGAGGAAAACAGCCTGTAAGTCTTGGTGACGGGTGTATTCAAAAAGGAATTATAATTCACGAGTTGATGCACGCGGTGGGCTTTTTTCATGAACAAAGTCGTGCCGATCGTGATGAGTTTGTGAAGATAAACTGGGCTAATGTAGAAGCAGGATTACAAGACCAATTTGATAAATATTCTTTGAATATGATTGATCATCTTGGAACAAAGTATGATTACGGGTCAGTAATGCATTATGCTCCTACAGCGTTTAGTAAGGTTTGTCTGCCCCTTAAGTTACAGTTGTTTTTTGAATAGTCAATTTCAGAATGGTAAACCCACAATTGAACCTGTGGAAGAAAATGTGGAAATTGGACAGCGCTCAGGATTTAGTGAAAATGACATCTACAAAATCAATATGTTATACAACTGTCCCAGCTTCAGTTAGAAAGAACTGAGAATCTTCGAACATTATCTTTGACATTTCAGCTACGACGACCCAGTCTCCCGAACACAGCAAGAGAGTCAAAAATTTTACCAAGAAAATGACTAATGTTTCCGTAAATTGAAGTTCAGTAATGTAAAAAAGAACAAACTTTTAGACTTCCAATCCATTGTCTAAAAAAGGAGAAATTGGTTCATCAATTGGCGATAGAGGAGACAAAGGAGAAAATTCTATCTTAAGTTCGTTAATATCTATTCATTCGGGAAAAGGAAAATGTGAAGATAGGCAAGCAAGCGTTTTCGAATTAAAAACAAAATACTTACTTTAGGAGAAAAGATTGCGAGTTTTTGGCAAGAGCTGGGCACTGCGAGAGTCGATTTAGTGTCAGATTTATGACGGAAAACTGCGCGGAAAGCTGCGGAAAATGTCAAGATGGAGAAAAGGAAAGAAGTGTTTGTGAAGATGCAAGGTATGTTTTCGTTTTTTGATCTTGATAGTTTTTATTCTCAGAACATGGTGCGAAAGATGGGCAAACAGTGGAATGTGTAGCCAAACAATTTTCAAAGATTACATGCGACAGAAATGTGCCAAAAGTTGCAAATTTTGCTGATTTTATTTCAATGGCGATAGAAATGTTCGTTTCAGAATACAGGTCGAAAAAATATTTGTCCTTTGTCTTTCATTGTTAGATTTTGTAAATTATTTGTAAACTTTATATCAGTGTCTTTGAGAAAAATAATTTATTTTATCTAACTGAGATTTTTCTACCGGTAGAACATTATTAAGAAGTGTATGTTATGAAACTGAATATAAGATTTGGTTTTTGGGAAGACATGTATAAATTTAAGTTTCAGATCATAATGACTAGAAAAATAATTCGCAGAATTGGATAAAGTAGGAAAATAATAATAGAACAATTGAACAACCGCCAAACCTATTTAGACAATATTCAGGAAGAAATTTAAACATATTTGGCAAAAAATGACATTTCGTCTGAAATATCGAGAAGTTAAAAAAAATTTCATTTGCAACTTACCGACAAAGCATTCGCAAGAAACTCTCACATTCAAGTTAAACTTTTTCCAAATTTGACATTCTTTGGTACCAACGTTTCTCAAAACAACAAAGTTCATATGTTTCTGGCGACATTTGCCATGTGCTGTTAAAATTCTTATTAATTTATATTTGTTTGCAAATCACTTACGATAGTCGTAAAAATACAGACATGCCTTATCGGTATCGCATGTCACCTCGTTGATGAATGGAGGGAAGAAAGTGTCGGGTAGACGACGAATTGCTTGGCACGCACCACAAAGACGTAGATATCCGTCTTCTTCCGCTCCGCGCTTATCACATCCAAATGGCACTATATGAGATTCTCCTTAACGTAAGACAAATTGATTTGGGATAGCAACAGAACTCAAATTTTGACAAGTAAAATACAATACTTTGACAATCAGTATTTTTGAGCTACTTTCTGCTAGAGAAACAACAAAGTTACACAAACCTATAAGTTTTTGCTTGAACGTAATTCTTTCATTTTCAATTGAAAGCGGCTGATCTGACAACCTCGAAAGTGGATCTGATTCTGGGACAGTAACATTTAAAATTTGCAAAAAGTTTTCTAAGCTGTCCATTCGTTTTGTTCGACGAAGGGATGGTGAAAAGATTGTTCTGAGCGGGTCGACACTAAAATGAACAAAATTATATTTTTGCTGTTACCCATATTTTCCAGCAATCACTCACAAAGATATATTTTGAAATTTGCTTCGGAGTTCGTCTGACTTCAAATCACATGTGACATTCAGCTCTCTCATCAATTTTTCCAAAGCGTCCACATTACGCTCGATGACTTCTGTTTTTGATTTGTTTTTGTATGAACCCTTCTAAAACTGTTCATGTTGGATAGCAATGTTCAACAATTTCACTTGATAATGCTCATGAATAGTTCTATCTAAGAACCGAATTACTCCTAATGCATCCCAAGCCATCAGTTCTGGATTATATGTCCCTTTCTGTTTGAGCTCCGCCACCAGTTCATGTTGAGACAATTTTTTACATTCTGCAGTTAAAGAATCGTTAATCTGGAAAAATAAGAACTAATTGGTATTAACCACTGTGAATGTACATGTTGAAAGTGTCCAGATTCAAATCCAAGACGGGTAGACAGAACATCCGATTGTGGATTAGGACTATCCAAACTTTCGCTAGTCGCAGTAATTTGAGCAGTTATATTATTCGGAATCAATTTTGCTTCATCTAGTGATTTTTTTATCGCTCCGATTTTACTCAAAAATCCTGCTGACTCCCTAAAAATGTTTTTTGTTGAAAAAACGACGTGCGTTTTTATTACCGATTAGGTAATGAGGCAGAAATTGGGGAAACCGATCTTTTCTGCCGAGATTGTTTGATTGCGTTTTTAATTTGAACAATTTTTTTTTCTAGGTACATTTGCATCTGCTGAAGTTCTCCATCTAAATCAGAATTTTTAGTGACAAATGTGAAGAATACAGAAAGGTTACAATGGGGAAGGGTTTATCCACATTCATTACTGAAAGATCAGACTTTTCCATTTTATCACGATTGCGCATTGCCGCTAGCTTTTTCGATTAGGCAATATCAACAAGATGCGTATACAGAAACGTTGACGAGGAACTGGATTTTGAAGTATATAGTCAATAGCCAGACATTTTATTTCTCATTTCATTTGTCTACAAAACAAATCAAACCGCGCTATCAAACTGTTTAGCTTACTAGCTTTTATCATAAATGTAGTTAGTAATTGGCCAAACCTGAAGCGCTAGAAATGTCGGCATCTCCAAACTGTGATGTGATGGGTCTGCAGGCAAAAAAAAGAAGCATGAAAAGTGTAGACAGAACTGTATGGATAACAGTAGTCATGGATGCTAAAAATTTTTTCAGTAAAACCAAGATTGCTCATAGAAGCGACTACCAGGAAAGACTGGAAGAGGTGGATAAAAAATGGTATGAATCAGTATAAAAATCTATTAAAACTATAAAGCAGCTGATTTGAAGAAGAAGCAGCAGCTGTGAATTGTACGTATGTACATAAAAGAGAAAAAAGGATAGGCACCCTCCCTTCTATCGTCCGAAGCTTCATCGCAAGAACCAGATGTGTGAAGCAACAGCTGAAGTTTGGAGATGAAGAGAAAAAGAAAAGAAGACGTTGAAGCAGGCCCTTGGAGAGACACTAGAAATTGTGGGTAGGGGCGCGGTTAGCTACATGTAACTGTAAAAAAATTTCCTTTATATTCAAAGGATAGAAGGGCTTTCTTGAAGTTTAAGTCATTCCGAATGTTGCGATGAGGTCATCTTTCTGGAAAAAATGTATAAAAAAAACATAATTTTACAATTTCACCACGTTTTATTATAAATTTAGGCACTTTTCACGGCTTGAAGTAATTTAACACGACAACATTAGACCAAACGATATCAGTGATTGAGCAAAAACATAATTGACCTTGGAAAACAGAAAGAAGAAACAATATTACTCTGGGGGTTTTAGGTTTTTAAAGAACTCTTCTTCTTTGGTTTTTTCTGGCGAGTTGTTGGATGGAACTGTTAATTTCGGAACAGTAATAGGAAGTGAGAAATTAAAAGGAAAATGTATTGGTAAACCAGCAGCACCAAAATGTTGTGGTAGTTTGGGAGGCACAATTCCGCACTGAAATTTGTTTTTAATCTACTTCCTATCATATATCTTGCCTGTCTGAGAAACTCCAGGTTTCGTTCCATCTGCGATGCTGATGGTATCAGTGACATGGCTTGTTGCGTAATATTTAGAGGAATAGAAAATGTTCCACTGACAGCCTGAAGGGTGGTTAGCGCGGACTCCATTGCTTTGGTCTGCACTTGAAACGCGTCTTGCATTCCTACGTTTGGATTGAGAGGATTTTCAGTAACTGTAAGCTCGTCATCGCTATCACCATTATTCCCAACTAAAGCTTCATGGCACACCGTTTTTCGGAGAACTGCTAAAATTGAAATTATTACCCACTGATGAATTTGAACATCATACATAAGTATTTTGCTTTAAAGCAATCTGTTAGCACATAAACTCTTTCCAACTCGACTAAACACATTCGAAGAGCTAAAATGCCTGCCTCCATAAGCGAATCGACATCATTTTTGTTTGAACTCAATTGAACTCCTTGTTCTTCGAGTAATTTAAACAACTGCAACAATGTTTGTTTTGTAGGAGTTTAGTTTGCCAGAATGCTTTTCCGTAAAGGGATGTACCAACAGAACTCGTTTTGCTGGAACTAGTTGCACGAGTTGACAAAGATTTTCTCGCGCACATGTGTTTCTGGCTTCTTTGTCACACACTCTGGTAGAACTGCGCGTGAAAAGACAACAACTTTTAGGCAAATAATGCATTGTTAAAATGATCAAGTGTTCTTTTAACAAAAACCGTATCAATAAGTGTTTCTCTCAAAACACCAAACTGTGAAAACATATGCAGTCTGAACATGTAGCTTACGGCAAAGAAAACTGCGGAATGTTTAAAGCTTCAATAGAATTCAAAAGGAGAGCTGTTATAGATATTCTAAGAACACGGTAGTTCTTTACGTTCATAGGACATTTGTCGGAACATTAATATGCTACAGCTAACGCATTTTGCAGATTGCTTTTTGAAAGTATTCGAATGCAGTTGATGTGAATCTTCCACTCGTTTCATTTCATACTTTGCTTCGGCAAAGTTGTGAGTTTGGAAAACTGTCAGAACTGTTCAATTTTTTTAATTTGATGGATTTGATAAAATTTAATTTTAATGTTTGTTTCTTTCAAAAAGTTTGATAAGCTGGTGTCAAATTTGACGGGTAAACAATACATCGGCAGTGATAAAGGAGGTGCCAGACTTGAGTGGATAGACTCTCGACCCCTGTTGCGCAATTTACTCGGATACGAGCTCTCTTCTTCTTCCCCTTTTCCGCACACCGCAGTTGCCACTTTCACGTTCCGGTTGTACCTGGCGGTATATTTGTTTGCTCCGCCTTCTACTTTCTAACAAAAAATTGGGACGGAGTCAACTTATATACTGCCTTGAGTCTTTTCAGGTGTGCTCTTGCAGCTCGACACTTTTTTCATTACGTAATTCCGATTATTCCGATTCTGCTTCTGTTGAGCTCAAAATGAATTTTTTTTTACTTTTGGTGGTGTTGGTAAGTTTTTTTTGAAAACTCGTTAATAAAAGTGGGATTTTGTTAATGATTCTCATTTTTGAGCAAGAACTCTGTTATTATTTACCATCTCAAAATAACTACATTTTGGGAGTGTCCGTACACCGACGGATCACTTTCTAAAATGATAGGTTGCAAATGCGTGATTGTACGTAGAAACAAGTCTCATCTCTTAACTATTAACCGTGCGTTGTTTGAACAGACGGAACTTGCTAAATGATATCCGGTTTTTTCCCTCCGATGAACTTCAGATTGGTGTAAAAAAATTTCCATTTTCTAAAAATATTCTGAAACATGATACTAAATACTTCCATAAAAATAATCCAGAATGGTAATTCAAAACCTTTTTTGTGCAAGACCAAACTAAAACAAAAACTGTGACATTTTCAATAGATGAAGTTAAAAAACTTTGACAAATCAGAAATTAACGATTGCCTAATCCAAATTTTGTCATTTAAATCAGCCCAAAGCGCGGTTCTGACAAACCATTGAAAAATCTAGCCGACTTTTCTGTTTGCTTTTTGGCTAACAGCGGTGGCAATCCCTTTTGCCGGATGGTAAAAAATTAGCTATCATCATAAGCAGCCGGCAGCAAAAAGAAAAGCAATTTGAACAATTGACTAATTTTTTGAAAGCTATTCTATGACTATTCTTCTAAGCTACTGCAACATTCTCATATCTATAAAAGTGGGAATTAAAAACTGTTGTTAAAAAATGTTTTACACCAGGATTTCAGTACATTAGCCCCAGCTGTTTCTCACAATGCGTCAACTGTGGTCCACAACAACCTTATCAGTATGTACTGAATGTGCCGACTAATTATGTGCAAGCTCCAACAAATAGTGTTTCCTCCTTTTCCCTTAACCGGTATTTTAAAGTTATATGGTATTGCTTAATCAAAACTTTTCTCATATTAATCCTCTTCACTATCATCAACAGAAATAACTAATTTTTTGTTTTTTTTTTTGTTTTTTTTTTTAGTTCTGCTTGCATCCGGTTTTCAGATCACCATGCTGCGTACCTACAGCTAATGTTCAAACAATTCAGTCGACCCAAGCTTTCACAAACGGTGCTCAGGGAAGCCAAATAATAATGTATTATAATGGACAAAGTATAGTTTCAAATCAAGCTACGAAATATTGAGATAAAATAATTGTTCAGGGGTATTGAACAGTAACAGTCAGACATCTCAACAACAATCCGGTTTGAGCGGGGTAAATTTTATTGTTTTCTTATTGATTAGTAAAAAATTGATGTTATGCAGAATCCACCAAATAACTACCAAAATCCAGGACCTATTCCTGCCCCAGCTTATCAAAATGGTTACCAAGGAAATCAAAATGTTACCACAATAGGTCAACAACAAGGGCAGATTTTGGGAAACCAAGGTCAAAATTCGAATCAAAATCAGTTTATTACTGGAGGAATAATTAATAACCAAGACAACCAAGGTCAGGCAATTGTTGGTGGGAACGTTGGCAATCAAAATCAAAACTCGGTTAACAATCCTGGTCAATACCAAGATCAAACTACGAATCAATATGAGAACAACCAGTATGGAGAGCAAAACTATCAAGAAAGCACAATAACTCCGTCAGCAGCGGAAGTTGGCTACCAGCCATTCGTGTCATCCGGAAATACGCAATATGGCAACCAACAAGGTAGTTACGTTTTTCTCCTATTGTAACTAATTCGTTTAGGACAATATGACCAGCAAGGGCAGCAGATTCAACAAGGACTATACCCGCAGAATCAAAACAATCAAAACGGAATGCAACAAAATGGAGGAATTATTGCTGGCGGGGCAGTAGGCTCATCAACGTCATACAACTCACCAAACTCTGGTTATGTAAACAATCCAGTAGAACCTCAAACCTATCCAACACAAATAGTGACTGGTGGAGCTATAAATTCACAAAATGTTCAACAACAACCAAACTTTAACACACAGTATCAAGACCAGACGAATGAACAAAATAATAATGGTGGTTCCAATAACCAAGTCAATTCCCAAAATTCTGCACAGCAGGGACAAAATCTTCAAGGAGCACCACAAATGGGACAGCAAGGATTTTCAACTACCCAGTTACCACAAGGAACTCCTGGATACAGTAGTGGACAAAATAATCAACAACAAGGATTCACAAATGCTCCTCAGGGTCAATTTCAGCCGACAGTTTATGGACAAAATAATAATGCGGGAACTCAACAAAGTAATACAAATACACAAGAAAACCGACAACTAGAATTGTTTCCAGCAGGAAATCCAAATCAATATGTTGTTCAAGGATCCCCTACTCCAGTATATCAACAAGGTGATTTGACTGAAGGTTCTGGTTTTGAAGGTAATGAGTTCACAGGAAATCAACAGCAATCAACGACTCCACCTTACAATCAGCAAGGATACACAAACGAACCACAAGGTTTTACGGATACGACTTTATCCCAAACCCCGTCTAACACACCCCAATCAAGACAAAACTATGATATTTCTAATTTCCAATCTCAGTCAACTCTTTCTCAAACAACATTCACAACGTCCCCCCCTTCTCCATACCCAGTTATTCTTCCAAACCCATCGAGAGGAGAGGAAAATGCAGTTGTAGTAGACTCACTACAAACAACAACCATATCTTCTAGCCTAGATGAACTTGGTGTCCCTTCCCCCGCAAATAACGGAGAAATTGGAAACAGACCTTCTAGTACTCAATCCCCTGATAGTGTCCCAATCTCCCAACCTGTTCCTACTCCCACACCCGAAAACAATGGAAATGTGCCTATGGAGACAACTACCCCTTTATCTCAAAACAATAGTGGTTTTGAAAGTACCCCGCTAGTTTTAGGAAACCTTCAACAATCGACATCAGGGCCTTACTTTCTTGGAACAAACGCTCAAAATCCTACCAATACTAACTTGTTTCAATCAACGACACCGACAGTAAACTATGTTGGCAATGGTGCAACAACGGGAAGACCACAACAGCTACAGTCATCTACTGGGGTAAGAATTGCTAACATGAAAATGAAAAAAACAATCGAAACAACATGAAATTTTGTGCGTAGTTGTATATTTGTTGCTTTACAGTTCCAATCTTCCACTGGAATGCCAGCCACAAACGACAATCAGCTTGGCATGACATCTCCGTCTATGTTCGACTCTACGACATTAACACCACAATACCCAAGTCAACAACAATTACTTACTGCGCTCTCTAGCACTCAACAAACTCCTTCACCTCAATTCCCACCACAACAAAGCCTGGGAGCAACGACGTCTTCCTCAAATGATCAACAGCAAATCACAGGAGTGACGCCAAATTTTCCAAGTCAGCAGGAACTGCTTCAACGTGATCAACAAAACAGTGGAGTTTCTGGATCAGTAAATGTATGTGCGGTTTTATGTTGGTTTTCAAAAAAAAACTTTCAAATTATCCCAACTTAACGCAACACAACGCGGGGGGGGGGTCTAATGCAGCGTTTGAATCTTAATTCGCGGAATTTCAAAAACGAATTGTATGAATTATACGTCAAAAACAATGTCATTTGACAATTTAAGTGTGTGGTTTTCAAATTCATAGTTGCATCTTAGGTTCGAAAACTATCGTACGTTCAAGGCACAGTAAAATACAAGGTGAGAATTCAAAATTTCTGCAAAAATGTAACGCATTGCAGTTTATGAGCACACTAACTTCAAAAATTTGAAATTGCTTTAGCTGTTAAAGTGAAATGTTTTCCACAAAAACCCCTGTTTTCAGTCCAACGGATTCACACCGCAGTATGGCGATATGAATACTCAATACGGACACTATGAATCTAGTACAGGTAATTAATTTCTATTTTCCTTAATAAAAAACATATAGCAGTTAAAGCATCATCAAATCCTCAGTTCGATCAACCTACTGCTAATCAACAACAACCAGAAAACTCGTCAAGTAAGATTGGAGAGTTACTTCACTAAGTCAATGACTTCGATTTCAGCTACATCAATTAGTGTTTGGTTTGGAATCTTATTGATGGTTTTCTTAAATTGAACTGTTTGCAATTGTTCACTGGAATTTTTGCTCAAACCAATTTTTCTGTATATTTGATTTAGATTTCCATTACTTGCTCGGCTTTTTTCTTTCAAGCTGACATACTTGCCTTATCACATTCACATTTGAAAAAAATGTTTTTTTTCTCTTATTTCAAAAAATAAATAATACAATATTTGAAACTGAACTCACGTTTTTCACGTCCTGCATATCAAAGGCACTACGATCAAATTGTAAAACAGCACTTTCACATTTTTGTAAAAGGAGCTGAAAGTTGTTGCTATGAAGAAAATTTCCATTTATAGTCAAAACAGAAACAAAAAACTCACTTTAACTATAGGCATAAGTTGATGAGATGTAATTTCTTCAGACAAATCTATTTTCAATGGACTCTTCGTGATTGCTGGTGGCGGATTCTGGTAGGAAAGCAAATATGGAAAATAGAAAAAGAATTTGAAGTGTTTTACTACTTTTTAATGACATAGAACTGATAAAACACATTTTATGAGATATATGATGCACAAGAGGAAATTTAGACGTGTTGTTCTACTTAGGTCGTAAATACCGGCAATCAAATTTCTGCTATCACCTCAAAACGCGTTTGCGCCTTTTTTCCAATTTCTGCTGAAATATCTGTCGAAACCATCAAACCTCAGCATTTGGCGACATTATCATAATATGATTAGAACCTCACAATGCTCTTCTAAAAAATAACCGCGCGCGTATCACAAAAAGAAAACCGCCTCAGGTCAACTAGTCAATTACGATACCAAACTATTTTTATCATAGCGGGTGGTGTGCACACATGAGAGCGATACTTCAAAACTACTCCGACGAACCTGTTTTGGAATTAGAGTAATTTGTCCCTGTGGAGATGTTTTTTGAAGTGTGCAGGTCTGCTCAGTGTTTAGAGTATAAGTAGAAGTAGATGGTTCCGATGTCATAAGCCAAGTCCTGAATACTTTGCCAAAATGAAACTTGATAGAAACAGAATGTATGGAAAAGACAAGGTAATAAACTTAGATGGGACACTGGAGAACACAAAAAGGTGGTTGTAACGAGTTGTGAAAACAAAGTGACATGTGGTTTGGATAATAACTGACAGCAGGTAGAATCTTCTTTTCTCCTCGTCTTCCCTCCTGTTTCACTCCCCCTAGAAATATATGCGCGCACTTGGCGGCTGCACATCAAAAGAGCCTCCACGGCCATAACGGTAGTAAAATTCGACTGGCGGGTAGAAGACTTCTGAGGAGGACGACAAATCCGCACCCCGTAGTCAAGAGGAATGCAACACTTTTTAATATTTAATCCAAGGACGGTTCCTAGATGGGTACGGTTCCATGATTACATGTAGTTATCACCAACAAACCTATTTGCCAATAAATGCATCTTGCCGACAGTTTACCGTATCTTCGCGCAAATCAACAAATGGGGACCTAGGTAGAAATCTGGCACCTACAAATGTAGAAACAAACTAAAAAATGCTGGTTGCTATTTATTAATGCGTTTCAAAACTCGAGCTTCATGAAATTCGTGTTTGTTATATTTAGTATGAGTTCATTTGTAACATTTGAATTTTTATTATGTAAGAGTCATAATTTTTTCAAATTTATTTTGAGAAAGAATGATAATTGAAAAAAGTAAGTTGTAAACGTTAAGGATTCTACAAAAGCAAAAAGCAGAGAGTTGACAAGAAGAGGCAGCATGGTGCGTACTTGGTGGTTGATAGGCAGCGAATCATAAAACGATTTACGGTTGTGTCGCAGCCCTTTTTATGGTCTTTTTTGTTTTGCCTGTAGAAACAAATTGCAAAAGTCTTAGAAATATTATGTCTGTTTTTGTAAATAGTTGAACCTATAAAAGTTTTAAATTTAAAGTAAACTACGAAACCAATTGCACTTTTTTCTAAGTTTCTTGCTTTACAGAGCACATTAGATCCACGCTTACCACAGAAGGGTGTTACATCTGTATTCAAAAAAGTAATTGATACCATAATGTGGCAGCTAATGGAACAAATTAAAACGAGTACCACAAATTATGCATTTCTTAAGTACTCAACTTAGGTGTTAGTGGGAACTAAACTAATTTTTTAGAGAAACTCAAAAAATGACGCACAAATCCAAAAGTGTCCAAGTATAGCATTTTAGACCTTGCTAACTCGCGTACCGCGGGTGCAAATAAAAGTCTTTAACAGCGCATTTTGCTAAATTTTCATGTGCATTCAAAGTTAATGTATAATTTTTTTATCTCCTCCAATTTGACAATACTGTTCCAAATAGTAATCGCAGGCAAAAAATCAAAAAAAGAATACAAATATAAGCTTGTATGTCTCAATTTTTACTTATTTTAGCACATATTTTTTGTGAGAAGTAGATTACATGTCTAAAACCTTATTCTGATAGTTGTTGTTTTGTGCTCCGCTAAATCTCTTGCTGTTGTCTAAATCATGAAAAATAATAAATGGTCCTCGCAGGGCTGTTTTGTGTCCAATGCAATTTTCTTTTTTCTTCAACTTCATATCGCACTCTGTTTTGGCACGGCATTTGTCAAAAGCTGGATTGATCTTTTTGCGTAATTCAGTAGGAGTACAAGGGGTTTTTTGTTTTCAAAACATATTCAACTTCATAATCTTGTCTTCTTTCTCTTCCAGTCTGTTATTCTTTGTTTATGATCAATGTGCGTAGCGTTTTTTGGTCTTGGAACAAATTTTTCGGCAACGTAACAAATCATCTGATTTACAAAACTTTTAGCAAAGATTTTAATGCACCTGCTCACCAAAAGCCATGTTTTGACCGAATTTTTGCTGCCGAGCCTTCTAAGAAAACGGAAACGGAAAAAGATTGTAGCTCGACTTAATCTTTGATCGCTAATTCATAGAACGAGTGTGAGCGTTTCAAAAAAAAAGCTAAAAAGTTTCAAAGATTATATTCAGTCGCAAAACTTAAATTTTTCATTCCGGGATGCATTATGCTCTTTTGTCATTTTTCATATTGACATCCGGGAAACGAATATTTTTTGATTATAAAATTTTTTCATTGAGCTCTTTTTTTGATGTACACATAAGTTTTTCATTTTGTTTGGTTTTTTCTGTTTTTTTTTCTAAATTCTCCTCACATTTTTTTTGTTAATGGTTTTTTTTCCAAATAACATGACGTTAGCCAAAAACTAATCATGTGTAGAAGGTGATCGTTGACCAGTTTCCAATTTTTGTTTTTTTTAACAAAAAACCAGAATTGTTTTTGCTTTTGTCATAGCTTTTATTCCAGTTAGGAATAATACTGATATTGCAAGAAAAAGTAAATCACAATAATTGCAAAGAATGTAAAGAAAATTCACTAATCCATTTTTTTCTTTGAATTTTCCTATTTCTCTTCAAGTAAAAAAAACGTTTTTTCATAAACTACAAGTTTGTTCGATTTCTTCTGAAAGATTCCTCCCTTAGTAAAACTAAATGACGTTTCATTAAGGACTACGGAGCTGGTTTTTCAAATTACGCTGTTATTTCTATTTTCAGTATCTTTTTCCTTGTTTTTTTATTTCCTCCTTTTTGAATGAAAATGCACGCAAACTGAACAAAAAATTCACATCCACCTTCAAATTTTACGAGATTTTCCCGAAAATAAAAAAATCTCCATGACAGCAAGTTTTTTGGAGAACTGAAAATGCGGAGCATGTATTCGCAACGACGCAAAAAAAACAAATCTTGTTTTTCTTTTCATTTTTTGCCTGAATGTTTTAGTACAAATTCCCGGAATTTCACAACTTTTTTTTTATTTATTAGTAACTTTCTATTGAATATAATATCAAATACACGCAGAGATTTTTCAACGCATCCAGAATAATTTGATTTTTGATGCTTTTAACCTGCATGTAGTGGCGACCACATGTTTTTCTGTGTGAAAGAAAAACCGGAAATTGTTCAGATCAAAACATGAGTAGAACAGTCAAACTGAAAACAATTGGCTATGTCACAACTCAACTTGTTATTAAAAGTCAACAAGTTTAGCAGTTTTTTCTTTTTAATTTGTAAATACATAGTGAGAAACTAACAGGAAATGTCAAAAAAAATGAAAAATTAAATATTTCCAGAAATACTTTTTTACAGCTAACTGAAAACTGAAAACTCATATTAGTTTCCTTCCAAATGATTATAATTTTTCAAAAAACGGAGCACTTTTTTTTTCAAAAACCATTTAATTTTTTGTAATTTGTGATAAAAACGAATTCCCCACTAACAAGCGTATGACGAAAAATAATCTTTCAATTTTTTCCCACTCTATCCCTCACTCCAAGTAACCAGAGATTTTTGATCCTTCAAGTTGGTCATTTGGCTCTTCTGATAAGCCCAGTCGGCTTTCTTCCCGCTTCATCTCTCATTCTCGTCGTTTTTTAGCCTTTCTCTTTTTTTCATTCGTCACGCCTACTACTTTCCTTTTTCTGCGCTCATTCATTTCCTTCTCTCAACTTATTCAAGAAGCGAGCACGTCATCAACGAGCATAGCTCAATGTAAAAGTTCACTGAAGCTCCCTTTTTCTCCATCTCTTTTTTCTCTGTAGCTCTCAAATATTCTTAGTCCCTCTCGTCTCGTTTTCTTCTTCTTTTTGCTAAGCGAGCAAAAACTTCTTCTTGAATTGACCCCCTTCCTTCTACGGACCACTCACCAAAAAGTGGTTCCCCTTCGGCTTTGTATCCCATTTTGCATGTTTCCCCTACATATTATTTTTCATCAAAGGAAAATAGTATTTTCAAGGTTTTCTCCAATAAACTTGCACATTTTTCAAACAAGGATGTTTTTTTTAAATATCAACAGTTTTGGGAAATTTTTGGAAAACTATCTAGCTGTTTCGATGTTGAATTTTCATTTTCAACTCAATTTTGTAGATGTTTTTTGTTGTTTTTTCAAAACCAATTGTTTCTACTAACCGTTCTGGTGCTCATTAGCATAAACACAATTTAATTGAAAACAGTTGGTTTTATTTTTCGGACCAATCTTATTTTAAAACATGAAACTTGAAAGCTTGAAATTTATTTCATAAACCGCCAAACTTTATACTAGTTATGACTTCAGTTTTTAGTCTTACAATTCAAATAGTGATCCTCTTATATTAATTGAATTTTTCTCAATAATTCAATATGGTGTTTCGTTCTTGTTCGAATACCAAGTTTCAAAAACAAATTCGTCTAGAAAAGAGTTGACTACGTTTTTGCATTGCACTAATATTTAACAAAAACATCACGTTTCTTTCACAAATCAATGTAAGCAAATAGCTTCAGATATCCTCTTGATTGATCAAAGGCGTAGCGTGAAAGTGCGAGTAAAATTTGTGTCAAACGGGTATTAAATCGGGTTGCCCTTTCTTCTTTCTTTTCTCCTTTATTCTTGATAGACCAAATTCCAGTGGTGGTCAAACGAATGTTTTGACAGCTTGTAGTTTTCTCTGCAACCTTTATGGATAGTGCTTAGCATCTTTTCCATTAAAAAAAATGCTTTGAAAATTAAAAATAATATCAAAAACATGTGGCAAGAATGAATTATTTGTATTGTTTCAGCATACATATTACAGAACGGTTTTAGTAGTTTTGGTTTTCAATAAAAACGTTAGGGTGAATAAGAAAAAGTACGTAGTCAATAAAATCTTGTCATCTTTTTTTTGACTCCATTGGAATTCAAAACAAATCATATTTTCTATAAAATTGGTATTTGTTCAATTAATTAGAAATGCTTAAAATATTTTTAAATATTTAATAATGAACTTTTTTGAACACAATTATTTCAATAGATTTTTCACTTGAATAGGATCAAATTTGATTCAAAAAACCACTACACCTACACACTCCATTTTGCACACTCTTGTGGGAGGGGGCGTCTCATGTCAATTTTTTCTCCTTTTTAGTTTTTCATACTCATGTTCTTTCTACTTGTTAAGAATCAATCCACTTGTGGAAAATAAGAATTTATTCTGAACCGCTTTTTGAACTCAAAATATAACAATTTATCTTTTTGCGTTCACGCTAACTTTCCTTATAAGGACATTCATGAACATTTTTTCAGTTCTTGTTCTACCTGATATGAACACGACCAAACATTTGGCAGCAACTAAAATATAAACAAAGTGAAAATCGCAAGTTGTCACGGTTGAGAATTCGTAATGCGAAAATACGAATTCCAAAACACAGAAGAAGAGGAAGAAATTTCAGATTTAAAACTCGTAAGTACTATTGTACACGTTTTCTTTTTTATTTTCTTTTATAATAATATTTCTAAATTAAATTTTGAAACAAACTAAAGGATTAAAACGCGGTTGAAAGTAACAGTATTGACCCTTTTTGTTCTGAACCTCTCGTTTTTTGCCGTGCTTTTTTCTTAGTCTACCCACAATGTTTCTCGTGCCTCTTTTACCTGTCAATCTGAGACTCTGTAAAATGCAGTATGTTTCTGCCTACTAGTGAATTTTACCTTTGCGCAATTTTTGTGTTTACTTTTATCGTTATTGCAAAACGGTCTCTTTTTCTTGCGCACAAATTTGAAACTGTAGAATTTAAAATTGATTTCTGTTCTGTGTATTGAAGCAGTAGTTGTTGAAATCTTAAATATCATTTTTTAAATCATTGCTTTCTTTTGACCAAGTTTTTATTTTCCTGAGTTTTTGTTTGCCTTTTTCGATGCACTCACACAAAAATTATGCAAAGCGTAACGGAAAAACAAAACGCTAATCAGTAAAGCTGGCAAGATATGTTCTAATAAACGCATACTCAATTGTTTTATTTACTTTTCTGTTTAGACAACAAGGAAGTTCCTACCGGTTTTCCTTATCTTTGCCACCTTATCGGAGGTGCAGATATGCGATCATTTGATGAGGGCGCATCTTCTTCTAAAAATGTAGATAAATTATCCGCCCAGAAAAACCTGGTGAGCGCGAGTTCTTCTTTTCCTTTTCTTTTCCATTACATCTCCACATCTAAATGAATCCGGTTTCAAGTTCGTTTTATTTTTCGCAGTCTTTCTCCCTTCCAGCTGAAATAATTTTTTTGGCTATTCCATATATTTCTGAATATCACAATTTTCTGAAATAAGTTATATTTCACTATTTTCATAATAGCATATGAACAGACAGATAAGGTATACAAAAATCTGTGTACTTTCATTTATTTCAAGATTTTGTATTACAAGATTCAAACGAAGATTTTTCAATTTTCACAGTGTGTTTTTCAAAAATATTTTTTTGCGCCATCGGAGAAACGAATTTTGTACCCGATTCCCCAACGGGACCTATCAGGCGCCCAATTGCGGACATTGCCGCTTCGTTTGAATCTGGTAATAGCTTGTCATTCAATTTTGTTGTTTCCTTTTTTAAAAATCTTTTATCAAAAAAACTTCCTTGTTCCTGGTTCAACAGGTCTTTGCGCAGTAACAAGAATTAGCTATTAGCGATAAAAGATAAAACGAATGTTTGTGATATATTTTCCAGCGTGGTTTTGCGGTTGAAAATAAAAACTTCTAACAGATACATCAGAAAAATTTCATGCAAAAATTTTTATGATAATCTAAAACGTGTGCTCAGAATACTCAAAAAACGTGTAGACGTCTCAGAATAGATGATCCCAGCACGCCAGACTAACGCATTCACGCGTACACATGCACAACAAATATACATGCTCCTGCTTCTTTTTCTGTTATGTATCGCATTGATATTATTTTTCAGTCGGTATCATGAAATTCAATTTCTTCATAATTTTTTTTCAAATGTTTAAAATTATTTCAACAACAAAAGAATTTTTGATCTGCAATATTTGTTGCACTTTCATATCGATTATTACGTACGTCAATTGAGTGAACACAACGAAATTTCTGTATCTCTGTCTGCAGCGTCATTTTGTTTCAAAACGTGATGCGTATAAAGTTTTCTTTTTTCTAGACACGAGAAGTGTAGATTTGATTGCAATGAAATCAATTTTTCCTCAATGAATACGGGTCTTCCAGCACGAAAACCGTTTTTCTGTAAATAAGCTGTTTGTTATTTTTTTGAATTCTGAATTTATTCACTCTTCTCTTGAATATACATAAAAACAGAGGGCAGGTGCATATTTTTTCACTCACATGCAAAGAGAACACTGTGTTTTCACGCAACGTCTTTCTTCCAATATTGATTTTTTAAACGCTCACTCAGCTCAACGTAATAAAAAAACATTTTGATGCATATTTTCCTTACTGTTCTTGATCTCACATCTGTAAAGAATATGCTTCCAAACTAAGCACAGTATTAAATTTTTATTTTACTTTTTCAGAACAGTCCGGCATTGGCTTGTCCAGCTCCCATTTTTGCTCCCGCGCCACAGCGCGCATCACCCTGGCCGGCCGCCCTGGCCTCACCTCAACAGACGGCTTTTATTGGGTATGCTTTCTCCTTATTAGAATCATTTTTTGTGTTTTTTTTAGCTCGGCGGGCCTAACGTCATCTGGTCCGTCTGCATTCACAGCAGTTTCACCGACCAACTGTGTTAATTCATTAACTTCGGCAACAGCAAATATATACAATCAATTAATACGCCTACCTAAACTTTTGGAAGAGATCACAAACAACAACATACTTCGAAATCACATGAACACCGCCGCGTTTAAACCTATCCCTAATAATGAAAAGTAAATACTAAATAGTAACTTATCAGAATGTATGAACTCATTTTGAAGGGTTGATTTGGCTCGTTTTCGAGTAAAGGATCCCAACGAATGGCTTGTCGATGACGTTGTAGCTTGGCTCCTTGACGTCGCAAAAAGACACAACATTCCGTTTGAAGAAATGAATATGCATAAGGTGAGATGATTCTTTTAAACTAGAACAGTGCCTGAAAAAGTTGAGAAAGGACAGTATTTTTGCAAAATGCTTCTATTCTTTGGTCTGAAACACGTTTTGGTGTTAAATTTGTTTAATCAACTGGTGTATATCAGGATCGCCTGAAAACCAGCTATAATGATATCAGCCGGATTAGCATGCTCACTGATCATTGAGCTGCGACGTTTGAGATTCCAAATATCAATTTTAAAAACTTTCTGATTCATAATATTTTCCACTTTGATTTAGTTCCAAATGTTCACTTTTAATTTGAACTCCATATGGTTTACATTTTCAACTATGATATTTTTCAACACAATCGTGTTGTTATTTTCAGTTTTCGACACTATCCGGACAAGAAATGCTAACAATGGATGAACGATGTTTTATTGAACGGGATCCTGTTTTTGGGAATTTGATTTTTACTGAGTTTCGAAAAACTTTGGAAAATTCTGGTAGGTATTGTAATTTAAGAAAATAAACGCGAAAAAGATCAGAAATTGACTTTTGCAACGTGCATGTTGGAAACAAATAATATTTGAAAATCATTCAACAAAAATTGCTTTTTTAGAAGATACTACTCTGGACACCGTTATTGGGCCTTTCATTGATGATGAAATTCCTACCACAAGTGCCCCGCCAATCATGGACTTTGATATGACTTCATTAGGATTGCAACCAATGATCAGTAGTATTACTTCAACAATAGTCCCACCAGCGCCGCCTCAAATGTCACAGCTTCCTGTTATGCAGCATCAACTTAATAATCTGAATAGTCTTACTCAAGCTCTTCATGCCCAAACTTTTAACACTTCAATTCTGACCCCTCAACAAACAGTAAACGCAGTTCAAAGCCTTAATCAGTCTCTTGCGTCAAGTCTTGCCGCTGGTTTGACAACTGGTCTCAGTCCTTTGAACGTGAACTACTTGCACAATGGATTGAACCCAGCTTCTCCTCTGCTCACAACTCAACTTCAACAGCCAAAAACTTCACCAATGCTGAAATATCAATGCTCTATCACTTCAGAATTCGAAGGTAATTCAAATTTACTAGACATTTGTTTCCTGTTTAGATCCAGTTGTAACTAACATTTTTTGAATCTTTTCCAAGATTGTTCATTTTCTTATAATTTTGGACTTGTTTCAGTTCCTGAAGAAAGACCTGCTAGCGGTAACAATTTGAAAATTAAAAAAAATAAGGATGGGAAGCCCAGAAAACGTTCTCAGCACACAAAAGGAAATAAACTTTGGGAATTTATTAGAGATGCACTCAAAGATCCAATCACATGTCCGTCAGTTGTTCGGTAAGTGATTTGACCTGAACAACTGTTGATTAAATTGTTGATTGCAGATGGGAAGATCCGATTGAAGGTGTTTTTCGTATAGTGGAATCAGAGAAACTCGCTAGGTTGTGGGGCGCAAGGAAAAACAACGAAAAAATGACTTACGAAAAACTCAGCCGGGCTATGAGGTAGACATTTTTATACATAAAGCACAAATATTTATTTATTTCAGAACTTACTATGAAAAACAAATTCTTGTTCCTGTTCCAAAAACGGGACTTTATCCGAAAAAATTGGTGTACAAATTTGGTCCAGGTGCTCATGGATGGCAAACAGTAAAAACCTTATAAACGGTATTTACAATTTTGCTGTTGAACTGCATTTGTTTTCTATTTCAGCTAATATGCTTCAAAATTTTAAAGAATAGCACGCTCAGTGATTTCAACCAAACATCAATCTGGTCATCTGTTATTTAATATCGATCTCAAGAAAGTTTTAATTTTTTCCGTTTTACTGAATGTCACAGAACAATGAATGATTTTGTAATTGACGAAGTTTCTGGTTTTCTTTAGTTAATTTAGTTTTGTGTGTTTTAGCTTTTTTTTTGAAACAATTATTCATGAAGATAATTTGAAATTTGCGTAAAAACAAGAATTCGATATAATAGAAAAACAAAATGGTTCTTCAATACGGTCAAGAAATAAACACTTCGAATGTTTTGCACATTAGTTCAGTGTTCCTTTTTTACAGAACAGTCTTTATTCTAAGGAAAACTGATCAATATTCCAAATTTTTTGAAAAATATAAGAAAAATAAAAAGTTTTAATAAAAGGCTACAGAAATTACAACTATTGATTTTAGCTTTTTCAGGTCTTATATGATAACACTCTCTGTATATAAAATCAATAAAAACTAATCATACCAACTGCGCCAAAAAACTCACTATTGACTGTTTCAAATATTTTTTGGTTGAAAAAGTACTTCTAATATAAATTCTGCGTGAGGCAGCAGGCAGAACCAAAACTCAGTTTTTTTCAAAACCGAGTGTTTGCGCGTTTTGTAGTGGTTTGTTCTTAATAACATGCCGCATCAGAATATAAACTTTTCACTGTCTTCTGTTCTTATCGTTTTTATGCTAGATACGATACTCAAAGAAAAAATTTCACTATGTTAACATTTTTGCGCTCATTGAAAACAATGTGATCAACACGTATAAAAATTGCCTCGTAGGAAATACACAACACCCTCATTTTTTAACAACTAAGCTATTTCTTGAATCTGTTCTTCGTCCAAATCGTTGCTTTCTTCATGAGCATGATACTGCGAACGGAAGTAATAGAACAAAGTTATTTCCTCAAACTCAGGACCAAATGATTGAATGAATAAAATTTGCCCAATTGCACAAATCCATTCACAAACAGCAGATGATTGATGATACCCATATCCCTAAATGAAAAGTTAGGTTTTGATCAGCAAATAATGTTTTCTACCGGTTGATGAAATTTGCGACTCCAAGGACGAGGTGTAGGAAGGTCAGGGTACGTTTTATGAAAAATGGTTGCAGCAGTATATCCAAAACCAATTGCTGTAATAAAATTGTGAAAACTTCAAAAAGCTGAATAAAGAACATTTTACCACACTTCTCACTAAAATTGGCAACTTATTTCAAATTATTCTAAGCTTTATACGTTATCTATAAACTTACCACAGGCAAAAGTTATTGAAGATGTAAGTGCACAGCCGATCCGATAGTAGAGAACACATTTTTTTGTAATTTCCGGAGTTGTGAAATAAGTCAGATAACATTGCAAAATCATGTAGACATTAAAAGAGCCAAATGTGATAGCTGCTGATGTCATGTGAACATCGATAGCAGCAGTATCCTGAGAAATTTTTGCAAAATGTTTCACACGGAGACTTACTTGAACATTAGCAACTAAAAACATTCCCAAGCATGCAAGGTACCCAAACCATTTTGCAAATTTGTTGAAATACAAAAGTTTTTCATCATTGCTATTATTAGCAATTTCTTGAATTTGGCGGAATCTGTTTTTGAAAAATGAATTAGACACCATTTCGTTTTGTACCTGACAAAAGCAATAAATAACAAAATTGCACTACTAATATTGGTAAAAATAGCGAATACACAAGACTGAGGACGTCTGTCAGCTGCCTCTGATATGTATGGCAAAATAGGATCAACATCCTTTTTTATGACTGCCATCAAATAAACAATAACTGTAACGCTCACCGCTGGGCTTATTTTTTTCAGAAACAAGATTAAACTCACTAAGTTCCAAAAAAAAGATTCCCGCCAGTAATGTGATTAACGGCGCAAGTCCTAAGTCTTTAAATATTCCAAAAAGAATCATCCTGAAAAACGTGTTAGTCAAGTGAATAGTTTATAAGCTAATTCTGAAAAGTGTTTTTATTATTCTCTATTAAATTTATCCAAGTGAATAATTTTCAAAAATTGAAAAAAAATTAAGCTCGATCAACGCCAATCTGAATCATCAAAAGAAAGGTTGCGCGTAAAATCGGATGTTTTGATGTCTGTGATTTACGGGTGCACATTAAAAAACCTAACAATTGCATTTTGTTTATCTATGAAAAACATCATTCACAATTAAATCAAAATTAATATTTACTTCAGCACAACCTCGTGAAAATTGAGAAAATAGAAATTTTTAAATTTCTGAACTTTCATACCAGCGTTAGTTTTTTTAAAAGAAAGATTGAGTTTGATCTTTGAGAAAGAACCGATGCTCAATAGAAATCAGAATTAGTTATTGAAAATTCTTAGCATCTGCATAAAAATTTTGCATGAATTTTTGTGAAAATTCTTGAAGTATTATTCAGATTTATCGCAGAATGATTTTACGCCAATTTTTTCTTTATTAATTTTTTTAAATGCGTTTCTTTGCTTTAACTCAAATGTATTTTAACTTCCATCTTGTTGTCAACATTTTTTGAAAAAAACATTAAGCTTGGTCACAATCTTGAAATTTTTGTTCTGCAATTCGCTGCACAACGAATACGTCAAAGCACAGGAAACGCGTCAGGCCTTGGTGCGTTGCAATTTTAGGAGACTGTACACGGAGATACTTCGACAAAATAAAAAAATAATAAAAAATAATTTGCTTTTTCAGTATTTCCGATGATTATAAAAAATAGGAGCTTGTTTATCGATTTAATTAGAAAATAAAATTGTGTAATGAAATATCTTAGCGTTATGCAGAAAGTTTTATTATGAATCAGAGCTTGAATTTATACTGTGAACAAATACAGGACAGAAAAGACAGAAAGAATACTACATTGTGTGTGTGAAAACAAACCAAAGCAAGGGGAGAAGACAACATTTTGAAATATAGATTAATAAAGACATAGCACTTTGAAATATGCTGGTTTGTGTAAAAGGAATGAGATGAATATAAATTACCAGCAACTAAAATATAGAATGTTCAAATACTAAGCTTGAAAAGAAATAGTCCATTTACTTTCAAGTTCAAGTGCTCAGAAAAAAAGAAATTTAAAGATTTTTTCCTTAAACGTTTTGTTTCAACTACAGTCTTGTTAGAGGAAACATTTAAAATTTTGAAGATTAAAACTAAATACACAAACACTGTCAAAAAGAAAAAACTGCAAAAATGTTTCAAATGAGATCAAAAAATAAATAGTGAGGTGAAACTTAATTCTGGTTTTTGTTGTTCAAAAAGATGGCTTAGTTAATAAGTTTTGTGTGCCAAAAATTAAATTGTTTATGAATTCAAGCTCTTGATTTGTTTCCGATAGCTCCTGAAGCAAGTAAACGAATATAGAGACATTCACGAATATGATTGTTTGTGTCTTCGTTTTGTGCGGAGCTGCACAAAAGATCCACTGCTGTATCTCCTTTGAAGTCCGACATATTTGCGAGTTCAGTAAAAGTATCCTCATTGACTACAGTTTGAAGGTACTGAAAGTTTGATTTTGTATATGGTAATGCCTGTTTCAGTTTACATCCAGAAGTTCAACATCCATTTTGTCAACAGCATGATGAACAATTGTTTTGCCAGTAGAGGTTTCCTGTAATTTTATTAGTCTTACAATTAAATTATTTTGCTTTTTACCGCAGTAGTTGGGTCAGCTCCTGCTTTGATGAGTTTTCCAATTACTTGTTTATTGTCAATTTTTTGTTGAGTCTTCTCATCCATCATACCATGCATTTTTACCGCACACAAAATTGGTGTTTGACCAGCATCATTAATAACATTCAAGCGAACTTCTCTTTTGCTAAGCAGAGTCTTCAATTAATGTTCAAATTAATTTTTTTCCTACAAAGGATACTGTATACCTCAACCATTAGCCACATTCCACGAGACGCTGCGAAATGAAGCGCAGAATTGCCATTATCACGTGAGCTATGGGCATTTGGTGAAGCACCAAGTTCTAAAAGGTACTCAACAACCTGAAAAAAAACTTTAAAAATTTTTGATGATGAATAAAGATACTTCAACGCTTCTCTGCAGAACTGCTACGTAAAGGGGTGTTTCTCCAAAGTTGTTTCTGACGCTAAAAACATTGTCATCGTCTTTGCTTGCTGTTTTACGAAGAGTTTCGCAAAGCGCATATATTTTTCCGAGATCGTTATGAGCTGCGACAATGTGTAGTGGGGTGTCTCCGTCGGCATCACGATTGGAAAGAACATTTTTCCACTGTAATTGTGTTTGTATATTTCAATGCGCATACACATCTATTCTTACGGTAGTGCATGCCCAATGAAAGCCAGTAGCCAAATTGGCCTCAGGGATAATGGCATGAAGACGTTGTTTAGCAGTGATTCCGTTTTCACTTGTGCGGGGACTGAGCCGAGTTTGAATGAATGACGGCGTAGTTGGGCCACTAAAAAAACAAAGGCAAATGTTTAATGGCATCTTCTGTCTTGTTTCCACATGATAAGACAGATAACAATACTGTTAGTATCTAATAATTAAAGAAACAGACCCATCTTAAAAATGTTCTGAAAAAAAATCTAATATCAAAAACTGAATTCACCTTTCTTGGTACCATTCACTTATCATAGAACTAGAATAATACAAATCCCTTCTAATTTTTTAATTTATCCAGTCAAATAAAGTCTGAGTACAAGATAGAAAGGAAAAGGATAGGGAACTGAATACAACCAGGAAGTAAACCGCCCAGTCCTAGTGCAGAAATAACACCGTTTGATTTGGCCTCGAGAAACACTGTTTTGCTGCGAAGACTGCAGAAACGAAGCCGCTAATTTCCATGTTATCTGTCTTCTCGCAACAAGTGGGAAAGAAGGCATAAAAATCAAGTCTGTGCGTGCACTTCCGCAAAGAAGTTTTATTAATATTGACTTCTTGTTGTCTTACTATTATTATAGTTAGTAGAAACTAATGCAAAAATTTGTTCCGTAGACTATGTTTTCAAAAATAAAGATACAAATCATTATTCTGTTTACCTGCTTGTTCCTTGTGGTACATGTGGTGAAGCATATGAAGCTGAACGAGCTGACATGGGAGATGAAACCCCAGAATCCGCTGAAGGAGGACGTCCGCGAGTGTTTTCTTCTTTGGTGTACTGGTTTGAATACTGTAGAATGAAATCCTGCAGACTTTCTGGTAGCTCGTTGTTTTCCGGAGACAATGTACGCAGATTTTCTTTAAAAAACAGATTTCTAAAAATTACCATAAAATCTTTAATCGCGTAACCCAAAGACCATCGAAACAAGAACAATTGTTCGCAATAATACAGGAACACACGCAAGGATAAGTATCTCTTATACATTTGGTCGGACAAAAGTATGTAGTTTTATCGCGCTTGCCAATAAAACGTATAAACACGGTCAAAAAACTAACCATTTGAAGAAATCTCGGAAAAAGGGCTCTGCAGAGCATCTTTTGGACTATGCTGGAGAGGTGAAATAGACCCATATCCATCAGATGTCAACACCGTGTCAGGAGTTGTTGATGCTGAGATAGACCTGAAAAGATCAACACTGTTTTTCTCATTCTCATGAATCATTCAGGCAGTTATAAAAAGAGAAACATCTATCATTTTTGACTTGCAAAGAATTTCAACATAATTAGACCATACCCAATTGTAGTGTCTGGACTGAGCGACCAAGTACTTCCGCATTCATAGCCATTACCGTATCCACTGAATGCTGAGAGATCGGTAATTACGGTTTGCGCGGCAGTTCCGTAAGGAATTTGTCCTGAAAATGAAACGTGAATGAAGCTGAAAAAATAAATACCTCTGTTATATGGATGATGAACAGCAGATACGCGAACATTGTGAACTGGTCCTCTGCCGAGTAAAATACCGTCTTTTTCATTGTCACTTTCTTCCTCGTGTTTATTGATTTTTTCTTCGTCCTCCTTTATTTCATTTGTTTCTTTTTCTGATGTCTGTTTTTCATTGTTTTTGATTTCGCTCACTGGTATGTCATTTTTCTGCAAACATGTTTGTTCCGATAATATTTTATTATAGATCATCAATTCTTTTAAGAATATCTAAACGTCAAAAACGAAAGAAATCAGTTTGAAAAATTATACTATACACGTACCTTTATTGGTTTGCTGTTAGGAGTCAAATCTGCAAAAAGCTTGACACCATCAAGTTGAAACTTTGATGTTTTTGTTTTTCCAGCCAGAGCCGACGAACGTATGTTTTGAATTGCGCGAAAATCGGATGGAGTTACAGTGTGTTGGGCTTCGAACTAAAATAAACTAAAATGCACAAAAAACTGTTGTCAACCTACTTTGTCAACACATTTTTCGTTTTCTTTTCCATTGACGGACAATTTACCAAAAAGACCACTGAGTTGCTCAGCAGAAGAGTTTTCAATAGGAATTGCTCGAGCAACCAGGCAATTTCCTTTGGGAGCAACAGCTGCCATATCTAAAAAATTAAGAAATAGTATAACACTAATGCCATAAAAAAATAAAATTCAACGATTGAATCTTCTAAAAAAAGCTAAATCAATAATGAAAATTTGTGGTTAATCATGAAAAAAATTTAGTGATTTTGTTCTTTTTTAAGTTTACATAAGAAGGCTTTAAAAACTTTAATACAGCATTACTATAGTTATAAGTGAAAGTCTCTAACCATTTTCAAAATTTAACTCTTCAAAATTTGTTTGTTTGGGAAGCATATAATTATTATTTCATAATTATTTTTCTATACTGATAGATGAAAAATAAAAATCACACCTAATCAAATATAGATTAGCACAGCGGGTACAAACTGTGAAAGTTAACTTTTTCGAGTTTGTGAGAGTTTGAAAAACAGTAAGAAAAGGAGTTGTGGCCTGACAAATATTTGATCAGGCGGGTATCAAAGTGAAGGTGCGCGAAGAAAAGCAGCTTCCTGTCTATCCTCCTTTTTCTCTTTCTACGCAGTACTGCTTATTAGAAAGTAATATACTGCGCTTCTTTTTCATCTCCAGTTTTTACAAGCTTTTTCTGGTGTGAGAAGAAAGAAACTACTCGGCGCAACCGCGAGGTCTCCATTGCCGTACACTGCCAGAGAGTTAGAGAAGCCAGACGTTTCTCGTTTTTCTTTTTTTTTTCATGTTGTTGGCTGGCCCGTCCGACGTTTTTTCAAATGGCGCTCTTTTCTGTCTGCCTACCTCTCAAGTTGCCGTGTTGCTTTTGTGAGCGGGGACGCGCGCTTGGCGGGGAACAAAATATTTTACTTCCTTGTTAGAGATGACTTTGAAATGGAGAGTGTGAACCGAAAATCATGAAGACAGCAAGGGGGTGTGTGCTATGTGTTTTCTTTAGTTTTGATCAACAATTCACTAATTAATTTAAAAGAGGGAATATGATATAATAAAAAAATAAATCTAGTGATCAACTAAAAATTAGAACAATAAGTTTTGTCTGAACTGCCTGACCTGGAATCTATGTGGCACTAAATAAGGTTCTGGATCTCTCGGTTTCTGGGTTCCTAAAGCTTTGAGCCTGTAGATTCTGGGTCTCTGTGTTACTAAATTTCCGGGTTTCTAGGTCTGTTTGTCTCCAAGTCTTGGGGTCTATGAGTTTTTAAATTTCTTGGTTTCTGGATTATGGGGTTTGGGGTTTTAAGGCTTTTGTCCTATAGGTCTGGGTTTATGGAATTTCAAAGATCTGAGTTCCTGAATTTTGGGTTTCGAAGTTTCTAGAACTTTAAGTTCCAAGGTATCAAGGTGATATAAAGGTTTTTTTCCTGTGTTTTCGAGTTTCCGAATCTTCAGGAATCTGAATTTTTGAGTTTCTGTGTTTTTTTTGGTTTTTGAGTTACTCCATTTTTGTCCTACTGGGTTTTTAGGCCTCAGGGTTTTTAGGTTTTTAGGTTTTAGGGGTTTTTTTTTTAATTTTGATTCATTGGGTTTTTGAATCTCGGGACATCTCGATTTTGGGATTCTGGGTTTCTAAGTTTTTGTATTTCGGAATGTTGATTTTTGGGGTTTCTAGATTTCTAGGTTTTCTGGGTTTTTTAGTTTCTGGATTTCTTGATTTTGGGTTTCTGAGTTTCTAGGTTTTGGAGTTTATTTTTTAATTTCTGGGTTTCCGCATTTCGGGTTTATAAATTTCTAGGTCTCTTTGTCACTAGGTTTCTAGGTTTCTGGGTTCTGAATTTTGAGCCGCTTCCAGATTTCAAGGTTTCAGAATTTGTGGGTTTCAGAGTTTTTTGGTCAGAGGTTTTTAGGTTTTTGAGTTTCTGGGTTGTTGGGTTGTTGCGTTGCTGGTTTTCTTGCTTTACGGACTTATCGGTTTCTGGATTTCTGGGTTTCTGGGTTTTTGGGTTTTTCACTCTCTGTCAATATTTTTTTTGTTTTTTTTCTAGGGGTCTACCTGTCGTTTAGTCGTTTTTTTCAAAAATATTGCAGTTGTTCCAAAAAAGTAATTAAGAAAATGCTATTTATTGTTCTAGCCGGCAAACGGCGTTCAATGTTTTGCACTATTTACAAATGAAATCGTTTGAAAAGAAGATAATTGATATATACCTGAATGTTGTAAACTACGTAGGGAGTGAGAAGTTTGTGGAACTTCTATGTACAAGAATGTAGGGCTTAACTTGATTAAAAACAGAAAGGAAGTAAAGTAAAGTTCACAACTTTAAAATGTGTAACAGAAGAAATTCAAAAAAAAAAACATCAACAATGGAAAATACAGAATTTGTGCGTGTACCAGATTACTGAAATTCAGATCAATGAAAATACAAAGGTTTACGTTTTTGAAACGTTTTTCTATAGGTTTCGAAAATGGAAAGCCAATGCTGGTTCACTATCTTTTGGTGGATCTGAGAGTTGTCTGTAGATATCAACCCGCTGCTGAGCGGACATCGACGTATTGATATACAGTGGGCGGTCGGTTGGCACGTGTGCTAAACAAATGTTTTTTGAAAGTTGAACAAAAATGAACGAACTTTCTGTAGAGAAAGGGTTGTAGCCGCCGCGGCTATAAGAACCGCTCACATGATGATTGAGAGAAGTATTCTGCTGTTGTATATTGTTACGGTAGTAGTCGGTCAACATGATTTGTGATGAAATGGGTTTTCGGCTGAAAATAGATCCAGTTAAGCGCGGAAAAAAGAAAAAAATATAAAAAAAAAGGTTGTCAAATTGTGAAATAAAACTCCAGGTCTCTTATTTTTATGTGAAAAGTAATTATTTTCTTCATATTTGTTAGTGCTATTTAACATTGATACTTGATGACAACGAAATGTGGAACAAAAAAAACAGAAAGAAAAACGAACAGACAAAAAGAGAGTAAGAGAATAATGAAAAAAGAGGGAGTGAGCTCACGACCACATGCCAAGTGCTCTCCCAACGCTCCCTCCACCCCGCTTCTCTCCGTCTAGGTTTTTTTTCTTTTTTTCTTTTTCTGCCGTCGTTTTTATGCCTGCCGACCACGCGCCACAAATAGGGTTCCTCATCTGCGTCTGTCAACGTCTCCGTTTTCTCTACTTTTTTGCGTTTGCTTTTTTGGGATGTTGGATGTTCGTTGATTTTTGTTGAACGAACGGGTTAGGATTCAGAAATTATTTTTAAAATTAGAAAATTTCTGATTGGGTAACAGAGTAGTTACTGTTCAGGAAATCATCAAATTATCAAACGATGACAAATAATTATTGGCACACAGTCAGTAATTTTTTGTGTTACAGAAACAAAGTTTTAAGTTTTTTGGGAAGCATACAGCTGAAAATAAGGAACCATCTGTTTATTAACAGTTTGAGCAAACTGTGAAAATATTTATGTATATATACGTAAGTAGTTGTTTGCTATTTGAAGAAATGAACTCAAACTAGTAGGGGCGGGCTGGAGAGAAAAGTTAGCTTACTGTTAGGGCGGAACTCGCAGTGACCACGTAAGAGCAGATAGTTAAAACAAACAGAAAAAGGAACAAATGCAGAAAAAAGAAAATTGGAATTATTATTTGCCACCGGAGTCTAAATTCTAAAACAGAATGCTTCAGCTTGCTTTGAAAATACTTAAAACAAAACTGGAAAAATGCGCAAAAAAGCTAAAATAAAACAAATGAGGAGTTCAATGCAGTTTTCATTTAAGTTGACGACTGTGAATAGTTTCACCTAACAATCTGTCATAGTGCAAATTTCTTTGCTGCAAATTTCGTTGCATTGTCTAAACGGTACCGTAATAAGAAGTTGAAAATTTACACACTTTTTTCATTTTATCATTTGAGTAGCCAACCTTCAGATCTGTCTTTAAAACTTTCACGTCTTCTATGAAGACTCTATGGTCATTTCATGGTTTTTTGTCTTTCTCTCACGGCCATATGATATGTGCGTGATATTTGTTGACCTTCAAAAAAATTCATGATCAATGCGGGTGACCGTTTTTGAGTAAAGACAGACTGACCTTAAATTGTCAATTTCTTATTTTTGTTGGCAATGGTTAATGATTAAATTACTACACAAATAGTAGTGATATCATAGCCGGTTTTACAATTATTCCAAATTTTATCTTAGCTGTTTTCTTTTCAAATAGGTAAAACTCGTAAATTGCTCTTAAAGTCAGTGCTATTTCAGTTTTTGGCAAAAAAAAATAAAAACTGTTAAATAGCAGCTGTGATGCTCATCAAAATCAAAAATGTTGTTGTGAATTAAAACGTTTTTAGATAGATCAATCTGAAAACTGAACAACTTTTAATTATAAAAAAAGACTGTAAAAAGTCAATAAAAACTAATGGCAAGAATAGTGCTTTAGGTTCTGAAACTAAAGGTGGAAAAAATTAAAATTGGCAGTAGATAAGGGTTTAAATAGATGTGACGTTTTTTGATAGAAGAAAAATGTGAAAATTCATGATATTGAAAACTCGTTTAACTGTGGAACACTAAGATATCAAACATCTCGAGAAGTAAAAGTGTTTTATATCAAGCACTGGAGTAAACTCAATAAAATAATGTTTGTGCTTTTCATTTATTGTATAATCTCAAAGTGAAAACAGATTGAAAAAATAATGCAGAAAGAAAAACATTTTATTTTTATTTTTTCTTTTCCAAAAACTTTTCAATCTTATTTTATTTATTCTATTTTCCACTAAACCTTTTTGGAAAAGAATAACGGTTTTTTTGTAATTATTTATTCAACTTAGTTTGTTTGATTTTTTCTGTCAATGTGAGTGGTATATGCAATTCGTCAGAATTGGTTTTCGAAAAAGTTCTATTTGCATCCTATGAAATCCAAAAAAAGTTTGTGTGCATGCAAAAATCACGTCAATTCTAAAATCAGCCGACCGCTGCGGTTGGCACCGAGAGCGCGCAGTGTGTGTAAACAGTATGAACAAATATTGTAATTTTTTTTAGAAAAACTGTTGGAAAATCAGAAACTATTAGAAAGTGTGCTTTAAGTGGGGAAACATTTTCAAATAACTTCTTTTTGAAAACTTTTTTTTGAAAAACACTCAGACCAATACAAAGATTTCAATTTAACAATTTATTTATCATAGCCATATAGAATTATAAAACAAACAATTAAAACAACTGCCACAGCCAGCTAAACTGAACATCTAACTATACCCAAAAAACACATTAGAAACACTTCTGGGTATAAACTGGAGGAAGCAGATATGATTTAAAATTCTAGCTATTTATTTGCTTCTGACAGTTACGAATCGTTTTGAGTGAGTCTGAAAATAAAAATTTGTAAATTCAAAAAAATAGCTGTACAATTAAGTTTGTTTCTGATCTCTTCTTTTTCAATCTGTTTTTTATAATTAAGCAGATTTAACTGATGAATATAGACCTCATAAATTATATTTTCATTAGAATATGATACTTGTCATTCAAAACAAGTAGTAAGACAGTTAAGCCACCTTCTGCGTTCTGGTGCAACGTTCGTCATTTCTTCCTCTGCCTGGTGATGAGTAAAATCTGCTGGCTCATCGGTAGCAAAGTAACAGAAAATAACGTTGCCCACTGAAATACTGACTTCAATAAATGTATTTAAGATATTCTCGCCTATGAGAAGGACTCCGTGAGTTAAAAATACAATTCTCCATTCTTCCAATGTATTGTTGGCGCAGATAAAATAAACAAGGCAGGGTTCGATGAAAAGTGAAAGACATTTTATGAACTGGATTTGCGAAAGAACAAAATGAGAATGTTGTCTGTATAAGTTTCTATCATTTAGAAATACTAAAAGCAGCTAACCTAGCAACTAGTGTAGCACATTTATAAAACCCTCCGCAAATAAAACCAGTTGAGCATTCAATGATCAAAAGTGCACCAAGAGAAAGATTTGCATGTTCTTCGGGTAAATATCCGAGTATGCAAAAAAAGGCTCCAGAAACCTAAACCAGATATTGTCTGAAATAATTCATTTCATGCAAACCATAAGAGCAATTGTGTTGAAGATTCTCATTTTTGTCTTTTCCGATAAAAAATGAATGCGATCACTTGCAATTCCAGAAATTATTTTGAAACACAAATGTAAAAAGCGCGGAACAGCTACAAAATATCCGGTATGGTTAACGGAAAATCCGAGGACCTAAATTGGCATTGGTAATCATTACCGAAATGAAAAAAAACCTCTTTCAGGAAAGTTGGGCCATACATAACAATAAACTGCGACATCATGAGTTCACCAAACGCAGATAGCCAAACGGCTAGCATTACCGGGTTTGTGAGAATTTTCTTTATAGGCGCTTTTTCGTGCTCAATAATTTCTCCTTTCCCTCTGTGAATTTTTTCTAGCTCAATTTCTGTCATTTGAGGGTGCTTAGTTGGGTTATTTCTGAAATTTAAAGCAAATTACAGTTTTTAGAGACTCAGTACCTATAAAAATAAAACCATAGCGTGAACAATACTGCGCTAAGTGCTGCATGCACATAATATACGGATTCCCATCCCCTAGAAGATCCGCATAGCTCCCCAGCCACAGGCATAGTGAACATGACTGATATTTGAGAAAATGAAGACAGAAGGGAAATGAAAAATCCATGTTGTTTTAATGAAGCCCAGTTTACTACTATAAGACCGATAGCTGCAAAATCGGCTCCAAAACTGACTCCCTGAAACATTTTTTATGCATAAAAATTTTTCTTCCATTTACTTGAAAAAATCGAGCCGCGACGACTGCAGTGAAATGAAAATTTGCTGCAAGGGGCATTAAAGCAGTCGAAATAGTTGATACCGCACCAGCAGCAAAAAAAACAGTTCTCGCGCCAAACTGTTGATAAAACCTAAAAAAAACTGTTCATTATTAGGTCTTGCTTATTTTCAACTGGTGATCAATTGATGAACCTTACCAATGAAATGGCCAAGCCGCGGCAAGTGTTCCAACAGCTGCCGCCCACATAATTATGGACCTTTCTTTATTGTCATAGTTGATATTGTTTTGATCCTTTTGGAGATTGAGCAAACCTTCAGTTTCATTCGTTGATTTTGCCATGCAAATCATGGTAAAGTTGATTGCCGTCATGTTGCTAGCAATTGCAGCAATGCAAAGCGTTCCTGAGTTAACATATTTTCAGAAGCTGGTATCAAAAAATGTTATCCACCTATTGCCAAAACAATGTATCTTTGGCGATTTGCCAAACATGGAATTATTGATGGTCTTTTTTCTTTCATCTTCATTTGTATATATATATATATCTTACCCTGAAAAATTTGAACAACTGGGCATTTTTGTAACAAAGAAGATATTTTTATATTCAAATAACAGTTGCGTGCAATCACCGAGAAACTTGATTTTTTTAAAACTGCAAACTGCATCTTGCAATTTTACAAAACTGAAATTCTAAAACAGGAGTTTAAAAAAATTTTCAAACAAAGAAAACAAGAATTAAAACGGAACGACAACACGAAAACATTTTACAACAATAAAAGAGAGTTTCAATGTTATCTCAAGACAATGGTACGCAAAAAAACTGTGAAGATTGAGAATTTGGTATTGATGTATGGGAAGACGTCGTTTGAATTTTTGAGGGCAAAAATCAAACAACGTATCGGTAATCAAATTTAAAATGTTAATCAAAAACAGTTAGCAGAATAGCAAAATGTGCAAACATCCAGCAATGTTAAACCTCAGTATAATCAAAACTAATACATTAAGAAAATTGAACAGTTTTTTAATATTTTGCTATGTGACCTGAGAAATTATGATTTTCCTCTTGCGGACAACACTGTTATAACATTATCTTCAAAGCAATTAGTGAAAAATAAAATTGCAAGAGAAATAACACATTTCCATACAGTAAACAGCACAATAATATCATTTGAATTGGATGACGCAGATATATTCATAAGAATATTAGGGTCGGGAGATGATTTATTACATTCCAAAAAGGCTGGTATATTGTATTAACAGACAATGGTGGGTTTCAAGACTGCAGAATTTTACATAACGCATCATGATTTAACTTCATCTGGCTGTCTGAACAATATAGAAAGGCCACATCTATCAAAAAATTTTGACTGTTTTTGAGAGAAGATAACGCATCTTTGAGAGTTTGATTGATGACAATGAAACCTGAATTGACATTTTTGCAGCCAAGTAGAGTAGTTACCTAAATAAAACCGAATATTTCTTACAAGCTTGATCTGTAGGTTACGATACATTCAAAATAAAATCTTGGTATTAATACGGCTTTCACTTCTTGATTTTACTCTTTTCCTTTCCAATCCGCATAAATAAGTTTTGTTGCCTTGGAAAGTAAAAACATTAGAAAAAAAACATTGAAACCAAATTGAAGATTTATGATACTACATTAATGGTGATAAATAACAACAATGTTTTTTGAAGTTAAAGGCTATTTACTTTTATATAAAATTTGTGTGCGGAAACTCAATAGCGGTCATTTAATATATTTCTACGCCTCACTTCACAAAATTTGATTTTATGCACTTATGGATGTTAGCAGTAGTTCCTCTAGTAGCAATATCAATGACGTTGATAATCAGGAAGAAACTGGTAACAGCGAAATTTTGCTCCTTTCTCAGCTTAATGACAAGTTTCAGCTCAACAATGGATTTATCGACATCTTATTGAATTCACTAACTGTGAAGATAGCTCCGCTAAAAACTTGGTTGACGGCGATTGCTCGCCACTCATTCAGTTATTAACTGATATGACAAGTACACTTTTTATAACTATTACTAAACCTGCAGTACATGATTTATCTACACTTGTTGAAATACAACTCCCACCTCCTAAGCTGGAATCGATTAAAAAAAAGAGTAAAAAAACAGTTAAAATTCAAAAGTCAAGAATAAAAGAAACAAATAAAAAACTCTCAAAGCAATTGTTGAAAAAAAAACAACGAAAAAAAGAAAAAGTTACTCCTGTTGTGGTCGAATCGATTACCTCTACTGTTGTCGCTGTAAGATTGTTCTTTATAAATTTAAAATGACTTGTTTTTCAGACAGTCGACATGATTTTTGAATGGTGGACAACATTTGATTTCCCACCACATGAGCAATTCATTTTTATTGTCCCAAACAGCTTCCGACAAAACTTTGACATTCAATTAGACAAACTTTACCATTTAGGATTTATCAAAAATAGAGCATTTCTGAAGGCAATTTTCGAAAAAAAATTATGAAAAGTATTAAATGCTCAGGTGGCTTTCTCATGTGTTGATACAATTTTCTTTGAAAAATCATCATTTGCAATGAAATTGGACCTATTGCTCTTAATGTATGAAATGGATGATAGGAAAATGCCTGAAGATGCAGTTTTTGAAAGGTAACTTAAGAGATAAATTTGCTATATTTTGAATTCTTCCTAGGTTTATAATTGAAAATGTTTCGAGAAATTTTCATCCGAATGGTAGAATTCAAAACATTGACTCAGAAGCCCGGTCAATGGCTTTGATTCTTTCTCAAACTATACAATCCTTTTGCTTCCTACCAGATGTGAAAGAAAGGTCACGACTTTTAATGCAACTATCTTTTTACGACATTGAATATCTTGGTTCCTATTCTGATATTACTGAAGCAGGTATAATTTAATTTTACATTACATGAGGGTTATATTTTTTCGCTTCAGCTATTCGTTTTGAGAGGGCATTGAAATCTTTATCTTTTTTACAATTTTTATTTAAAAATGCCATTAGTGAGTGGACTAAAAAAACGTATCTCTATATCTTAGATTTGTTTTCAACCATTCTTGCACATGAAATAACAAGGTAGTTTATTTTTTAAACAAAACAAAAACCGTTTCAAGAAAATCAAATTTCATGACAAATTATTGCCCGGAAATGAAGATGAAAGCAATATGCAAAAGTTTTCAAGGAGTTGTTCAAAATCTTGTGGCGTGAGAAAACCAAAAAAGCGCTCTTTAATATATTGTATTCCAGTGTCAGTAGAGAAGTTTTTGAAACACCGGAAGATTGGTCTGCAACAAACAAAGTGTCTTTTTCATTTTATATTGTTGGAATTTTAGAAGAGGAGATAGATGTAACATTAAAACAAAATATAAAACAACAACAAAATTACAGAGTATAATTGCAAAAGTTATAGAAATCAATAGTGAAACAAGAGATATGAGTTTAGATCGTAGTGCAATTCAAGCGACAAAAATAATTCTAGATGAGCTTGGCGTTTATTTGCAAGAAGTTAATGAATTTGAAGGAAGTGTTACAATTAGTACTTTTTAGAAATGCTTAGAGAGTGCTGTTGAAAGCGGTAATTTAGAATCGCTCAGGAGCTTGGCAGGAACAATTGTGAAGCATAATAAACGATTAGAGCGAGTGGTTTCTCTGTATTAAGAAAGTATTTTTAAACCGTTCAATCAAAACAGAAGTAAACTGGATGAAGACATATTTGCGTCATTCATGTTGCAAAGCCATTTGTTTCAGTAGAGCAAATTTTGATCGATTAATAAACACTTATGTTTTCATTGTTTGTTTGTTTGGAAAAATGGCTTCTTATTTATTTCCGTGAAAAAATTATAAAAATAAAAAACTTATATAGCAATCGCTTTGAATAATTTTAATTTTTCTGCCAAAATTTGAAAACCGCCATGTTCACGGCGCCCTCAGTCGACAATTTCGTCGGCGAGAGTGCGATAGAGCACGTTTGCACCTTGGAGGATTTCGAGCTTTTTTTTCTATTGAAAAGTATAAAAATGGAATTTTAGGGTGTTTTTCGATCGTTTTTTTGCATTCTTCGAAGGATCAGATTCAAGATATTTGTCTTAAGTTTCTTTTGCGCGCTCGCTATCGAAAATTGATGGAGAATTGAGAGAGGAGTTCCAATTTCAAGATTTGGCTTGAGAAACTGGTTTTTGAGTTTTTGCGGTCGATCAAGTCCACTTTTTGAAAATGTGTCAAGATGAAAAGTTTCGGAATATAGTTCTGCATTTTTTGAGCAACGAAGTCGGTATGACCAAAACTGAGAGACTAGTTCCACTTTTTCCGAAAAAAGGATCCGCACGATTTGTCATGCAAATTTATTAAACGATCAAAACTGTGTTTTTCAATGATTTCCAGGCCATAAAACTGCATATAATCGAAATTTCAGAAAATCAAAAAAAAAATGAAAAAACAAAATTTCCCAAAAATGCTCCAAAATTTTCCGGTTATTTTGAAGCAATTTTCAGTTGAAAATTTCACATTCTTCTGGAGAAAATCGGTATTTTTCCATTTTTTTTAATTTTTAATTTTCAAAAACGGGAAGTGCGCCTTCAAATCCGGAAACGCGCCAACCACCTTCTAGTGGGCGCATTATTCGTGCGGGGCGCCGTGATGTTAAATACTTCAGTTTCAATTTTTTAAACCTATTAAAAATCAACCCTGATTTTAACAGTGTCTTCAATCAATTGACATGTAAATTTCAAATCTAAATTAGTAAGAAGAGTGTTGAAATCAAAACAGTTGACACTTGGAATAATTTCTTTAGCTGATTCTCAAATGAAACTCAATTTTCGACATTAAGCAAAAAATGCGAATGAATGTTTATAGATATCATGAGCTTCATATACATTATGTTTGTTTGAAAAGACCGAGAACAAAAATAATATACCAAAAAACCAAGAAAAATTGCACATCGCACAAAAGCTTATTAAGAATCAGTATTCTTAGCACATAATTAAAGTTTTCCATATTGAAAATAATTTAAAATGATAAGAAAACATTTTTATGGTGTTAAATAATATTAAAAAAGAACACACGTCCATGTTGTGGTTTACAGATCAAAAAGGTTGAAGGACAAAGAACAAAAAAAAAAATGAAAGAAAGAATTCTGTAATTTGAAAATTCTAAATTTATTGCACAACTGAGATGTAAAGCTATAAAAAAGTTTTGGTCTTCTACTCGTCAAAAACTAAACGTCTTGGATTTTTGCAGAGCAGAAATGGAACGTAGAACATTTTAGAATGAAGAAGGACAGATGAGGCATTGCGAAGCTCCGGAAGCCTAAAAAATAAACTGAAAGCCGTATCTATTAAATGGTTGTCCTACCATTCTAGAAGCTGAGCCAAGCTTGTGGTAGCTGAATTTTCTCTTGGTTCGTGCAGGTGGATTTGAAGAGTTTTCACAAAATAGTTTTGTAATGTGTTCACTTTGTCAATAATTGATTTTTCGAGTGTTGATTCAACAGACAAATGAAGAAGAGTAATAGCTTTAATGCAAACATAAGCTTCTGGTGAGACATTGAGATTAGAAAATGAATGCAAAAGAGTTGTGAAACGAGTGACTAGAGGCCCGGCTTCTCTGTAAAAACTGTCTTGTTTAACCGGTGTAATTTCTATCTTACTTTGTGACATGTTCCAGAGGAATTTCTTTACCAAGGACAGCAGATAACCGATTTTGAAGGAGACGAAGATTAACTTGAGGGTTTGTGAAAGAAATTTCATCAGTTTCATCAATCATTTCTGTAGAGTCCGGCGAATCTGGGGTGAAAACAGAGCAGGCGTAATATCCAGCAGATAAGAGCACCAGCTCGGCCCATCTTTGAGTTAGAAGATGCGTGTGCGCTTCGACTGGTAACTCGTCAAAGAAAGGCAATGTTTTTGTCCATTCTACAAGTTGCTCCACAATTTCATCTCCTGAATTATGATTTTCTTCCACTTTCAGAATTTTTTATACCAATTCGGGTAAGTCGTTTGCATGCTGGAGCAATATCGCAGCTAGCCGCAGGATTGATTCGAAGTCCTCGCAAATTTATTAACTGATCAAGACAGTCTATTTCCACAAGATCCTAGAATTTACTAATTTTAACAAATCATTCAAACGTACGAAACATATGAATAGTATTTTTTATAACATTGAAGTCTTGCCAATCATATACTTAGTTTTCTACAAAAACACTTCTAAACCGTTTTTCTAGAATAGAGTTAATTTCTTAGTGAGTTCCGCAAATAATTAAGAAAACATGGTTTAAGCAGGGTGTTTCACAGTTTAAATTTAAATTTTTGCAAATATTCTGTTTTTCTCTTTGCTTACTTTTATCATTTTTCTTCCACTTGAAATGCTTTTAAATGGACGTCTATTTTGTTCAGATATACACTCTTTTGTTTTTTGGATAATACTCCGCCTTTGTTTGTAGTTACTGTAAATACTGTTTCCGTTTCTGCCTCCGGGCATGCGATCTTCTCTAACAGCTGAAAAAAGTTTTCACAAAATAATGTGCAATCTTCAAACCTTCGGTTAGCATGCCTTTACCAATGCACTTTTGAAAACGACAAGATTGGCACCTGCAAAGTAGATTTAGGAGATGATGCATTTTGTTTTAATAAAATGTCAAAGTTAAAAATACCTGTTTCGATTGAGTTTATCTATTTCGCAGCAGTTTTCTTGAATGCACTGATAAACTTTTTTGTTTTGAACCGAGCGCTTGAAAAATCCTTTACACCTGCAAAATTCATTTCAGTTGTTTTAAGTTGAGAAAAAGAATAAATTGAAGTTTTAATCAGTTTTTAATTTATGTTATTGTTGTGTATTAATATTTTTCAAATTGCAAAGAAAAAAATACAAAAATACACCCAGCTGGTTCAGTTTCCAAGATTAATTGATGTCAAGGTTGACAGCGGAGCAGGTGCACATTGTCGGAAAAGACATATGGCACAGTTAAATTGGAGGTCAACCACAATTAGCGACAGTTGGGATCAAAATAAAAAAGAAGAATAAACGTGAAGTTAAGTGAGTAAGAAATGAAATAAACGGACTTGAAAAATCAAACGGAAGAGGCGAAGTATCAGTGGGGTTGGGGTTAAAATGATAGCAAAGTGAAGTGCGCAAGGGGGTAACAGAGACATTTCAAGTGACCTTGTTCTTTAAGAGGCCCTCTTCGCAATTTATCTACGTTTTTTTGTCTGACCGTCATAACTTTTGTAGACATTATTCGACTAGTGCAGACACTATCTAAAAACAGATTCACTATTTCTATTTTTCCTTTTTTTCGAGAACTGAACCGATGGAATATTATAAAAAAATTCAGATTTCAGACTGTAGTTGACGCTAAAATAGGTAATATCTTTAAAAGATACTAATAAGATAGCTGGGGACAGAAGGCAAGAAATTTTTCTAATTTGCAAGCCTTATTTGAAATCCCACTTGTGTGAAGCACAAGAAAGTGCAAATTTCAGTTCCGAAGGGCTGGTACTGTGAAGTACACAGAAGGTGCGTGATACATTCAATCGCCTCCGCAACATTTCACAGGTTGGGTGTTCGGAGATGCGTCGTGTCATGCTGAAGGCCTTGACCATGATTGAATCCTGAAGGCCGCAAATTCTATGCATTTGCGACAAAACACGCGTAGGGGTTGAGAACATTTTGGCGCTGTGATACTGAAAACCACACACGCTTTCACTGGACTACTTTCACTTTTCCGGTCGGATTCTCAATTTTGTTAGAAGCGTAATTGCAGACTCATTTTGGCAGATTTCTTGTCAATGGGATTACAAAAAAGAATTGACTGGAAATAAGGATAATTTTCAAAAGTTTCAAAGTGGTTGGATATGTTATACATAAAGTTTTCTGAGTTTGGATTTAAAAACAATCAAAATTTTAACTATTTAAAAATCATACCCTTCGCAAGTTGAAGCGCCGTAATGTAGACCTGTCGATTTGTCGCCACATACAGAGCATGTTTTGTTATTTGATTTAAGAATAGCGTTCTGTAATGTTGTTGTTTGGTTTTCCTATGCTCTTTGTGCATCATTGTTACAATAGTATTTTTATGTTCTTGTGCTTCCAACAGACTTGAACATTTTCTTTCCGATGATATAATAGGTACCGAAGCTAAATCGTCAGTTTCCGAGTTCGGAGAGCCAATTGGACTTGAAAAAGGTTTTGTTTAAAATTGTGGTTCTCGAGTGAAAAGTGTTTTACCTTGGAGAAACTGATTGGCTAGGTGTTAACTGTGCCGGTAGAATGAAAGACGAAGCTAAAGTCCTCAAGTAGAACTAAAAAACAAAACGTGAAAATACTAAAATTTGGTATATCACCTGTAAAAAATTTGTTGAGGGGATCAAAATTTCAAATTGTCCTTGGTTGGAATATATTGTTGTATTTGCCTCAGCACCGTTCATTTAAACTGTGCTGGAAATTTCTTTTATTGGTAACTGTCAATAAAAACATTTCTGGCTGTAGAAAAAAGTGAAAACAATAAAAGTTTCAATGATAGCCTATTGCCTTACGTTAGTTATACAAATTACATTTTTGAAATTAATTCATTGCTGATTTAAAAATTGAGTGAACCCAAGAGATAAGGCTAAGCTTCACTCTTGCGAACCTCTTAGTTACCATTGGTTGTTAAGGGGGAATTAGGGAAGAGTGAACCAAGTAACAACGTGATGACCAGTGTCTCACATATATAATACTGAATAAAATAAAGAGAAAAAAATTTCAAAGTTTGAATAGATAATGAAGACAAAAAAAAATCCCAAATTTTTCAGGTTTTCATTAAAAATAAATTTTAAAATTTAAGAAATAAATATAGCCATATAAACATAAAATGTATATACGCAATTGAAAAAAAGTACACATATTCATTTAGTTGTGGATTTCTTAATCAGCATAAAAACTGCTTTTGTACATTTCCGGAAAAATAAAAGTACAAATTGGGAAAGTTGAACTATGGGTCTGTAGGTCACCTCAAACAAGAAATGTGAGACGGTAAGCCGTAATGGAGAACGAACGATTCGCGCGGATAATGGCGCGAAAGCAAAATTGGGTGAAAGATGCATGGAAGGCGAACGAAATTTGTGGGTCAGACTTTGAATTTCATGAAAACCGCGTACATTCAATCGGGCCGATTGCCGGTCAAACGAGAGTGACAGTAGGCCTCCCACTCTTCTTCATCTACCACTATACCAACGCTTTCCCTGTCTTCAAAAGCATTTATTGGAAGAATTCATCTTGGAACTCTGTGTTAAAATATTAGTGTGAACGATAAGTAGAAAAAAGTAATGTGGATGTAAAGGTGGAAAAGGAGAGGATGCCGTATCAACGCACACGAGTGATTACAAAGCTTCGTTGACTATGAAACGAATCAGAAGATCAAGAGCTTTAGCATGGAAAACATCGCTAATCTAATCCGCTGGAAAAGACAGAGAGTCAGAGCAAATCAAAAAGACTGCGCAAAACAAAGATACAAAGCGAGATGGAAAGACAGGTTAAATACTAGGAAATAGGGAGAGACAGAGTAAGAAAACAATTAAAAAAGCATGAAGGAAATGGGAAGACAGCAGGAAACAGAGGAGCAGAAGAAAAGGAAAGGAAAATGTGGAATAGAGAGACAGCGAGACAGAGAGACAAAGCAAAATAGAGAGGCAGCAAGGGAAAGAGACAATGTAAAATAGAAAGACCGAAAGATAAAAAACAAAATGAAATACAAAAACCGAAAGAGAAAGTTATATTTTTTTTGATATAACGCGATTGCGCGATTCAGAAGGTGCCAAAGTCCGCAGCTCGGTGGGGTCTTGTTGAGAAATCACTAACAGCATCCTATTTTTTGATGGCACAAAAAATTCACATTTTCCCGTATACTTCTCAACAAAGAAACACTTGCGTCGTCGGATAACTGAATACCGTACCCAAATTTGCAACAGGAACCGTCAAGGCGCCAAATAGTAGATTTTCCCATTTTTTTGCAATGATAAAATGTCCATTTGATGAAGACCTTGTTTTGTAACAAATGAAAACCAAACGATTAATAAAATGTAATACTATTTTTCACGTACGATGATAACCCATTAATCCAAACCACTGCAAAGTTTTCTAAACTTTTACCGTTCGCAATGTTTATTCCACATACTTTTTGTTGTGTATCTTGACTAGTTTTTTTTGTGGCATTTCTTCTCCAGTCACATTCTCCTTTGAAAAAAAAACCCACAAAAAATGAATGTAGAAAGGGTTATTAATCAATTGCAGGGTTTTTGTCTTTTGAGAGTTGATGACGCGAAAAATTGAGGTTAGCGGGTGCTGTCTTAGATCCAGTTTTCTGTGCACATTTTGCTCTGTTTCAAAACAAATCATGAGTTTGGTAAGTTTTTTTTTTTTAATTTTTATTTTCATAGTTGATGCAAAAACAATCTGAGTTCCAAAATTTGTTTTGTTTGTATTTAATTTTACTAGGAGCATTATCAAAAGATAGTCTCCAAAAAAAACAATTTAAAAAATACAAGGACTGAACTATGTTAAAAATTTCAGAAATTAAGAAAGAAAATTTTTTGGACGCTTTTAATTCATTTTTGCATTCTTCTAAATTCTGAAATTATGTTTTTTGAAGTTTATTGGTTTTTTCATGTTCACAGAAAGCAAAACTGAAATGGAAACAAGATTTTGTTGCTTAGCAATGTCATATTTTATTGAGATACAGGATTCACCTTGTTCTTTTATTTTTAGTCCATGCGTATGTTTGTGCATTTATCCAAACATGTATTCTATTGGCTTTAGTTTTAGGCAATATCATGAAATAAAATAGTAGAGGGGTTCAGGTGCTCCGCTTTTCACATCAACTATTCACTCCCTTTTTACGGTCTCAGCTTTTGAGCACTGCACCATAAGCTGAGCACAAATCATTCTGCACTTTTTCTATTAAAGTTGGTACCTCGGAAAAATAGGAAGGACCCGCAACGGAAAACTATTCAATCCTTCTAATCCCGCCTTCAGCTCTGCCATTTTCGTGACAAAGATTATTCTGAATCCTTACTCTCTCAACATTTCTCATTCTTTCAAATTTGGTTGATGGGAGCTCTTTTTTGTATAGTCATTTTCTTTGGGATTGACATCAGTGGTCGACCTTCATTTGGAACCATAGGGAGGACAGCATTATCCCAGAACTTGGCTATCTTAAGCACCTCTTGGAGCATCTTTGTTGCTTTATTCTTTTCTTATTTCAATATGGGGCCACATTCTTTCCAAAACGCAAGCACTTCTCGATTTGTGGCATAAAAAACGACCATCTTTTATTATTTTAGACTATGTTCTCTATTTTCTTTCTATAAGGCTGATTACGCTAAAACTTGTGGCCTTTTCGACTAAAAAGTTTAGGGGAAGAAAAAAAAACAAGAAGGGCGGTGCTTGCCTTTTACACAGACTTTCGGAAGCGTTAGATAACTGCCCTAACTAAACGGACTACCCCGTTTTCCTGCTTCCGTTGTGCCTTCTCCGCCAGACCCTTATTTTCGCAGATATCTACAGTAATTGCAAGTGGGATAGACTAACTTTCACACAATTTTGAAATGACCAGTGACACTAGCCAGGTAAGATTTTCAGCACAGCTGTGTTTACTGAGTAATTCCTAAAAAAAAGTGGATCTTTTCTCAGATTTGACTTTTGCGGTAAACGTTTGATTGTTTTATTTGTTGAAAAATGCAGGAAAGTTAGTGAAATGACAATTTGCCTAACTCTTCTATGAAAGTTTTATACATTTTACCGTGTTTGCATATTTGCGCCTGCTCAATTTTACGCAACAAAATTTTGAAAACGTTTTACTCAGCTTCATTACCCATTTTTCCGGAACAATGCTAGTTTTACCTGTATTACTCATGTTCGTGAAACTACTTAAAAATGATTGGCAGACAGACTTAGTTGTTGTTTATTCTTCGTTGCTCTGGAATTGGAAATGATTGTCGTTCATATCTTGAAGGGTCAAACTAAAACAAAATACATAGCAAGCTGAAACAGAAATTGAGATTGATTTTTCACATTCTTTTCAAGCTACTAATTTTGAGAAAAACTTATATCAAACTGTACTTGTTTGTTTTTTGATGATTTTATTCCTATTTCTTATAGGTTTAACGTTAATTTTTGAACATTCTTTTTAAAAAAGAATAAAAGGCAAAATACTTTGTGTTGTACCAGTTCAAGAAAGTTGTGAATTTTTTGCTGACAGCACTTTTCATTAGCCAGAGTTTTTTATTTAATTATTTCTGTCTTAGCAGTCTTTCTTTTTATTTCCAAAAAAAAAGAAATCTGAGTTTTATTCCTGTGCCAAGATGAGGGGTGTGGTCAAAGAAGAAGAATAAAAAATTCTGCACGCCAGCATCTTTTGGAGCTAGAATACGCGATGATATGAATTGTTTGAGCTTCTTCATTGCTACTAAATAAGAAACGTAAATTTTTAAACAATATGCGCAAAATTATGGAAAACTTCTTGCATATATTATCGTTTGCTACCTTATTCGGTTGCTTGCTTTGTCCGGGTCTACATTTTTGTATTCTGGAACATGTTTTTATCTTGTTCGAAACAGTTTTCCCTTTCTCAAAAAATCATAAACTGATTCAACTCCGTTTTTTTTTAATTCAGTAGCTTTTTGATAAAAACAACCTTTGAAAAAATATCAAATGTTCTGAGAAAAAATGTTTATTCCTCGAACTCACTATCAGATTTTTTTGTCTCAAAAAAATACAATTCAAAGTAAAAAACAACTGTGAAAAATTTTTGAACCTAAGTTTAACGTGACAGAGAAAGAACCTAGTGCATTTGTCGGTGAAATTGGATCGTATTGCAATAAGTCGAAGAAAGAAAATGAGAAAATGAGAGTGAGTGAAACGTTCTAGCGTACTTAGGCGGACTACTTGTCACATTCTTGCTCTGTCGAATTTTTTCCAAATAGCATGTTGCAGAATCACTCTGATTCTTTTCAGGTAAAATTGTTGAAATAAGAATAGCAAAAAACCTAAGAAGAACTTAGAGTTTTTATTGAAAATACTTACTTGACAATAGTCGGGGTTTGACTGACAACGCCATTTTATTTTTCTTTTGCCTAAAAATAAGTTGATGAAGCACATTTTTACACGAATATCAAATCAGATAATACACATATATCAACACCTTGTAAGCAAAGGAAATGGCCCAACGAGGCGCTCGCTTTTTCACTTTCTGGTGCTATTTCCCCAAATCATCCTGTGACGCCTTTTTTATACTTTTTTCCTTGTTTGGTGGTTGGATCTATTCGACCGTGCCACAAATTTTTTGGAAGAATACTCATCTGAACAAGAGCATCATCTCAATCATTTACAATTATTTCATTATTCAAACTATGTTTTATACTAGTTTTGTGAATAAGAGTTCAATTGTTCATGGAGAAAGCTCTAGATTCAAGGTAGGGTGCACAGCTTAAAAATTTTAATTGTCAGAATAGAAAGAGCACCCCTGATATGTTTCATCTACTTTATAAGGATTCTTGAATTATAATGATTTAACTCTGGCTATATGTAAACAGACAGTAGCGTCTAATTGAATTCATTAAAACATAATCAAGTGTTGAGATATAAGGTTTGCGGGAACTGTTAATACAGAAATGCAAGTACTTGCAAATTTTTTTTAAAATAATCAGCGTAAAGTCATTAAAACCAGATTAAGTGGACAAACCTATGCAATATATCAAGCATATTACTGTTTTTGAGGAAAGCTTTCTTATAAAACATGTGAAAATTTTAGATAGGCTGTTTCTTGACAACAATAAGACAAATTAGAGGACATTTTCAAATGAATTGAAGAGACAAGAAACGCTAACGCAACAAAGAAGAAATCAAAATTTAGCTTGGCTTGGTCCTCACCAATTTTTTGAAAAATTTTGCCTTTTTTGCGCAGTTTAATTAAATAGAAAAGATTGATCTTATATAGAAAATGTTTAATGAAAAAGAAAGAAACAATTCATAACATCCCATCCACAATTTTTTAGTGTGCTCTTGGTTTTATTTTTTGCTCAACTTGCTTTATTCAGGAAATGGTGTTACGAGCTATCGACTCGATTCGTGATAGTGTTATAAACGCATCATCGACAGTCAGCACTTCCACTTTGCCATATTTGGACGTTCCATTGACTTCCATGAAACCTCCATCAATTATCCCCACAGTAGAATTGGTATTAGGAACAATCACTTACTTGGTCAGTTATATTTACTCTTGGTCGTATTTTCTACAAAGCCACTAAAAGGCTGCATTTTTGATGTATAAATGTATGCATTACTAAAACAATGATGAGCGGGTGCGCAAACCATGCATTTGGGGGGGGGGGGTTGGGTTCTAACTCAACTAATACGAAGTTGAAAATAGAAAAAATTGGGAAAGTACTTTTTACACAAACATTTCCTTTTCAACGTATTTATGTGCTATGCATAAGAAAAGTAATTTTTAATGTTTTTAAAATTTAAAATGAATAATTCTGATAATTTTTGGTAAGCCTGTGAAGTGTATCTGAGATGCTTATAAAATGTTTTCAGGTCATTATTGCTATGACAGTTGTTGGCAATACACTGGTCGTAGTTGCAGTCTTCAGCTACCGACCACTCAAGAAAGTACAAAATTATTTTCTAGTTTCACTGGCTGCTTCCGACCTTATGGTAGCAATATTTGTTATGCCGTTACATGTTGTCACTTTTCTGGCGGGTTAGTTGCTTCACATACGTTTTGCTCAGTGACTGGCGGAAACGTCGGTTGACGACCGGAAACACGATGTCAGTTTCATTTCGTCAAAGGGCTATGTGGTATCTAGTTGTCATTGTTAGACAAACTTTGAAAAGAAAAGGACAGTGATTGCAAGGGGCTATACTACAGCGGAATTAAACTGTTTTTGCAATGGGCAGCTATTATAATTTAAAAACAATGTCAAAAGTTAAACAGTTTCTAGCAAACAAATGTTGGAGGATTGGTTTTTCTAAACATGTATTTAAAAAAACGTAGACCACTTGAATATTCTTCATAATTTATTTTTTAGGAGGTAAGTGGCTACTGGGAGTCACTGTTTGCCAATTTTTTACAACTGCTGATATTCTTCTTTGTACGTCATCAATATTGAACTTATGTGCCATAGCTATTGATAGGTGGATAACTATATTGAACATGTTTTCCATGTGTTTTCAGGTATTGGGCTATTCATGATCCAATCAACTATGCCCAAAAACGCACGACTAAATTTGTATGCATAGTCATTGCTGTTGTATGTTTTTCCTTTGATGTGTACTAACTTGAGTCACCGTGAAATTATAAAAAAGAAAATTACCTTCATTTGTTATGGAAATGTAGAAGAAAAAAGAATGAGCATTAGGAATGAAGGCAATTTTCTGCAATAGCGCGGCTCAAGACTAAGATAAACACTTTGATAGATTGAGGGAGTTTTGAAGTTTTTTCAGGTCTGGGTTTTATCAATATTCATATCGGTTCCTCCAATTATCGGATGGAATAATTGGCAAGAAAACATGATGGAAGACAGCTGCGGGCTGTCAACTGAAAAGTAAATCGTAAAAAAACACAGAGGTCAATGTTTTTCTAACTTCCAGGGCTTTTGTCGTTTTTTCGGCCGCTGGATCGTTTTTTCTTCCTCTTTTAGTAATGGTTGTTGTATATGTGAAAATTTTCATCAGTGCTCGACAACGAATACGGACTAATCGAGGTTTGTATGTATATTGAAGACAAACCACGTAGTTACAAGATTTGCAAGAATATTTACTTTTTTTATGATTTAATTTGAAGCAGGCAATTTTGAAATTTCTTGAATGTTTTGTTTCGAGACAACTTTGAAAAAATGCAAATTTGAAGATTATTAATAAAACTTAATATTCTAAAAAAAATGTATATGAAAGGTTTGCACAAAGTTCATCACAAACGCAAAATATAAAACTCCGAAACACAATTATTACATCTTATTTAGGAAGAAGTGCTTTGATGAGAATTCAAAATGCGGAAGGCGATGAGGATCACCGAAACATGTCTTTGAAGAGAACGTCAACTGAATCTGCAAGGACATCTAGCCGGGTAGGAGAAAAAACACCCTTGGTGTTAGCTGATGGACACACGACTGTAACTACTCTTGCTGCTCAATCTGTTAGTTCAAATGGGTTTAAAAAGCCTAAGATGGTAAATTTGCTAATCGTCGCTTGCCATTCCAATACTTCTTACTTAATCTTCTTTGTTCAGTCTTTAGTTTATTAACGAAACATTTATTTGCATGTATAGCAATTTGTTCTAACTTGATTTAGCAGCAATCAAACGCAAAATGAGAGTTACTTATTTAGGCACTTGAATTACTAATCCATTCACAATTTGCCTAACATATAACGGTGTTTTGGTATCATAATTTTGAACCATACTCAAATCGATAAATTTTGTTTCATAACCTGATATTTATCTTTTTTTCAGACTGATGGAGGAAGCCTTACAAAAGAAGAGCCAATCAAAATAGTTAAGTATCCAAAAAACGGCTCTTGTAGAGTTAAAGTTAAAGATTCCAAGGAGGATGATGAAGTGAGCTTCTATTCAAATCAACTCAAAATAACTTCATTTTTCAGAACCCAACGGCCGTACTACGAAAGCGTGAGAAAATTAGTGTTGCCAAAGAAAAAAGAGCTGCGAAAACAATTGCAGTCATTATCTTTGTGTTTTCTTTTTGTTGGCTTCCTTTCTTCTGTGCCTACGTTATAAGACCTTTTTGTGAAAACTGTAAACTTCATGCAAAAGTAGGTTATTATCTTAATATGAAAAAGTAAAATTAAAAATTTAGGTTGAACAAGCTTTTACATGGCTTGGTTACATAAATTCATCACTCAATCCATTTTTGTATGGAATTCTCAATTTGGAGTTCCGTAGAGCTTTTAAGAAAATTCTCTGTCCAAAAGCAGTTCTTGAACAACGACGAAGACGCATGAGCGCACAACCATAATCATTTTTTTTTTGTTCAGTTCACTTTTCAAAACGCTCATTTTAAGTACATGTAGTTTTTCAAAAACTCGTTTATTGTTAGTTAAAATAATGGTATATATAATGCAAAATGCAAAAAATTGCAATGCAGAAAACAAACGCAATCAACAAAACTCCTCAAGAATTTTTTAAATGAAAAAAAAAACATACAATTCATTTTATACTAACTTCATAAATATGTTCGGTGCTTGTAAAATTTTTGCAAAAACAAAAAAATGCCACCACTTTTTGATGGAACATGGTAGACTTTGAGAAAAGTGGTCCTAAATTCAAAGTTGCAATGTTTTTAATTTCGCAGTTAAATTGTTGTATATTTGCACGATTTGTAAAAGATACATTGTTTCAATGAAAATTGGTTGTAATACCCGCAAAAACGTGTCATTGATGTTTCATAATTTAGTGAAGTTTTTCTTTTTTTTCTCGAGTTACATAGATGTCCTAAAAAGTAGTTACATAAAATTACGTTAGTTTCGAAACGTTTGCTAGTTCAAAACTTACGCTATTGATGTTTTTTTCCGTTCAAGAACCAGAGTTGGAGTGCGCACAAAAAAACGCACAAAAAACAATACCCCATGTGGAACTGATGATTGCAAAACTTGTTTCTTGATTCATGCCCGCCAGAATTTCCCATGGTTCCGGCGTTTTCTGCACATTCCGGCATTTTCTTTCAGGGAAAGAGTTTTTCCAGTGATAACAAACCCCAACATGTGTAGCTATTAAGAATTTCGTTTTAAAAATCTTGACACTCCGAACATTTTTTGTGAAAACTGCGTTTTCATTAGTTTTTTTTTCAGTGAGACTTGTTCCCACCCTAATAGAAAACTACCATAAGACGCTATGATACTAACTCAACCGAATGTTCGTTGAGTACGCGTTACTTCAGACCGCTTATTTGTAAAGAGTTGCGTTATTCTTTTAACGTGTACGCAATAAACATTATGAAAACTAGAAGAGTGATTTTTGTTTTTGAACAGAGCCTGATGTTGACTAATCTACCACAACAATTTTAAAACTAATTCTTTAAGTAAACAAAAATAAAATTAATGCACAAGTTTTAAACTTCGTCTCCGATTGAGTTTCTGAACAAACGTTGTTAATTCCTGTTTTACTTCAGCGGGGACGACGATAGTGCTCACGTCATCTATAATCATTTAGTTTAATTTTGAAGATTTTTTTGTTCCACCTCTTTGAACGCTCAGTTTTCTCAATGCTTGTCTAGCGTCAACACTCAAATTTTTCATTTCCTGTTCTCTAGCCTGCAATTTGTTTCGAAAACTTTGAATAAATGAAAATATACCAACTTTTAAAACTCGTCTCCGTTTAGTTGCCCAACGGTTATATTCCACCAGCTGCTTTGATGAAAGTAGAGACACTGCGAGCATTTGGATCTGAAATTTTTGATTTATTCTTCTTTAAAAAAGCAAATACCTTCAAAGTTCTCAGACTCTCACTGGGAATGTCTTTATCGTTCCAAATTTTTTGAAATTCATCTTTAACGTGTGAGTTTGCTGTTCTCAAAAACGGAGCACGAGGTGTATCAAACTGCATCATAGCAACGTCATCGAATGTAGTCTGATAAAGCTCCACACTTAATTTTAATACTAAGTCACTCTGACCTGGTCCAGATAATCATCGGCTTCCACGTTGAAAGTTCTCAATTTCTTGTCATCAACTTCAGAGAATTCTTTTGCAGTAAATAATGGAATTGGCGTACCTTTACGTTCCTGCAAATTTAATGTAAATATGTTTTCTTTGAAGCACAATGGCAATGAGATTAAAATAACTTAGAAATGTTTTTAAAACTTGATCTTTAACTGATTTTTTTTCAAGTCGCATGAAAACAATCAAAAATCACTTCTTCATACATACGGGCAAATAGGATATTTTTGCACAACGCATTGTACCTCAAGATGATCGTAGTCAACAGTTCCTGTCGTGAGTTTCAATCTTGAATCGGTCCCATCCGCTCGATCAGTGTTTGTCGAAGAGTCTTCTCAAGAATTGAACGTTTTGTGGATGTCAGTTGTGCTCACCAGAATCGAAACTCTTTATAACGTCAAAAATGTCGCTTTCGATTTCGAGCTGTTTTAAGCAAGGTGTCCCTGGCAAATAATTCCTCCTAAATAATAGCAAGCTTAAATATATAGTTATCAGATAAAAACCATATCTCTCTTATCTCTTCACGCGCAAAATCTGGAAGAGAATTGAGATTTTTTGGCAACCCGCATTCTCTTTCAACGGCCTGAAACAGTAGCTTCAATAAAATACGCTTCCTATTACTTACCTCTATCCAAGCTATATGGCTTACTACCACAATAAAGATACAATAAAACATTCAAAAATTTGAAGACAAAGTGAAAAAATGACAGGAAACTGTACAACACAAATGAAACCCAGCTTCAGCAATACAGCAAACAGGTAATACCACCTTGTTTTTTGTCTAATATATCTTCTTGAAGTGGTGCCAAGTTTTGGAACCAGTCGTGTTGTGAGATGTGTACGTATGTTCTGACGTTAGCCGAAAATGGGGAATGAAAAGACTCTGGGTCTATGTTATTGGCAGCTACAACTTATGTATTCCCAAATCACAGTATCAAGGACGGATGGCAGCCAACCAGCAAAGTAGTGAAGTGAAAGTGCTTCTCACAGCAGGAATCATCAAATTTCCTTTTGTAAACGTAGAAAAAACCTCAAAAATCTTGTACAATTAGTGCCGGTTGTCATAAGCTGCTTTCGCCTGCCATTTGCCCTCTACCATGTCATTTTCTCTTTTACACTTGACAGGTTTTCAAGATGTTTGATACAAAGCAATTGTCGCCATGTTTGTCCCAAAAGTATTACGCAATTTTTTTTTCAAGATATAAGGAAATTCACTAAAAGCTATGTCAAAATTTGAAATAAAGTTTTTTCAAACTGTTGAAGAAAAAAGAAGGTGCAACAAAAACATTTCAGTATGGTAATCAACTGTATGTCGCTTTGAACCGAAATTATCATTCTTGTAATATATTCGCCTAAGAATGGAGTACGTGTATCATTCATTCCTTCCGTCCGCCGTGAAAAAAATCATTTCAACGTGGCCCCTCCTTGCCCTAGGTTGCGCGTGTCTGTCCATTCAATTCATTTTTCGAATGAAAGGTCCCACTACTCTTCTCCCCGGCCTGCATGCAGCGAAGCCGCAGGATCAGGCTGGTCTTTTTAATGTTTAAAGTAATGTAAAATTCTCTGTTCAATTTGGATGACTTGTTTCAATAATGTCACCTTTAACAGTCTGGGCGAAACTTGTATAAATGCCAATGATGTCAGAAAATTTGTACATTAATTTCATGAAAACAACAAAGAAACTTGTTTCTAGCACTTAGTTATATTTTTATCTGTTTCAATACAATTTTTCTTGTTTAAAGAAGCTGTCGCAAACAATGTTTGGTTAGGGGCCCACTTGCTTTCACATCTCTACCTCCCTCATAGTGTCTCGAGTACTCTTGGTTGCGCGGCGGCCGCGTAGCGGCTGTCTACGATTCAATTGCTTGGGTACATTGTCCATGCATTTTTATCTATTTTTGAATTTATTTTGAAAAATGGAAAAAAAAGTTTAAAATTTTATAATCATAAAATTGTATTTGAGAATAGCAGTTCAACAAAATTGTTTGTTTCAATTTTTATATGTTGAAAATCAATTTTTCCATACTTTGAGTATTTATCTTTAGACGGTTAGTCAATGAGTGCAAATTTTGAAAGATTGATTCATTCCTTCAGAAAACAATGCTTTTTTGAAAGGACTATCTAACTGATCAAAAATGAAAAAAAAAACAATTTTCATTTTTTTGGGGACAGTACTTTTATTTGAATTGTCGAATTTTGGTTTTGGTTGAAAAGTTTCCTATGCAGTTTGTTAAGAAAAGTTTTCAATTTTCAAACATGAATAAGTTAAAAAATGAAATATATTGTTGTTGTGAGAGCTGTAACTTACTTAACTGGTTTTCCATAGATTTTTCATTTTTTTCATTAGCTTATTTTAATCAACATGCAGCAGAATGTCATTAAAGTAAAATTTTTACAGAATAATATATATATATATATTTCAATGAAAAACTGAACCTAAACTTTTAAACAGTTATAATAAATACAAATAATTTCTCAACTTGAACTTTGTTTGTAATAATTTTGCCTTTCTTCTACAGGAAAGTCTGAATAGAAAAATCTTAGTTTTTCTTTTCAGCCGACCGTCAACAGGCCACTGCTCCTTCACTGAGATTCCGTTTTCACAAAAATGTAAGTCACTACAAGTTATAGTTTTCAAACAAGTTTATAACATTTAAAAAAAATATAAAATCATAAAAAAAACTTCGAAATAGTGTAAGCAAAAATAAAAGTACTGAAGTAGTAAGCAAGTGTGAGCAGAAAAGTAGATAAACGACCTGTTCTTCAAGTTGTAGACACTACTGATCACAGATTTCAAACTCTAAGTGAACTTTTTCTTGTGGAATCCATATTTAACAATTGATGTTAATGCCTAAACAAATGCTTTAAATATATTTTATGTTCTTCTTTTCTTTTTCTATCTGAACGTTGAAAGATAGTTGCTGAATAAAATTACAGCCATAAATGCACCACTCTGTCTTTTGTCAAAATAAATTTTGATAATTTTTCCCGCTTCCGTGGATTGTGAACGCATCACAAAAAGTATTTTTTTAAAGAAACTTGTGAATACAATCATAGGCAATATCTGAAACATTTTCTTTGAGTTTAGAAAAATCTAGTGAAATCTAATGAGGTTTTTCATGTTTACCAAAACAAACAAAATGTTAAGAAGGACACCAATGCTAGTAAAAAAGTTTTTGTGTTCCGTGAAGAACTTGTTTTGTTTCAAGACGCTGATTGCTAAATCAGCTAATCTACAAGCTACTGTTGCATTCAATAAATGCTCAGACATGGTCGAACAGCATTTAGAAAGATTTAGAAAGATTTGCCACGATCTTCGTGTAGTTCTGGAGGGCGACTTAGAAAAAAACGTGATTGTGAAATTTAGAAAAAAAATTATACGTCGTTTACAATTGGGCGCCTCGCTGGGTCCCGTTGGGGAATCGGGTCACAAAATTCATTTTCTGACGGCGCGAAATTTTTTTTTTCGAAAAACACACGGTAAAAAATGCAATTTTTTGCGCCAGTGATACTGTAATCCATTCCCCAACGGGACCTGCTAAGACACCGAATTGTGGACATCGCCACTTGGCTTAAATCCTGTAATAAGTAAAAGTGCAATAAATGGAGAAAAAGCTTACTAGTCTGCTGTTTTTTTTTTCATTTCTCCATAGTCTACTTATTTAAATCCGTATTTATTTTTGGTGGTCAAACATTTTTTTGTTTCATTCATAACTAAGCATTTGTAAAAATTATATCATGTGTTTTTGATATAATTTTTTGAAATTCTTTTTAGAAGTGCTCCAAAAAATACTAAAAGTGTCTTCAAACAATTTGAAATGCACTTTACAAAAGTGCACGCGATTCTAGTTGATCTCCTGCCTAGGACATGCCGCTTTGTTTGAACAACCTTTTGTGGCTGCAATCATGTCTCTTTCATTTTTCACAATGCGGTTCACAATGTGTACTCTTCTGGTTGAAAAATTAAAATATTCTATATTTTTAGGATACAAATTCCAATTAGTTCAATTGATTCTTCTTGCAAAAAAACATAAAAATTAATTCAACTTGCATTTTGCAAACACTATCTGCACTTTTTTGAATTGTATCCCCTGGTTGCGCTTTACCGCGTTGCACCGCTCTGCCTGTGTCGACCGGTTTTTCTGACAAAGTCGGTGGTGACGCGGCCCATGCCCTCAGTTTCTTTGCACTAGTCTGGCCTCACCAGTCTGGGCGGTCTCTCACGTGTGCATGTGTGTTAGGGCAAAAATGAAAGTGAAAGAGAAAGGAGAACAAGGGAAATCAACAGACAAAAAGAGAGAAGAAGAGAGAGAAAGTGCTGTTTCTGCACTCGGGCGCCGCGCGGCGATGACGATGACGGCGCGCTATTTCGCGTCGCATCGGCAGGCGCTTTCGCTTCTCCGTAACGCGCAAATGCAAACGCTCTGTCTGTCAGTACACCCCTTTTCCTCTCACCCTGCGCTATACAACACTGAAGAAAGAGGCGGACTAGTGTAGCGCAACGCTACGCGAACCTCGCTATGTCGCCGCAACCGCCCTCACTCTTTCTATTCCGACCTCTTTTTCATCTTTCTCTTCTTCACAATTCTTTCCCTTTCGAACAGTTTCTTGTACAGCTGCACCTCTGTTTTGTTTCTTGATTCTGATAGTTTTAAAGCCCACCAAGCTAAAATTTTATTGAGCGTTTTGTTTCTTTTTCTAAGTTAATACAGTCAAAATTAAAAGAATTTGAGTTTGAAAACACTTTCATAGCAAATTTTTCATACATAACCCATTTTTATGGACAGTGAAGTTTTTTTTTTAATCATACATGCTGTTTTTTTGCATTTCTCAGATCACTTTCCTAGTATATTTGTCTAACAACACTCTGTTTGCATTGATTCGCACGTACTATTTTTGATAGAAAATTGTTTTTTTTTCCGTAGACTAACAGTTGGAAGACCTTGTAGCTGAAGAAGAACATCTGAAACACGTTCTTCCATCTACACATTTCAAGGTTAGATTGCACACATAAGATGTAAGAACAAAGCACTTTTGTATATGAGGCCATCTGCGCGCTTGGCACGAAATCTAGTTTGGCGACGCATTAAAATGGAAAAAGCGCAAAAAAACTTCTTTCCTGCGTTATCGTTCAATTTTCTACATATTTTATCTCTTGTTGAGGTTTACTTATTGCTGATTTTTTTAATTGTATTTTTTTGGCAACTCACTTTAACCATATGTGTTATCTTTGCTGTTACTTTTTATCCTGCGCCAATATGACACATTTAATGTCAAATTGTTCAATAATATATTTTTGAAAACTTATAGCTGGAGGGTGTTGGTTCCGGTTGTGCGGACAGTTGTATGGCTATGTCAAAAGATGTTGCTGCTACTTGGCCCACACATATGGAATTGGATGTAAAGGACGAAATGGCAGCTATTCGCCCATCTCAATTGCTCAATGAGATACCGGCACCAGTGAATGCTGATGCTCTAGTTAGCTCTTCATCATTCACTGAAAATGTCATTCGACCCATAGCTTTGGAACAAAACCTTCAACCTCTACACCAACTTCATCACTTACCAGTCATCCCCCCTCCCGTTTCTCAAGAACAACCTATGTTTATAACACCTCCCGGGTTTAATTGGCCGCCTATAGATCCAAACGCTATAGCAGTGTTAGCGCAGGCTCAACTTGCATCGTCACATGCCCAATTTGTTTCCTTGGCTCTTACATTAGATCCAACGTTGCTTTCACATTTTTTGGCTACTCAACAGGTGCCTCCGATTTCACAACCATTAGTGCACAAAAAAGGTGATTAGGAAGGCAAATAGGCAAAATCACTAAAACCGAAAAAAAAAAACAAAAAGACAAGTAAAAGTTTAATGCTAGTGATTATGAATTTAAAACTACGACATTTTTTTACTTTCAAGTGATTGGTGATATAGTTTGATTTTTCAAATTAAACTTTTATTCAGAAATTGGAAAAAAACAGAAGCAAACGTTTCAAAATTAACGGCTACAATTGTTTATTTTCAGCGGAAATGGAACTACGAGTCGGTAATCGTTTTCGGCTTGGGCGAAAAATTGGGAGTGGTTCGTTTGGGGACATCTACTTGGGACAAAACATTCAAACAAGTGAAGAAGTTGCTGTAAAATTGGAATGTGTCAAGTCAAAACACCCACAACTGCATATTGAATCAAGACTCTACCGAATAATGCTTGGCGGTCTCGGAATACCGGAGATTCGTTGGTGCGGCCTGGAGGGTGATTATAACGTAATGGTAATGGAACTTCTTGGTCCATCACTCGAGGATCTATTCAACTTTTGCCAACGCAAATTTTCCCTAAAAACAGTTCTTCTTCTTGCTGATCAAATGCTCTCTCGAATTGAGTTCATACATTTAAGGGACTATATACACCGTGATATTAAACCTGATAACTTTCTGATGGGTCTTGGTAAACGTGGTAATTTAGTTTACGTAAGTCATCAAAAATTAATGTGTTCTAGCAGGATATTAATTTTTAGATTATTGACTTCGGGTTAGCAAAACGCTACCGTGATAGCAAAGCGCAGCATATCTCGTACAGAGAGAACAAAAACTTAACCGGGACCGCCAGATACGCAAGTATTAACACTCACCGTGGAATAGGTTTAGTGTTTGTGAAACGTATGATTTATGTTTTGTCTATTTACAGAGCAATCACGAAGAGATGATATTGAATCTCTTGGCTATGTGTTCATGTATTTCAATCGTGGAACATTACCATGGCAGGGATTGAAAGCTGTAACAAAACGTCAAAAATACGAATTAATCTCTGAGAAAAAATGTTCAACGAGAGTAGAAGAGCTATGCGCTGGCTATCCAGAACCTTTTTCTCAATATTTGAACTATTGCCGAAGTCTTGGTTTTGAAGAACAACCTGACTACCAATATTTGCGAAATTCATTCCGAGCCTTATTTCATCGTCAAGGGTTTTGCTACGATTACGTGTTTGACTGGAATACATACAAGTGAGTTAAACATGGTGGATATTCGATAGAATTACTATGAAATAAATCATTCTTCAATACTTTTCCAGGTTTGATCTGCTACATTTTTGACTCACCCCTAAAAGGTTTCGAGTTTCGTTGTGTTGTGTTCTTTTAGTTTTTCCTGCGAATTTTTAGTGATATTTTAGTTTTTTGAAAGTCTGAAATTAAACATTGTTAGAGTTTTGTAATTTTTGTTCTCTGTCGTAAATGACAAAACTGGAAAAATTCAATTAGAAAAAACTATTGAAAACTGAAAAAAATTTGATTATATTTTGAAAATGATAATTTTTGATGGAACACATGCAACTTTTTGCCATTTTTGTCGTTAAAATAAAAACATTTTTCTCACGTTCACGCCAAATATTCTTGCAGAATTCGTCGGAACTGATTATTTTCTTATCCACAGTGAAAATGGTTCATCCCAAGCAGTCAATGGTAATTTTTTGAATATTTTTTGATCTGAAGAAGTTCTTTTTTTTTAATATAGTGAATGCGTAGAAAAATAAAACATTAATGCAATAAACCAAGTGGATTCATATTTAGAAAAATCTAAGCGTTTCCTTTTTTTAAATTCAAATTTACAATTCTCAAAAAAATGCTTTTAAATTTTTTAGACCCTTCAAAAAGACTCAAAACCACACTTATTTTTTCTAACGGGAACACATTCACTGCAAATCGAAAACTACGGAACAAGCGGACCTTTCTCATGATAATATTCACTTTCTATACAAATTTCTTATCTGCTTTTGCATTCCAATTTTCAGTCATTTTCCGCTACTCATTTTTTTTAAATGTTCCAATCTTCTGTTTCTTGTGATCTTTTGCAGTTTTTTTTACAAATATTTTCAATTTTCATTTGTCTGAAGTTTGTTTGTCTTTTTGTGTCTACGTGTCTAAAATCAAAATTCATCAACTTTTAATTCTTTTCATGTTTAAAAACACTTATTGAATGAATATATTCATTCTATACTTCTACACTCTGATATATTTTAGATCAAATTGGATTTTGTATATTCTTTTTTCAAGACTGCGTAAACTGGGTTTTCTTGTCTTTTCTAGGTTATTGAATTTTTCTATCAAACCTAATTGATTTCTCTTTAAATTTTTTCTCTTGGCTCCTTCTAAAACGGTTTTGTCAGAAAAATTGTTTTCAATAATTTTCTCACTTTTCTTCATGAACATAAATTTTTAATGCATTAAAAAAATTGCATTTCGTCTTTTCTACAATTTTTTTTAAAATTGAATTGTTTACTTTAACTGTAAAGAAAGTAATTGTGTTTTACCAACATTTCCATTTCCGTTATCTGCGCTTATGATAAAAACTATTAAAAATAAATTGTGGAAAATCAATCATTTTTTTCAAATATTTTAGTTTTTGATTTAAATATTTTTTGATTTACATAAAATGGTTTCTTTTTATTTTTATTTAAAATGTAAATCTTATTTTTGAAACACGTGTGCACAGATTCAATTTTACAAAAGTGACAATAATAAGAGGAAAGAATACTGAAAATAACAAATATAAAAATATGAATCAAAGCATAAAAAACTAACTTTGAAAGTATTAGAAAATAGAACATTAAATTCATGGGTACATTTTAATACTAGCTACTATTTCTGCAGTCGTTTTACTACGAGTTTGACTTTTATTAGCCAGTTGAATTGCAGTTGGAAAAAGATTGCCACCAATAAAGTCTTTGACATCTCTCCATATCTGAGCTTGTTTCCGAGCACTATTCGCAATTATTTGATTGGTTCGAACTCGTGAATACCGATCAAACGTTTCTCCTAATGCATCTTCAATAACTTCCAGCAAGGCCTCTCGTTCTTCAATCTGCAAATTTTAAAGAAAAATTGAAAGTTTTTATTTTAGAAAACAAGAAAAAATCTAACATCTTGTAAATTTGGAGGGAGGTCGCTTTTCCTCCTGGAACTTATTACAATTGGCGTTGAATCTGTCTGAGTAGATCGAACACAATTTAAAAATTCAACGCTTGCAGTCGATATATGTTTTCTGCTCTAAAAATAAAATTGTTGGGAAATTTGACAAAAACGCTCACCGTTTGGGTTGCTATGTTTTTAGAATTTTGAGGTATTGATGTAGATAAGTCTACTAGAGACGGCGCACCAGTAGGGAATAGTTTTTCCTCTTTGACGTCAACAGCTTGGGCTGATTTTGATCTTGGTGGGAGTGAAACTTCTAAGAAATCACTTGTTGGCCGATTGATAATGGCTCCATTTTGACGTCTCGAAAGTGATGCAAATGTCCGTTTTGCGCCTAAAGTTTTATTTTGACGCATGCACCAAGTCTTATATATACCTGGAGGTGTGTTTTTGAAATCCAAAGAATTACCCAATTGTTTTCCTGTGTAATTTAGTTGCACAAAACTATCTGACTCATGTGCAGTTTTGTTAATTTTTTTCTGTTCATTTATTTTTTCTTTCAGTTTTAATTTCTGAGCAGTGATGTTTTCGGATTTCGTCAACGTTTGTTTTGCAGAGTTTGTTAATTTTGGCAAGGTGAAGTTTTGTTTATTTCTTTGAGATCCTGAATTTAATGCATTGTGACAATATGAAAATTATAGTTTTAATCTCTAGCTTGTTTTTTAAAAATATACTTTGTCTGACTAATTGAAGAAAAAGTGTTGTTGCTTATAAATCTGATTTATCTAAAAATGTTAATAAATTACATCACCGAAATTTGTTTGATGTTTGATATGTTCCGTTTTTCCAAACAACTTTTGTCACGAAAACGCTTTCTTTTTCAATTTGGCAAACAGAATCATACAAATGTTTTGGTCATATACAAACCTTTCTCAAGTCCATTTCCGGCGTCCTTGCTTTCATGATGTTTTCTAGAAGATAAAGGAGATAAAACTTATTTTTCGAGTATGGCCTCAAACCAAAAAAGTTTGCAACAGCCACACTGATCAATGTTCACTTACTGTTGGCCAGTGTTAACGAGCGACGGCAGATGTGTCATATCCTCTTTGCTTTCAAAGCCGTTATTTGTTACGGAATGAACAGAAATTGGCCTGCAAGAAAACATTCAAAAAATTGGCTTATATAAAAGTGCATATACACATTTAAATAGAAACGCATATACACACTGAAATTGATAAATTCCTACGTAATACGCTGCAAGTGGAAAATAGTGATTCTTTCACGGGACATATTTGAGAAATGCGCAATAGTGAAAAATGAATAAATTTTTATTTCAGGACCAAAAAGATTATCAAACTGGACTCACGTGTGAAAATGACGAAACCTGTTTACGCCCCGCACATCCGGTTCGTACTTTGCACGAATAACAGTATTTTCAATGGCTGCAATTCTATCCCTGACTGAAGTACCATTTGGACGTCGCGGCAATGACATCCTGAACTGTAAAATTTTCTGTTCGAGTTTTTTTTGTTCTGCTGATTTTCCGAACTAAATTTCACAAAGAACAAAAAAAATCAGTACCATTTTACATAAATATTTTTTTGATGTTGCTATTTTGAAAAAGAAGAAAATTAATTTGATTCGAGCATGTGAACGCACATGAGCAAACTTGATAGGTTGTTTCAAAAAGTATTTCAAACGAAGAAATGCAGGCAGTTCACAAAAACGAGCTACTATTTGTAATCAGCATTGGTCCTCGTCTATGACACCTATTTTGGCAATTGCGCACATTCATATTAAGCCACACAAAGACATACATGTTAGAGAAGATTATACGATGTCTTCTGCTGCAGCGTCTCCGTAATATAGTTTATTTTCCTGATATCTCTATTTTCCAGCTTAACTGAATGTTAAGAACCGCCTCTTATTCATATTTTAAACCGATTTGACGTGTTTATCGCTCATAAGATTTTTTCCTTTTTAAAAATCTTTTTTGAAATAATATACTGAAATGGTAAACATTGGGAAGATGTACACAATACACAGCCTTTTCCATTTTCTCAGAAAAGGATCATCCACCTTGATTTCCGGTATCACCTGTTTCGAAAAAATTCCGAGCGCAAGAGATAGAAGAATGATTATCGAGCTGGGCAAGGTCTTTTTTCAAGGACACTAAACCATATCACGTCAAAAATCTAAACGTAACGCCCATTTTGCAAGATATTTAAAAGAAGCAAATTTTGAAAAAGTCATTCGTCCCAAGTTAATAAACTAAACCGCCATGCAGACTGTAGTTATTCTCACACTCTGTGTTGTTTCTTCTCAAGCTTTTCTCTTTGGGGGTCTTGGAGGTCTTTTTGGACAGCCAGCTGGAGGATGTGATCCATGTGCTGCAGCTAGAGCCGCTCCTTACTATCCACCCCAGCCTGCCTACCAGGCACCTGCTTATGCTCCACAACCAGCTTACAATCAACAGGCTCCAGTAAGTAAAATATTGACGTTTTTCTTAATTCATGGAATATGTAACTTCAGACCTATCAAACGGCTCCAGTTCAGCATTATCAGCCACAACCTGCTCCAACTCAATATCAGACCGTCGTTGCTGAACCACAGCCAGCACCGTTGCAACAGTCTAGCGCCGAAGGATATATTCAGCCACCACCACCACCACCACAACCATCTTCCTATGCTACTGGAGCAGTTGCCACGGCTCCCTCATACAAGCTGATTTGAGAAGTCAATCGAAAATCATTATTATTGATCTAATTTTCAATTGCTCAGGATTTTTTTGTTCATGGCATATTTGGTAAACTTTGAGTAATAAATTTCCACACTCCACAGTTTTTAATTTTGATTATTATACTTTCAAATTCAAATTTTATGCATGGACTTGTTTTCCCAAATAATAATTTGAGCAGTTAAAACAACTGATTGTTAAGTTTTTAAGCTCACTTTGAAGCTGGTAATTATTATTTTCTTGTAAGGGCATCTAAAAATAAAGAAGAAATGCTAAAAATGTTTCGGGGAATGTTCAAGAAAAACGAATAATTTTTTTGAACACCCAAAATCCACTCAAAATAACAAAATTGGCGTTTAGTGATCATTCTGACTATATAGTATTTGTGTTTTTTATAAAGATTCAAGAAAAAAATACAAAGGCCCTTCAAAAAACTTTTACCGAATGAATACAAAGTGATAAACGTTTTTTTTTCTATTATTAATTGGTTTACTATTTTTCATTTACCCGATTTTATAAATATGACCCCTAAGGTGTGGATTTACGTTACGGTGTTTGCAGATTCTTTGTTCTGTGAACGCATGTTCAATGACCATTGCTGTATGTGGTTTTGTTTTTTATTCAAATTTGATCTTGCCAAATTAACAATTTAAATACAATTTGTTGATTTTTTGTTTGCGTTGAACTTTCAAATTTGCAGGGAGTAAACCGGGTGTCCACAGAAGACATGGATGATGATGAAGAGTTACAGCTTGCGATTGAATTGTCAAAGTGAGTGTTATAGAAAATATAAATATGAATACTGTTCGAATAAGATGTTTTTAATAATTTTTGTGAACTTTGCAGACAAACTTTTAGAGAAGAACAAAACTTGAGATCTGCAGAAAGCGATTTAATTCGGTTCGAATCACCTGATGAACCAGCTCGTCAAAAGAAAATCAGTGCGATCAAAAAGCTATATGAAACAAAACAGCTCGACCCTTCAACTCATACTTTGTGAGTAGACTGGTTTTGAAAATTGTTATGAACTTCTTTAAACCACAGTAATCTTATTAATTCAATTTTTTTCACAATATTTTTCAAAAAATGGCAACCTACGAAATTTAGTTCCTCAGTGGATTCGTCTTAAAATAAAAATTTCGGAAAAAAACTTCTAGTTTTGCAGTCGCCCTTTGCATCCTTTCAACGATTCTCCAGTCAAATTTCCTAATACATTTGATGACTCAGGAGAAAGCTCAACGAGTATGCCTTTATCAAAGTCATTCCCTAATGGCTATTTTTCTGCTTGGGAAAATGTAGAATCAACGATTCCACCGCCAAGACCACCGAAACCAAGCCAGTACAAACCATTACCAAATTCACCTTTTCCACGTATGACTTCTCTGAAAATTATCAATGCCATACAAGTTTTTCAGTGCAGCACGAAAGTTACATAGCAAAAACACCACCACCAATACCTCCGAAGACGTTCAGAGGCTTTGAATCTTTGTGTCAAAATGAAACAACTTTTCAAATATCACCAGTATCAAATTCACCATTGCAACGGTCAACTTTATCTGTTATAATTGATCAAGACCATCCTTTATCACGTATGTAATCATCCAGTAATTTTTCAAGTGTTTTAAACAGTAATCGGTTCAGCAACAAGTCAAAATATCAGTAATGATCATGGTCAATATCAGCCATTGACTCACCTTTACGTGCCATATGTGATGCCTAATTTGAATTTGTCATATGAAGCATTGTTGAACGGAGATTTAATTGATTTGAGCAACTCAGATCTCGAAGATTCTTCCAATGTGTCACTGGATGAGGTTTTTTAAATTTATTTTTACTTTTCACGTTCCTGGAACGTAATAAAAAACTACAAGTTTGGGTGCTACTGATTATCAGAGACTAAGTATCAAAATCAAAATCTTAGACACACGATTAGACGGTCATCTGTCCTTGAATTGATCATTGGAAACAAATTAGCATTCACATTAAAAAATTCTAACGGAGAATTTTTCAGTTGAGAAGAGAATTTGATCCACTTTTTTCAATTTGTTCATCAAAAAGTAATGCTGATCCCACCATAACAGCTGCTCCGATGTCTCGTGGCATAAAGGAAGGTTTGTATTGTGTTATTAACTTTTTAAAGTTTCATTTTTGAGAAGTGAAACGTTTTGCAAACGTAAAAACATTATCACCAGAGCAAAACGAAATATCATTCTTGTTTTTCTGCTTGTTAGACCAAGAAGATGTCGTAGCACAAAATGTAAGAAAAATTTGCAAGCGGCATCTTATTCGACGTAAAAAAGATCCCTGGTTTTTTATTGCTCCCACTGTGGACTATATGACAACAACTGCTAGCACAGTAAAAGTAATTGTTTATAAACATTTTGAGTAAGATTTTTCAAATTAAAAATTTTTAAATTTTCCAAGTCAAGTTCTAGACTGGAGACAAAAAAGCAACATGGAAAAGCTTTCATATGCGCAATAGATCAAACAATTGAAATGATAACCGTGCAGACACTCTCGTCAATCGACCCTAATTTATTCGAAAAACAACACGAGGGAAAAGAATACGGATTGAAGGTTAGATCACAACTCAAAATAAACAACATGCTTCTCTAGAAGCAATTTTTTGAACACACATTGTGTGTTTTCAAAATGTTTCCGTCTGTTTCCGACTGCCATAATCTTATAATTGCGGTTAGACACAGTATTCTCAAAAAATAATACAAAAGAAACTGTTGGAAATTTTCTAATGTGTTAGTTTTATTTTTCAGGTGTATGGTTTGAATCAATTTCTAGCAAAAGAAAGTTTATTAGGATCAAATTTATACACCGGACACTGTCTATTGAATGGTGAAGATGTAAAACTTGAAATAAGTTTATTTGAGCCACAATTAAAAGTTTATGAACGCATCTTGAATACATGGATCAATATGAAGTGAGTTTGCGTTTTTTAGTAATGTAAGACTACTATATTTTCTCATATTGAACAAAAAATCAGTCTGAAGCAATAGTTTTGGATTAGAGCTAACGTTGAAAAGTAATTTCAGAAGTCAAGTAAGATACTCTGCTGTTGTCGATAAGGAAGATATTGAGCATACTATCAGCCGCCTTTCATCGGAGATGTCAGAGTTTGAAACAGCATTTAATGAAGGTTCCATTTTGAAACGTAAGTGAAAAAATTGTTGATAGCGCTTAAATAGAATATTGTAGTAAAATTCCTTGCTTGTAACAAATAGTTTTATTGACATCAATAAAAAAAGTCTTTTCAAAAATGATGCTTGGTTTTCAGTTTCTCAAAGCTCTCAAAAAGTGAAACAAATGGTTATGCTATACTGTAAATGCTTGCATGAAATAGTTCCCGAAAAGCTGTACAACGAGATGCAAAAATATTTAGCAGCTACAACAGAAACTCAATTGGTGTCTCATCGAAACAATTTTATGAGAGAACTACATTGTTTTTTGAAGCTGTACTGCGAATCCACTGTCAGCCGATACAGTCTACCAGCTTTACACAGCTTTGAGAAACCTGATGTTGAAGTGCTTTCAAAAATGGACTATTTGCAAATAATGCTCAATTCTGTTCATTCTATTCCGGAAAATTGGATAAGAGATTATTTGGAATTTTACATGTCAGTCGATTTGTATTACGGAACACAAGTTCTTGATGGGCATAGCAATAAGCAACCAAAATTTGTCAAAATGGATCAGTTTTTTCCTCGAATTCCTCTTGATTTATACGCACGATTTACGCGACTAAATCTTTGCACGTATCCAAGGGAAACGCGAATAGTTGTTTCAATAAGTGGAGCACTTCGTACCGGAGCACAATCACAAACCAACGCAACAAACGAGTTGAAAGAAGACATAGTGATGTTGGGATACTGTTCGGTACCATTGTATGACGAAAATTTGTTAGTTTTTAAAAACAATTAATACTAATATGATTTTTGAAACTTCAGGAAAATGCGCCAAGGGAATCTTTTCTTACCATTTACACTTTTCAAGAAGCAACCTGTACTTAAACCATTTGGTCCTTATCCTTATATCAAAAATGCTCAAGACCCTATTTTGATCATAAGTTTCAAAGTATGGGATTGTGAAATTGTTTTTCCAACCGTTAAAATTGATATGCAATGTATCCCTCAAGATTTCTCAGCACTTGACATTGAAACTCAGGAATATCTCTTGGAAATGATAGAAAATGAAGATCCTTCACGATTAGAATCTGACGATCAGGATTTGATTTGGCAAAAACGTTTATACCTAACAAATCAGCCAGAAGCTCTTCCTCTAGTTCTTTCTTCGTTGCAAGATTGGAGTTTTGCTTTTGTAATGAGGGTTTATCAAATTTTGGAAGAATGGGCACCTTTAAAACCACAAATAGCCATGCAGCTGCTTTTACCACAGTACGTTGAATTGTAAAATTTGCTAATCAGTTTAATTTTTGAGGTACCCAGATGAAAGAGTTCGTGCACATGCCGTCCGATCATTAGCTTCTGGCTCAACCGATTTTTTGTATCACACTATTCCACAATTCATTGAAGCTCTTCGGTTTGAAATTGATGAAAAATCGGCCTTAGCTGATTTTATTTTAGAACTAGGATCAGTTAGCCTAGATTTCACATTTGAAATCTATTGGTGCGTTTTTTATTATTTCTAGTTTCATGTCAAATATATTCAGGCAACTTCAACAGCGCGTTGATCATTGTGCTGTAGACGATATTCCCTATGCAATTCGGTGTCAAAGTTTACAGCAAAAGATGATTGACGAACATGAAAATCCAAACCTCAAGAAAGATATCAAATTGCAACATGATCTACTAAATGAACTAGATTCAATTCAAAATGAAATGAGATCTAAAAACACGGAAACTGAATCGGAAAAACTCCAGTTGCTGAGAACACGTCTTGGTTGCCTGGATTCGCTTTTATTGCAAAATAGCATTAGATTGCCAATTTGTCCTGCTTTCGATTGCACGGGAATTAGAATAGAAGAGTGTAATATTTATAACTCAAATGCTAAGCCACTTAAAATTGTTTTTCGAGGAACACACTCTGACTACTCCATTATTCATAAAGTGAGAAAATTTACAAATAAGTTATTTTTTTATATTTAAGCGTGATGATGATATGCGACAAGATGCGTTTGTTATGAAAATGGTGAACGAAATGGACAGAATTTGGAAATCGAATGGACTGGATCTTCGAATGATAACTTTCCGAATTATGCCAGTTGGTTATCGACGAGGAATGGGAGAGCTAGTGCTGAATTGTGCTACTCTTCTTGAAATTCAAAAGGAAGATGGTCTACGTGGAGTCTTGAATGATGAAGTGCTCAGAAAATGGCTCATGAAACACAACAGCGACGAGTTCACATATAAGGAGGCTTTCGAAAATTTTATCCGTTCATGTGCTGGCTGGTGTATTGTTACATATGTTCTTGGAATTGGAGACCGGCATAATGACAATATTCTTTTTACCAAAAATGGTCATGTATTTCACATTGATTTTGGAAAATATATGGGCGACTGGCAGACTGCAGCTGGATTTCGAAGAGATCGTGTACCCTTTGTTTTTACATCAGAGATGTTTTACGTGATTAACGGAGGAAAAACTCAGACTCAGAATTACCAAAAGTTCATTGACTACTGCTGCAAAGCATTCAATTTCTTGAGAAAACACAAAAATTCTCTCACAAATCTTCTCAGAATTGTAAAAAAATAAAAGAAACTGCAAACAATATATTTTTCAGATGGCGTGTTCTGATATCGCAGGAATTAATCTAGATTCAATAACATTTGTTGAGAAAAACTTAATGCTTGATCTTTCCGAAACTGATGCTATTGTACAATTTACTGAACTGATTCAAAACTCTTTGAATAGCTCATTTGTTCGATTGAACTTTGTCGCTCACACATTTGCACAATTTATGTCATCTGGCTCTAGCTTTTCAAAACGAGACGAAAACAAATTAAGTTTTGTTCCAGAACTTTATGAGTTAGTTTTAGGAAATAAAGGAAAAACTAAATTAATATTTCAGTCATATCACCGACGGCAGAATTATGCGAGTAACAGTATTAACATATGAAAAACGATTTATTCCAAACAAAATATATGTTGGTTTCCAAAAAATAACAAATTTCAATCAAAACTTCAGCTTTACAAAATTGAAATTCATCGAGAAAACGTGGCTGTTCCTTCATACGTTTACCGTTCATTTTCCGAATTCGAAGAATTCCACAGTAAACTAGCAAGAAGATTCTCGTCTCTTAGCTTTCCGTTGAGTACAAGCTCTCGAATGCGGTCTAATGTGAGAGCCATTGCTCAAAAACGTATGATCGACGTGCAGCAATTTCTTTGCAGTCTTTTTCAAAAAGCCCCCGAAATCAGTCATGTAAGTACTACAATTTTATTATAAAATGATTTGCATAATTTTTTTTTCCAGTGCAATCTTGTTTATACATTTTTTCATTCAATTTTACGCGACAATAAATGCGATGCATACATTGATACTCCAGAAATGTCACCACACTGTCAAGTATATTTGAAAATTCGATACAATAGCATGAAAAAACTGCTTAATGTTTTCATTGGTAGACTGTATTATGAAACAAAACATACACCGACATGTTTCAGGTCACGTCAAAAATCTGGCATTGCTTCAAACTGGTCAAGCACCTGACCCATATGTTAAACTTTATGTACGTCCAGATGCTCAAAATTATTCAAAACGGAAAACACAAGTGAAAAGAGCAACACAACATCCTACTTTTAATCAAGAGGTATAATAGTTTTAATTGCAAGGAAATTATTTTTAGTTAAGGTGTCATATGAAGAATTCCCTTCAAACCTTCTATCCACACGAGTCTTGGAGGTGAGCGTTTGGAACAACGGTGGCTTATTGGACAATCATAAATTGTACATGGTTTGCATTCCGCTTGCAAAACTTCATAACTTATCCGAAACCAGAAAATCTGTGCGTGTTGTTGAAGGATGGTTCCAATGTGATAAATACATATAAATGCATTCTACTTTTACTTGTTATTTCAAACTTTTGAAATATAATTTCACTTTTTTTCCAATACTGTGATTTCAATTTTTATAGAAATTCATTGAAGTTTTGTGATATTATGTGCTAGCTAACGTGTTTGCTCAAAAAAAATTTTTTGAAAATAAAAGCCAGCTTATTGATGTTTCCATGACAAACACTCATAACCGGTTAAATGAAGAATATTGAAAAACTTTTAAACATTTGATTTTGTTACAGACTGGAAAAAAGGAGAACAATTTCTTTTTGAAACAATTTTTGGACTTATAGGCAGAGTACTAAATGAAAAAGTTTATGTTTTTCTAGCGTGCCTGATTCTCTGCGCACCTTTTCTCTTATTATATGAACGAGCACCCTTTTCGCGTTAGACTACATTTGTTCTTCGTAATTTATTTTTGGGAACATAAACCACATGCCAAATTTTCTATAAAGTAGATGAAATTCAGTCAGTAAACAGATGTTTAGCCATTTTCAGCCAAATTTTGTTCGGCACTGAAAAACACTTTTACAAGTTTGAAAAGTTTGATATATTGTTCAACTGTTGTTCCATTGCAATTCGTGTTTTTGAAATACATTATTGAAGAAAATAAATCATTGATTCAGATTATACAACATTAATATGTCTCATGGAGTACAATGCATATGTCAAATTTGTACCTGCGGGTATGTTTTAAATAATTTTCTGGGTATGCGGAACACATTTATTTCCAGTCGACACAAATGCCCACACAAGAAAAATTTGAGTAGTTTTCAAATTGAAGAGAAAACATCCGTGATTTCATTTGCAAAATGCAGAAGCAAAGTTTGTTTTCAATTTTTAGTCTGAAAAATAGAATTCTTAAGATATCGTCACCAAATCAGAACTATCATGATACTGGAGAAGAAAATCGGGAACAATCAAGAAACCTCGGAAACAACCCAAAAATGAAAGCTGAAACGCAGAATCAAGAATACTTCACACACATGTCTGGAGAACGGTATGCCAAGAAGATCCCTAGTGACAACAAGATTCTACAAGAAGATGGACAGCAGTTCAAAGTTAAAACACAGAATCAAGAAGACTTCACACACATGTCTGGAGAACGGTATGCCAAGAAGATCCCTAGTGACAACAAGATTCTACAAGAAGATGGACAGCAGTTCAAAGTTAAAACGCAGAATCAAGAAGACCTCACACACATGTCTGGAGGACGGTATGCCAAGAAGATCCCTAGTGACAACAAGATTCTACATGAAGATGGACAGCAGTTCAAAGTTAAAACGCAGAATCAAGAAGACTTCACACACATGTCTGGAGAACGGTATGCCAAGAAGATCCCTAGTGACAACAAGATTCTACAAGAAGATGGACAGCAGTTCAAAGTCAAAACGCAGAATCAAGAAGACTTCACACACATGTCTGGAGAACGGTACTCCAAGAAGATCCCAAGTGACAACAAGATTCTACAAGAAGATGGACAGCAGTTCAAAGTCAAAACGCAGAATCAAGAAGACTTCACACACGTGTCTGGAGAACGGTACTCCAAGAAGATCCCAAGTGACAACAAGATTCTACAAGAAGATGGACAGCAGTTCAAAGTCAAAACGCAGAATCAAGAAGACTTCACACACATGTCTGGAGAACGGTATGCCAAGAAGATCCCTAATGACAACAAGATTCTACAAGAAGATGGACAGCAGTTCAAAGTCAAAACGCAGAATCAAGAAGACTTCACACAAATGTCTGGAGAACGGTATTCCAAGAAGATCCCTAGTGACAACAAGATTCTACATGAAGATGGACAGCAGTTCAAAGTTAAAACGCAGAATCAAGAAGACTTCACACACATGTCTGGAGAACGGTATGCCAAGAAGATCCCAAGTGACAACAAGATTCTACAAGAAGATGGACAGCAGTTCAAAGTTAAAACGCAGAATCAAGAAGACTTCACACACATGTCTGGAGAACGGTACTCCAAGAAGATCCCTAGTGACAACAAGATTCTACATGAAGATGGACAGCAGTTCAAAGTTAAAACGCAGAATCAAGAAGACTTCACACACATGTCTGGAGAACGGTACTCCAAGAAGATCCCAAGTGACAACAAGATTCTACAAGAAGATGGACAGCAGTTCAAAGTCAAAACGCAGAATCAAGAAGACTTCACACACATGTCTGGAGAACGGTTCTCCAAGAAGATCCCTAGTGACAACAAGATTCTACATGAAGATGGACAGCAGTTCAAAGTTAAAACGCAGAATCAAGAAGACTTCACACACATGTCTGGAGAACGGTACTCCAAGAAGATCCCTAGTGACAACAAGATTCTACATGAAGATGGACAGCAGTTCAAAGTTAAAACGCAGAATCAAGAAGACTTCACACACATGTCTGGAGAACGGTATGCCAAGAAGATCCAAAGTGACAACAAGATTCTACAAGAAGATGGACAGCAGTTCAAAGTCAAAACGCAGAATCAAGAAGACTTCACACACATGTCTGGAGAACGGTACTCCAAGAAGATCCCTAGTGACAACAAGATTCTACATGAAGATGGACAGCAGTTCAAAGTTAAAACGCAGAATCAAGAAGACTTCACACACATGTCTGGAGAACGGTACTCCAAGAAGATCCCAAGTGACAACAAGATTCTACAAGAAGATGGACAGCAGTTCAAAGTCAAAACGCAGAATCAAGAAGACTTCACACACATGTCTGGAGAACGGTACTCCAAGAAGATCCCTAGTGACAACAAGATTCTACAAGAAGATGGACAGCAGTTCAAAGTTAAAACACAGAATCAAGAAGACTTCACACACATGTCTGGAGAACGGTATGCCAAGAAGATCCCTAGTGACAACAAGATTCTACAAGAAGATGGACAGCAGTTCAAAGTCAAAACGCAGAATCAAGAAGACTTCACACACATGTCTGGAGAACGGTACTCCAAGAAGATCCCTAGTGACAACAAGATTCTACAAGAAGATGGACAGCAGTTCAAAGTTAAAACACAGAATCAAGAAGACTTCACACACATGTCTGGAGAACGGTACTCCAAGAAGATCCCTAGTGACAACAAGATTCTACAAGAAGATGGACAGCAGTTCAAAGTTAAAACACAGAATCAAGAAGACTTCACACACATGTCTGGAGAACGGTACTCCAAGAAGATCCCTAGTGACAACAAGATTCTACAAGAAGATGGACAGCAGTTCAAAGTTAAAACACAGAATCAAGAAGACTTCACACACATGTCTGGAGAACGGTACTCCAAGAAGATCCCTAGTGACAACAAGATTCTACAAGAAGATGGACAGCAGTTCAAAGTTAAAACGCAGAATCAAGAAGACTTCACACACATGTCTGGAGAACGGTACTCCAAGAAGATCCCTAGTGACAACAAGATTCTACATGAAGGTGGACAACAATCTTATGGATCGATTCATCGCAATGATCGCATGAGCAGCTATAATTTGGTAAGATGGACAATTTTGTTGCTTTTAACTGCATTTTTTTTTAGTTAAATAGAGTTTGTGAGGTTTCACTTACAGACTTTTTTATTCCGTCACGGTGAATCGTTGTCCTGATGTTTTATTCACACGGGGTAATTTACCAATCGTAAATGGTTTTGTGAATATGGCATATTGTGAAATTAATTCGCCGGAAAAATGCTTAGAGTAAACAAAAATTCGAGTTAAAGTAATGTGAACGCATTTTGACGATTCAAAGCGGCTCTACTGTTTTCTTAAAATCATATTTTGGTGTTTAAGAAATTTTTCTAAGTTTTTTTTCCAGGATTTTCAATACCGTGCAATTCAATGTGAAGCTGGTGAATTACTTGAAGCACTGCGAAAAAATAATTCTGAAACAGTTCACTTCAATTTCAATGAACTGAGGAGTGGTCATCATTTTTATTGCAAAAAGACAAATTGAGATTTCATGTATGTTGTGAATGAGCATTGGGGGTGCTTTGTCAGGCAAAGAATACAACCCACAACGCGTAATTTTGTGCGTTTCAGCGCAATTGCGTCGTTCTGTATTGCTATGAGCTTCACGGCACCCCGATATTTTGCAACGCGTTTCGCAACTGTAATTTTCCGCAACTCGTCATCTCGCCACTGCAACGTCTTGTTACACTTGTCCCCACAGTCTCGGATCGAGTAACCCTTCTCTCTTCCTACCTTTTCTACCATGTAATCATTCTGTATGTAAAATTAGCTTTCTGTTGTATCACCGAAAACCGAATCAAGATACGTGTGAACTGGCGATGAGATACACAACAACGTATTAATATTATTTTATGTTTTTAAGTATATGTATCTTAATTTTTTGTGTTCCAAATAAAGTTACTATCATCTGAATTTTTTGAAATGGCTTCCTTCTATTTTTGAATAATAAATAGTCAAAAAACTGTTTTCAACTGTTTAATCTCCCATTTTGTTCAAATTTTACTCACCAGTTTTCATTTTCTGAAAAGATCATGCTTTCTAAGGTCTCTTTGGACAGCGCGTAAGGTTTGGTTAAAAATGAGCGTCATTCAAACCTGCAGAAACTCTGTATTTATTTAAAAAAAAAGATAGCTATGTAACGGAGAACGTGATATTTACATCAAATTGAGATTGCATGGCATTTTTGGTTTCTATCAAACTAAAACTTAAAATGAAATGAAAAAATCAGAAGGTAAAACAAAAGGAAAAACGAATAAATTCCATGAAAAACATTATTTCAGTCCACCCTGTCGGCGCGCTTGTTCTAGTCCGCTTTGCCTAACATATCACGCAACACACCGTGAGATGTTAAATAAAAACGTATTTTCCTATGGTGGCAACTATCTAACAATCTGCTACTCTCCAGGTATGCAACTTCTAATACTTATTTCGTAAGTTTGTTGATAGACAAAATTATTTACTTTTTTATAATCGAGCTTGCTTTGTTACAGTTTAAATTATGTTTGCTTATCTCAACTTTCTTTGTTCATAATTTCGAAAGATTGAGACTTTTTGACCTAGTTTCGTACACTCCTTCAATCTTTTAAACACATCCCAAAAACTTTACGGTTCCACAATCAATTTGTTTGCTTTTCATGTTTTGTTTCTATTTTAATTCACTGTTTACCTAACTTTTAGTAGTGCATTTGTTCCATAGTTTATAATCTTATCCTTGAATTTTGCAAACAGCAGTTTCACTTAGAAGTTACACCGCATTTTCAAAAATTGAAAACATGTGAGTATACTACTTGGTGTAACATCGAACCGATAGAAAAAAATGCAGCTGTTTCGCCGTAAGAAAATCAAAAAATTTGTTTTTCTATTCCTTCTAATTTTTAGAGGCTAATTGGTAGAGACTGTTTTGTTTTTCTTGATTTAAAACGTGTTGTAAACGAAATTTGCGTGTTTATGCATGAAAACTTGAATGATATTCATTTTTATGTAGGATATCTGAAGTTTCTTGTCATGAAAAATACTGATTGAGACTTCCCGCAAAAATCCATCAATTTTTTATGATTCACCAGCTAGTGGGACGCGTATTGAGAAAATATACCAAATAAAAAGTTTCCAAAACATTATTTATGTTGATTGTCAATGCTAGTATAAAAGTTGTTTAATTGGGTGTCTTGCCGTTTTTTTATTATATCAATCCAACAGCAGTTTAAACGAATTCAAAGTTGATTTTCTGTTATAAAAACAAATATTGAACACTAAAAAAACTGGTTATGCTAAAAATTCCAATAAATCTCTCTCTAATTTAGTAACGTTAAAAGAATGCCGATCAACTGTACTAATGCCTTAATAACACTGCCAATCCACCATAGTGGCGCGCACAGAATAGAATAAAAGATTGAATGACAGAAAGAAGAACTGCAACGTTGCATGAAAAGAATTACTGGTTGTTTTCAATTGTACGTTCAGATTTCTTTATCTGGTCCTGTATACAAAACTTTGTAGGTACGCATTCATATGTTCAATCTGATGAAATCAATTTAGAACTCTACTGTAATATTCAAAAATATGTTTCATTAGTTCTTAATAATATTAAGAGTTTATTATACTCCTAACTTTTGCTACCAAAATTCTGCCTTTTTCTCGAGCACCGATAAAAGGCTTTTTGCAGTGTCTATCCACTTTTTCCAGCTTTTGTCGTATTTTCTTTCACCTTCCTCTATGAAATTCAATATGGCTGCCCTAATGAGGATGGAAGTTGGACTGCCTTTCTTTGTCTTCTTTAGAATTTGTTATGTTTTTCGATTTGTTTTTTTTTACTTGCGGGCTGTAACTGGTTTACATGTCATTTCAAAAAATACACAAAAAGAGTACTGATTCTTTTTTTTAATACATGTATATTTTCTCACAATTAAAATGTTTTAACTTCAAATAATATATAAATTGAACAGTTAATTTTTTTCTTAAATTAAGGAAACAATCACAAATTGTTCTTAGATTTTCTCAAGAGATTTGGGATTTTTTTTTCACAGAAAGCTCTTTTCAAATAATTATTTTAGAACTACATACACTTCACACACATAGATATATATGTACTAGTTTTTTCTGTGAATATTAGTTTTTTAACCGTAAGAGGATAAACATTGCTTCTGAAAGGTTTTTGAAAATTATTGTAGAAAAATCATAGTCATTAATAATCAGGTTAAGAAATGTTAAGCCATTTTTCTCATATTTCCTGAGAATCTCTTGTTTGAAAAACCCTTTTTTATATTTCTTCTTTGGTGTTCTTATATAATAATTAATACATTTTTAATTCTGAAAAGTATTTTTGATTTCTTACATAAAAAAATGCTGTAGCATTTAAAAAAAAATCTAAATGATTTTTGGACTACTCCTAATCGTAAAATGTGTGGTTGATTTTGTGAATAGCTTACCGCTATTATTTGCTGTTCAGGTCTAACTATGCAATCCCGCAGTTCTAAACATCATATTCACTTTCCTGTTTTTATTTTCGCCATTTCTGTCTGTATTCAACAATATACGTAAAAGGTGAAGTAACTAGAGAAATACAGACAGACAAGTGATCGTGAATACAATTTCTGCTTCCGATATGAAAAGTAAATTAGACGACAACCAGTGATTTTCCTGTTTGTTTGACTTTTAATCCATATTTTGTTGCACAAATCAAACAATTTTGCGCTATTGCAACAGTTTTTCTCAAGTTTTCAGAAGTCTTTCAAAAACAAAAAAACGTTTTGTTCGAATTTGGGTTTGTTATAGTATAAAAGAAAATCCAATGTTTCCGCTATTTTACGATCAGGCAAATTTCGTCGTTTTTGATCGATCTTTTATCGACCGTCACCACAACAAAAATGTTCCGTTCTTGCCTGTATTTGCTTTCTCCGTATTTCCTAACAGAATACTTTTAATGGTTCCACGCTTATTTCTGAACAGTTCACAACTTTGGGTTTCCGATGTTTTAATTTTTAAATCAGCTAATAAATTGATAGAAAGAAAATAACTAAACTTTAGTTTTTTAATTTCAAGAAATGAATCCAGTAGGTTATAAAAACTAAATTATCAATGACTTGTTTGAAATTTACATCAATTTAAACATAGAAATTGTTGAAAATTATTGCTCGATAAATGTAAAGTTTCTTTTTCAAAAAAATATATGCTAATTAAACAATATCAAAAATTGCTTTCAATTATTTCATTGTATTGTGAAGCATTTAATTTTTACATGTTAGAAAGATGTAGTTGACTGTTGAACATTTGCCTCTTGCATTTTACAAGCACACATACTATTTGGCAGACCTCTCAAGTTCTCAGGTCTTTTTTCACATTGCTTGGCATGTTTACAACTTTTTATTTGACAATGACCCACAAAGTTGTTTTACAAAATGCAGGTGGCATTCTGTATACTTACGTTTTTTCTCTACAATTATTTCGTTTGGATATTATATTTTCAAACTGGAATACTGAAATTTTTTATTTTTTTTACTTTCAGCTAACATACATGAAGCAGCAAAATAGGAAGCAGGAATAGCAGTAGACTATGCGGTGCAATATAAGACGATTATTCACTTTAGCCATTGGTGTTTTTGCTGCTACTCTTGTGATAATATCGTTTTCAAAAGACAGCAATGAAAGTACGTTTTTTTTAATAATAGACTGAAAACTCGTTTTTGTTTGACAATGTTTTTGTATTTTTATTTTCTCAGCTCTATTTAAATTAATTATGGTTTAGGAGAATGGGAGCAAGGTCCTCGTTCAGAAGAAAATCCAGCAAGAAACATTAATACTGCAAAGCTTCAATTATTTTCAACTGGTCAAAACAGTTTTCCTAGTCAACCATTGCCTCCAAGTTTAGAAGAACGGAACGTGAATAATCCATTCGATTTTATACCTCCATCAAACAAGCTTACACTTCGAAAATTACGGAGTATTTCACAAAATTTCAATTTTGGAAATGAGATAAGCAAAGAATGTCCATCAAATGTCACACTATCAAAATTTTGGGAAGCTTCACAACAGTATCAATATTATAAAAATTGACGAAACAAATTTTTGTTTAGGAGATATGTTCCTGAAGACGACAACTGGGAAAAATTTTATTCCCATATTGGAAGTTGCTCAGTTTATTCTGATGACACAATGATAGACAACCTTCTTCATGATTTAAACACAATGCCAATAAAAAATGTACACATTATGGACGGAGGAACGCAAGTTAAATTTGTATTCACTTTTAAAAATGACAAGCAAGCCGTTTTTAAGCCGATGAGGTTTTGTTTCGATGTTTTTCTTTGTGTAATGTTAATTTCATAGATTTGGCCGTGACTACGAATCCGACCCAAATCATTTTTATTTTAGTGATTTTGAAAGACATCACGCAGAAATTGCTACTTTTCATCTTGATCGGTAGTAACTGATAACCTTTTTTTGAATAACGTACAAGAAATTTGCAGGATCTTAGGTTTCCGTAGAGCAATCCCTACTGTGGGCAGGGTTCTTAATATGACCACGGAACTGTTTGGAAAAGCAGAGAAAAAACTAAAAAAAACGTTTTTTTTCTCACCAGGTGACAATGGTTTTCCGTAAATTTCGAACGTCATTTTATTTCAGCAAAAAACTTTTGTTTTGTTTCCCGATGCGATTATTACTGCGATACGACACATGCAATCTGCGGGTTACCAGATATGAAAGAAGGCAGCGTACAAGTATTCTTGCCAGATGAGTCTGCTGTTCCACGAAAACACAACAGAAGTCCATATAGACGGTAACAATTTTTACAGCACACGTTTTGCAAAAACTTTAAAGAGATTCAGTCGTCTCCGCTTTTATGTTCGAAATTTTGAGCGGTGATGGAGATATTCTTTTTGAAAAAAAAACAAGAAAAAAAGTGCAACACATAATAGTTACTAGCAGTACAACTCTAGCAGCACCCACAAGTTTCTGTTAGCATTTTATTATTTTTGTTATTTAAGGACATATTCGAAAAAAAATCAAGTGGCAGAATGGCAATCTGACATGAATTATTGCACTGAAAAAGTTAAAACAAAACGACAATATGCACATGGAAGAAGACTCTTAGACTTGATTGATCTCCACGTGCTGGATTACCTGATTGGTAATAAAAATTAAAAATGTATTGAAACCATCTTCATAGCTTCTATTTCAGGGAATCAGGATCGTCATCATTTTGAATCCTTCAATGTGTTTTCTGATGTTCCTTCCTACGCAATCCATCTTGATCATGGCAGAGCTTTTGGACGTTCCGATTTCGATGACGATGATATTTTGCTTCCTCTTCGGCAATGTTGCATCATCCGTCCTTCAACATTTCAAACGCTTTTGAATTTTTACGGCACTCCAAAATCGCTTTCGAAAAAACTTCACGAGTCGCTATCTAAGGATCCGGTAAATCCAATTTTGGCGTACAAACATTATCCTGCACTAGAGAGACGATTAAGCAAGAGTGGGTTTTTGAATTTAGCTCAAATTTTTCAATAGATTTTCAGTCATGTCATATCTTCTCAAATGTTTCGAAGGAAAAAACGTGCAGGAAGTTCTTGTCGCTCAATATCACAATGCCGATGTTTCGAACATCGAGCAAAGCGATTTAGATGTCAGCGAAGAGCAACCTGACAAAAAAGAAGGAAAAAAGACAGCCTGATTCATTTTCAGCAAATTATCAATATCATGTAGCAATTATTGTTTTTTTTTACTTTTGAAATTCGGGTTGGCAGCTTTCTTTATTTATTTTCGGTAGTAGTTACCAAGCTTGGGCGGCAACAGCCTTTTGGCTTCGATAGTTAAAGCCTGGAAAAATAAGAAACCCGAAATTCGGAGTCTTGTTTTTTTAGTATCAGAACAATTGACAAAACATTCCAAAAAAATTAGCAATTTTCGAAAATTTGCAGTTGTCGTCGCCGTTGCCTCTTAAGATTGGTTGTTACATTATGTTTCTCTAGCACATTCATTATTTCTGATTAGTTTTTTTTATTTTGTTATTATCCCAGCGCCACTGTATCTTTCTGGTCAAAAAACTTTCTGAGGGTCATAGATTTTTGTTATAGGTTTACAATATTGTGATTTTTTTACGATTGAACAATTTTTTTGGGTATTTCATTGCTGCATTGTTCAGTTTTGAGACTATTTCTTTTTTTTACAAAGCGATTTTGAAGTGTGATAAATGTGTTTTAAATCAAGCTGTGCAATATTTTTTTGCTTATTATCTTCATCTGGTTTTTTTTTAAAATCATTGTTATTCAGTATCATTAATATTATTACATAATGCGGAGAAGCCGCAGGTTCATGTTGACACAAGTATGAAATTCTTGATAATTCTATTAATTGACGCTAATATATATTTTGTTATAAAACAAAGATACTGAAAATTCAATTACAGCTAACATCAAATCTATTTATAAACATACGTAATCTAAAAACTGCCACATTGTAAGAAACGCATGATATTCTGAACATTTAAAATCATTGAAGCATAGTTGTATATATTCATTATTTTTTTTCCTCTACTTGCTGTTTGTATACTTTAAAAGCTCATCTCAAACATATATTGCAAAAAATAACTTTTAATTCTTAAAAATGTTTTGGTATTACAATTTATTTTTTTGATACGGAATAAATTTAATTAACCGCCGATATCATAACATTCCCTATTTCTCTCTTTCTCTCTCTCTTTTTGAATATGTGTTTTTGCTTGCTTTTTAAATAACACAAAAAGGACCACAATGCTCATAAAATTAAGAATTTCATTATGGGTTTGAATCCTTGCAAGTCCCATTGCAATATTGTATACTGTATTCCTTATCCTAACGACAAAAAAACAAAGTCTACTTTTTGTGTTTTTTGAATAAAATTTTTAGCGGTTAGTTGCAGACGTTGTCACTTTGTTTGAATGATGTAGGATGTAATGTACATTTTTCAAATAAAGTTTTGCGAGATTACATATGTCCACGTTCACAAAGGTGTTGATAATTTTTTGTTAGTTTTTTGAAGGTTCAAAGTTGTCGGTTTGGTGTGTGAAAAATAGAGTACAGTATTGATGACGCAAAAACGTGAAATGCTGAACATGTGGATTTTACGGTCAATCATTTTAATAAAATGCGAATTGTATGGAATTAGTTGTGGTGATATTTATGACAAATAAACATGTTTTCTGGATTAAATTTGTACGAAAGGAATAGCACCTGTCGTTAGCGTTTGAAAACTTTAGCTTGCTAAAATGAGCAAACTTTATTTTATATCAACTTTTGAGGATACTACTAATATAATTCTAAAATTGTGATAAAAAATTACATTTAAATATTTTTCTTATTAAGGTTCCCGAAAAATCTGGGGCACTGTATTCACACTAAAGTAGTATTTTGACTAAATTATTATTTTTTTTCTATTGTTTATGTTTTTTGTCTCAGCATTTATTCAAAACCGTGAGAAAACAACCTGTTGTTTGCACATTTGACAACCAAAGTGTTAATTTTCATGATGTTATATTATTACTGAAAAACGTACTTTTTTGTTATTAGTATTATTATTTATTTATCAATTTCAGAACATGTTAGTTTTGCAATGTTTTCTCTTTCCACTTATTCACATAGAATAACGCTGTGGAATTCAAATTGAGTAATTTTCAAATTGAATTAAGAAAATTTCTTCAGTTTTTTTTTAAATTTTTATATGTCAACTGCATGTATTGATCTGAAATTGCGCGGTGGCTCTCAACACTCAAATCGAAATATAAGCATTGCAAAAAATTATTCGGATGGAAAAAGGTAGACCGTTGGAAAAAGCTCTTGCTACAAACTGATGTCATTATTAAATATAGTTATCATAAGAACTAACATAAACATTTTTCTCTCGTTTTTCGCAAAATGTACTTTAAATTGCTGCTCAGTTTTTTTTTAGGAAGATGACAATATTGGAAGAATTTGATTTGACCGAAAAAAAGTTGATGATAGTCATATGTGGAACTGTGGCTTTTGTGGTTTTAGTTGTTTTGTTTCTTTTAGTTAATGGTAAAAACAAACTGAATTGGTAAGTTTTTAACAATATACTCTGATAAAACTAAAACACAGGTATGATCAAAATGTTTTTAACATAAGTACGAAGCCAACCCATCTTCGATGTTCGGCATTTTATCGTAGTAACACTGAAGAAACACCTGGTGACTGGTGAGCATTGAAACTTTTTTTAGATTAATTTTTTATTTTATTATAGGTCTTTCCCAGAAAGAAATTTTTGTGAGTTAAATAGCAGTCAACATGTTTCTGGTGAAGATTTATCTGGATTGTTTGTAATTCCAAAAGCAAAACATGGGCCGCAAAGTATGTTTTCAAAACTTCACCAGAATCAGTTTGACAGGGGGTTGTACCAATTTCCGGTAAGATTTAAAAAAACAATTTTTGTTTTATTAAAATTATGCGTTGTTCAGCTGAGCGACGAATCCGCTTGTAGCTCTGCTTTGATGGCAGCAGTTGGTTCAATTCAGTTAAATGTGAGCCATGATGTCAATTTAAATTTGCTGACTGTACGAATAATCAAAGCAGTAGATCTCCCAACTAAAAGAGAAGACGACCCTCCTAACCCGTTTATGAAAGTATCGCTGGAGGTGACTATAAGTGTTTCAAAATAGTTTTTCATTCAAATTCAAAATTTGAGTGAAGGTTCCCGATTTCAAAAAATCAAACATTGATCATCAAACAAGAGTGTACAATGGTTTATCTTCTCCTATCATCGATGAGGAATTTTATTTCTCGGTGAGATTGTTTTTAAACTTTGCAATTGTGTTTTTTTGGGTTAATGCGCAGCAAGTTGGTAGCAGTCGATTGGAAATATTGGTTTATGACTACGATCAGTTTAGGTTTAAAAAAATATAGAAAATCACATACCCATCTCAAAAATTTTATTCAGCGTTGATGAATGTGTGGGATACTGCTGGTTAACATTGGGTCGAGTCAACGAGCATTTTCAACACGATACGCCAACGTTGTTTTGGGCAGAAGTTCTACCTTATGAAGATGAAAAAAATTTAAGCAGCATATAAAGTTACTTAACACTTTCAAAAAAGCATCTTACAGAAAGGCTACGGCGAGGTTTTGTTTTCACTGTCTTATCTATCACATGCACAGAGATTGTCCATCAATATTTTCAAAATAAGAAGTGTTAGATTTCGCAGTAGAGGAAGTTGAACAATTGGTTGCAAAAAAAGTTAAAACCCAATATTCAGATGTTTCTCTTCGTATAACTTTGCTGGATAGAGACGAGAAGCAACTGAAAAGAAAAAAAACACATTCAAAGAAAATTTTAAGAACTGTCAATTTCAATGAATGTCTGACTTTTACAATTCCAAAAAACTCTCTTTGCGACGTTTCCCTTGCAATTGAAGTAAAATAACGACCATTAATTATAGCTTTTCTATTGTTGTGTATTCAGCTCATCACCGAAGCTGGCACTTTTGGTATCGCTTCTCGCACATTGTCGCGCATTCATTTGCCCTTACATAAGTTTGTTTTAACTACCTGTTATTTGATCAGCTAAACCTGTTATTGATTTTGTTTGCAGGTGCAAAGACCTCTGGAGAGCCATGATTAGAGAAGAAAAATCTCAAGCAAGATGGTATCCCTTTGAAGAACCGTAGGCAATCCTAATACCTTACTTACTTTGTTTCGAAACATTGAAATAAAAGAATGAAACTTAATATTTTACTTGAGAATCGGCAAGAAAATGTACATCAAATATTACAAGATTCAAACGAAGTGGCGATGTCCGCAATTCGGTGTCTCGGCGGGCCCTGTTGGGGAATCGGGTACAGTATTACTGGCGCAAAAAACATTTTCACTTTTCGCCGTGTGTTTTTCGAAAATATTTTTTCGCGCCATCGGGAAAATGAATTTTGTACTCGACTCCCCAACGGGACCCATCGGGCGCCCAATTCCGGACATCTCCACTTCGTTTGAATCTGGTAATACAAAACCAAAAACCATTAATTTTAGTAAAAAAAAAAACATGCATTTGAGAAAACGCTCCAATTAAAAAAAAAGTATGTTTCAAAGCAAAATGGGAATTCAAAAAATTGTTTATTACTAATTTTCAAAGATTTTTCAGCATCCTTTTTTCAAACTGGTGTGTAATTTCACAATGGAGAGCGGTTGAAACCGTCGAGCAAATAGCATATTTTTTATTCCTGAAATCGTATGAGTTTACATTCGAGCGCGGCATTGCGTTCCGTCAAGATTTTCTTTTTACCAGCGAATTACGGGAAAGTCTAATGTAGTTTTCGAAAAAAAAGACACGTTTGTGGCGGGACTCGATGCCGCGTTAAAATCTAAATTTTCCCTCTTATTAACAAACATTATAATTTTACCAAATTAATTAAGTTATGCAAATTTTTACAACTTCCTTTTAATGTTTTCAGATCTACATTTTGCAAAACATTAATATACTTCCAAACATCTTTTGCGAATTTAATTTGAACTTTGATTTTTCTCCGATTCAAACAAAAAATCCCGTTTAATAACTGTAAAAGGTGTTAAATCAAATAACTCTTGCTGCTACAACTGTTCAAACTTTCCAATTGTCTTTCCTATTGAAGTTTCATTCATTATAACAAAATGTCGGCGTTTTGGCAGGTCGCTGCTTTGCTTTCTGGCTTAATCATTGTTGCCCATTCTGATGATTGTGTTGACTTAATAAATTCTTGCTCAAGCTTGCAATCCATTTGCATTGGAAGCATTTTGGAGTACCATTTTCAAGTCATCAGTGATATCTCTTCTCAAATAAACAGGTAGGACAACAAATCAAATTTAACAAAAACATTGGTGTTGCAGCTCATCTATTCCTGCCCTTGAAAGCTCCTTTCCTCTTCTTGAATCAGATCTACCTCTTGTTTTAGGAACAAATGAGGGAAGTACTCAAGGCGTATCTGAAGGTTTTTCAACACAAACTGCATATGATACAGATGCCTTGAAGGTTGTTGGAAAATTAATTAACAACCGTAATAACACTTTCAGAACGCGTTACCACTACTGAAAGAATCACTTCCGCTTATTCGTGAATCTTTGCCGCTGATCAGAGAATCGCTTCCTTTAATCAGAGAGTATTTGGATCCTATTGTTGGAAAACCAGACTGTCAACAAAAATCAACATGCAGAAGTTTTTATTTTCTCATAGATTGAATAGTAGTTCACAATTTTAGGCTGCAAAGATTGCCCAAAATTGCGTTTTTCCATAATCAAATTTGTTGAGTCCCTTTGCCCAAACACATGCAAAGTTTGCACATCAGCAGGTTTGATGACAATTTGGAAATATTAATATTGATTTTATGAAGGAACCGTTAATTCCACCGCAACATCATTGAATTCATTTTTTGGATAACTCAAATATCAATTTTTGAGTAGTCAAATGGGAAGATTCAAAGAAGCAAAACATAATTTGTTTACGCTGTTTTTATACAATTTTGGAAAATTCGTGTAGAATTTTGTATCAATAAACGTGTTTTTTTTTCAAAAACAATCTAACGGTATAGACCGAAAACACGAGAACAAAATAACGCTCAATGAATAAGGCAAAATCTATTTACCACTAAAAGTACAATGAGGATAGTTTTTTTTTTATTTTAGACTTGCTGGTAAATGTTTCTTTGATTTGCTTACTCACAAAAAAAATCATTTGAGTGAAATCCGTTTACGAGTAAAATGAAGAAGTCAATAGTTAACGAGAGACTAAACAAAACTATTTTCTTTAATACCAATGTGGTACAAGTAAAACCTCACAACTTGAATTAATAAAATTAAAATTTCAAAGAAGTTATTCACAGGTCCAAGTTTGAAAAACAATCGTCTTAGCATTTCCGTCATCATCGGCCCAAACCGTCCACAGTTTATTGGCCATCGAGGCATCAAGAACTATTTTATTGTCTTTAGCAACAGTTTTAAAAGGCGAGAATCCAGAACTGCAAAATTTACTTTTCTTTAGAAGGTTTTAGAAAAATTTGTCTACTTTAATGTTTTGTGAATCAAATCCATTTCAACAGCGTTTCCGAGTCCCTTTCTTCTGTGATCTTCAAACACATATTGATTGTTAAAAAATCCAGCAGGATCTATCATTTCAAATGCAACAGGTTTTCCTTTGAAGCGAATGCAGGACGAAGGTAATCTTGCAAGTTTAGCCCTAAATTTAAACTTTCGTACATTTTAAATATGTTTGTTATCTCGTCAAATGTATTTGAAACAATTTTCAAAAAACATATGTGAAGTGAAACATTATTATTCTTCTATAATAATTTGAAAAACAATACTTTCTAGTTTCCACTATATAGTTATAATTTTTTACATCCCTTTTTTTTGCAAAGACTCTAAAACTCACATGGTTTGTTCCAAGTCGCCTGCTCCTGCATGCTTCCAAGTGCTGTTTACTAATTCAGCTTCTTCATTTGGGTCAATCTGAACTTTTTCGTTTACAAAAATTTCAACTGAATTTATCTACTTCGTCGTAGTAATAGCCTTTTGGGATATTAGGAAGGGGAGATGTAATGGCAAGTCTTTTTTGCGTTTCATTCATATAGAATAAAGACAATCTGAGATCGATGTTACACCAGCTTGAACTTGAATGACGTATTGCAACGCCGTACTGAAAAATGAAAATCAAATTTAAAAGTCAATATTTGGAATAGATACATTTGACTACAAAAAAAAATTTCATTCAGTTTCAATTAATTGAAGTGACAGAATGAATGAAAATAAACTTTAAAAAACCCGGGAATCTAATAAATAAAATTTTAAAATTACCATTTTAATAAGTTGTTCCTCGGCAATCACAAGATGAGGTTGACGCTTGGAGCCAAAAACACGTGTTCTTAATAATTATCTAGACGGTATAGAATTAAATTTTTGATCTCACTCACCGAAACTCATTTATCAGATCTATAATCTCCAGACGATTAATGCTTGTCCCAGAAATTTGAGCCAACGCCAAAGTTGGTCTAAACAGTATTTGTCCATTTAATTTTTGCTTTTTTTTACTTGATGTATTCGTTGTTTTTGAACATGAAAAACATCTTAGGATGAGAGAGGTTTGGATAAACAAAAACTCTGACTGGACTTTCCGGAAAGCTGAAAAAAAAACTAGTTTCTTGCATAATATTGAACAAACCTCTCCGCAATTTGAGTATGAATTGAAAATGGGAAATAAATTGCGCTGATATGGCGGGAACATTGAGCCTGTGCCCGGAGAAGGTTCTCTCGTGATGTAACCTCGATCAGAGTAGCTTTCATCTTAATTTTCTAACTCTCTGAAAAAATTGAAAAAAATGTTTTGATATTTTGACGATTTTGACAAGAATATGAACATCCAAAACAAAAATTAAAATAAACTTTGAAAAACGTCTAGCAAGTCAGAGAAACGCACAAATGCATAAGTGAAAAATAACGCAAACCTAAAAAAAATGGAGCAGCAAAGGGGAGGCCCCGTGTTTCTCAGCGACTCTTTGAGCGTCACCCGATCTTTGAAAAACAGAAAAAGAGTAGCGTGACAGAGAGATGCAGAGGAAGCAAGACTGCGCACACCTCGGAGAGTTTTGTGCAAAGGATAATTTGGATAAGAGAGGAAGAAGGGAAAAGTGGCAGATTGCTGAGAAAATGCATTCTAGCTTTTCTCTGGATACCCAGCCGCATATAATGTCTTTCACTTGCGGAGATCTGAACTTTTGTCTAAAACAGAACATCTCATTTTGTCTGAAGTGCAGGCTGTTCTGAAGGATTTGATTTACTTTGCGCTTTAGTTGGCTGACGTAAACCTTGCAGTTGGAAGCAAAGTAAATCCAATAAAACGAGAAGAATGAAAAACTTTAATGTTTTCAAAAACTTGAAGGAATTGTGTTTTCTTTCATATTAAAAATGGTTTTTAAAAAACAACGGAAAACTGTAGATGCAATCCTATAAATAAAAAAAACAAATCATGAATTAAAACAAAGAACACTTCAAAATTGTTCCAACAAACACCCACGCAACCTAGCTCTGAAATACGTTTTTTTATGAACTTCAAATAACGTTTGCACATTGGCTCCAAACTAAATTACAAAATGAGTTTTGAAGTCTTCAATGAACTACACTCAACCATATTTAGGAAAATACTTATTTTAATTTACTTGAAAAAATTAAGTCGAATAAAAAAGATTCATACAAACATTTTTATCAAATGAGATGAAAGACAAAGTTTATAACCTAAATGCAGATTTAGTCATGAGCAACTTGTTATTTAGCAGATTAACATCAATTGAATTTATAATTTGTTGGAATTCTTTTAAACTGCAATTTCAAAATTAAATAAATGACGTTTTATAGTTTTATGTTTCTGAAATAAATACAGCATAAGTTATATTCAATTCAGATGTTATAATTTATTATTGAAAACTCTTCCGAATATTTGATTGTCCAACATTTGATTAATTGATTTGAACTGCAAAGTTTCGGTTCCTTTGTTAGCCTTGCTTGAGTTGCAGGACAGCCTGTCGCAAGAAAATTCTTCAAATGTGTTAAAATGGAACTTTAACAATTCTAATTTGGTAATAGTAAAAATAAAATGTTTTTTTTTAAATGCAGTTTCGATATCAAAAACATTTATATATCATGAAAACAATACTTAACCCAAGTATAATTTTACGTCTTTTTTTCCTGAAAAAGACAATATTCTTAAAAAATTCCAAGTTTGCAATTTCAAACGAAATGAATTTATGTTTGAAAAAAACTTTTTCCAACATTTTTTATTCCAATTTTTTCCTGAATGCTTACAAAAACGCCAAGAAAAGTACCGCTGACGTATTTTTAGTCAAGAATTAGGCACACTCAAGTGCACTCAGCATCATTTTCAAACTATTTTTTTCAGTGTTTTTGTTAGATAGTTTTTTGTCATTTTAAAGTTTATTATTTTTTTCAATTTTCAGTGATTTTACTATGTATCATATGCTGCCTTATGCTTACCGACCACAGGCCAATTACACTAGAACGCAGCACGGCGAATTTCAAAATACTGTTGAGGCATTAGTCAATAAAGTTAGTTATTTTATAACTCTTCTTGTATATAAATTATATTTTAGATTTTACGGGAAACAGAAATTGTAGACGCAGAAAGCATTAATGGACGAAAACTTTTTAATTCTGTTGATACTTTTTTTTCATATGGGTTTGTTAGCTCTTTCCTTAACAACAGCTAGTGTGATTTTTTTTTGAAAATTTGCAGGCTTTTAACAGCCGATGGTGCGTACTGGAAATGCATAAGAAATTTTTTACCTCGAGCTGAACAGAACATGTTAATTGCTGAATGCGGTCACGCCAATAGCCGCTTTCTTTCAATTGGGTGGTTAAAGAGCTCATTTAACAAAGGCACACTTCATTTTACGCTTTTAGCTTTGAACAATGAAATTAACAAGTAGAACACTTTTTTGTTTTTGTGCTGCTATTTTTCTGTTTCAGAATATATTTATCCCAATACTATCACACTAATTCATGTATTCGTAATTCGGGGCTTCTTGAATCAGTCACGGAGTACATCGGAGAACTTCAGCCTATTCAATTTGCTTTTTATGTAAGTGATCTATTTTGAATAACCGACAAATAACATTAGATTTGTTTTACAGAGTACTAGGCAACTACGCGCTGAACCTGCCCAAGCTGCAGTCATTGCCGCTAGTTCTGTTCAGTTATCGTCGCGTGACGCAGCACGCCAGCGGAAACTTACTGAAAAAGAAGCATCAAGTGATACTGTCCCAAACAATATTCCGACTGAAATACCACCAATTATATCTGAAGCTATCGATCAAGATGCTCTCCTTGGAGATCTTATCAGAAACCGACACAATCGACTTAACACTGAAATGTACGACTTGCAACATCAAAATGAAGGAGAAACGGAAACCAATCATCTTCTTTGTGCAGACATTGAGGAAAAACTAGAAGATGTGATGACAAAGAAAATGTCCTGTGGAAACATAGAAATGATAAACCCAGATGGAATAGAACAAATCTTAGCAAGTTTTGAACCAAAGGAAGATATTTTTCAGGCGTACAAGCTTGCTGATGGCGAATATCAGTAAATACTCTGAAATTTTCTTTGAGAAATTAATGTTTTAGAATGAGCCAAGGAGACACTTTACACTTTGCTATAAACGTGTTTGAGAAATCATCGGAAAAAATAATAGAAACTTTCAAAGTTCTCGAAGGATTTCACTCAGACGAAGTACAACTGCGCTATTTTGTCATGACAAATTATAATGTATATATATTTAAATACCGTTCACACAATCATGATGCTCCGTCTTCAAAGCCAACTAACATTTCTTCAGAAGGTTTTTTTATCCCTCTTGTGCGAATGCCACACGACCGCATAAAAACAATAAAAGCAAGTTATTTAAAATTTGAGCCAGAAAAAAAAAACTTTACTTTTTTCAGATAAGTATTGAGAATTTATCTTTCGTCATTGAAGCAAATGAGTTAGGTTTTGCACACTTTATTCAAAACGAAGAGCATGATGACCGTACGTGTTTTTTTTATGCTGCAGCTATGGGTGGTTCAGAGTGTGGAGCTCATATGATCACTTCGCTTATAAATGTGAGTGTTTCACATTCTCAGCTAGTTGGAAAAGTGAAGTTTTTCGGTTGTTGAGCACAGCAGTCGTTCAATCGCAAATCATGTTGAAATTGATGAACATATTGGATACATGTGCATGCTTCAACCGAACCTGGAAAAGCAAATCTCTTGTTCAATAAATATTCGTGGAGCAACATTTTGTTTTTGGTTGGAGCAATCTGCTGCCGATCGGCTGCAAGCCGTTACTTCCATCTCCGGATATTTGTTTAAAACAAACATAAACTCATGGATGAAAAACTCCGAGGAGCCAGAACACAAATTTTGCATGATTTTAGAAAGCAAGTTCTACGTTTTTGAAGATTTTCATTGCACAAAAGAGAACATGGTTGTTGATATGCAGTGCGTGGAATTTTGTATTTCTTAAAAAGCGGACTTTTCAGGTCTTGTGTTCTTCTTACTTCCGGTAGACACAATTTCCAGCTCAAAACACCCGAAGGAAGTTTTGAGTTTGAATGCGGTACAATTGAGGAGTGTGCAGAATGGACCAAAATTCTCACAACTCTAATTGAGAATCAGGTCGCCGAACCATACAAAACACCGTGTCTTGCAGTTGTGACAGAGAAGCACATTGTGTTTGTTCAGGAAGGAGAAAAATTTTGGACGGATGGTTTTCTTCGTCTTTTAAATATTACAAGTGATAAAAAACTGAAAAAGGCAATAATTGTAAAACCTCCGGATAATCAGGAACATTTTTTTGTTAATCGATCACCTGCGCTCTGCTTAATCACTGATGATAATACAGTTCATTTCTTATTTGTTCGTTTCATCAAAGAACTGGAGCGTTTTTCATCTCTTATAAATGACGTACTTGGTCTCACATTAGAAATTTTTGACGAGAAAATGTTTAACGTGAGTAAATTCAGATTCGGGTTTTAGATTTAACTTTAAATTAAAAAAAATTCAGGAACCAATGGCTAAAGTTATTCACACTACGTGTTGCTCAACGAAAAACTTGTGGCCAACTTAATTCTAAAAAACGTCTCCTAAAATTTCAGAGCAGTTTCGGGTTATTTTTCCATTCAATTACATTTTGTTGCTTGGAAAAATTTTTTGTTGATACTAGGAAGACAATTTTTACACCGTAAATATAAATTTGGAAGCAAACTTTAAAAGAATGAATGAAAACATTATTGTCAAAAACACAGATTAAATTTACTTTCTTAAAATTTTATTTACGGTGAAAATCTTGCTAGCATTAAACAGTATACCGTTTGATTGTCACCGGTTTCTTGATACATTTCAAAACTATTCTCATATTTTATAGTTGCATGATATGTTGTCACACATTTCGACAGTTTTTTAAGTACCTTTATAATCAATTGTCGTTTGAAATAAAGTTTGCTAAAATTATCTAGATTGGGAAAAATTGTAATCTTTTCAAGCAAAAAACTACTGGAAAGTTTTGTTATTATGAAAAACCGCATTTTGTCTTTTTCACGGCGCCCCAAACAGATTTTTTCCTGTTTTTTTTTCATAAAAATATCATCAAAACACGGAAAAAGTTTTAAAATTCAGAAAATTCGAGCGGAAAAACCTTCGAAATGGAAGAAAGTTCGGTTTCCAGTGCAGAACCCTTTTCGGGGAATAAAAAATTCTAATTACATCCCAAATCATGGATTCCGTTTTAAATCCATCCAAAACCCGTTTCTCATTATGTTTCGACATGAAATTTTGGCAAAAAACTGTTTTTTCTTAATTTTTCAATTTTCAGAAAAACGAAATTGGTTAGATTTGAACTGATTGAACTTATAGCGTTATAATTCTCTCATTTTTAAACAAAATTAGCAGTTTGAGGTTTCAAAATGACTACAAGAACATTGCGCAAAACCAACTTTGTATGAAAAATCAGTGCAAAGCCGCTGCTCGCGAAACGCGCCAGCGGTCGGTGATGGCGTGTTCATCGATTTTCAAGCACCGAGAGTTCGCCTGCCGCACCGCGATTGGAAGTTCGAGGTGCCGTGCCTTTTGCTAAATAATTAACTTTTTTTGTTGAAAATGTAGTTTCATGTGCTTTCGAACTTATTTTCAAAAAATTCCAGTGTTTCTCTTAAAAAAAGTTCCTTTCGAAAATCTTCAACTTGTAATTAATAATCAGTAATTTTAATTACGCGATCTGTTTTGTCCCATTCCATCATCCACCTGCAACTCATTTTTTTTTGTTTTTTCCACAAGTATTTGAAAATTGATTTTGCTACTTTACCACAAAACTTTGATATCCTTCAAGAAATGCTCTATATGTTTTGTGTCAATTCCGGCTGAATTACTAAAAATATTGAGCAGAGATTTTAAAATTTCCAATTGGACTTTAATGATATTTTATTTGTATGTTAGTTTTACTACTCACAGAAAATTTTTTCACATACTTGATAAAATTATGCTAACACAATTTGTCGTTAATTTTTATTAATTTTTATATTTTTTTTAAGAGTTTTAAAAAAATGTTTAGAATACAAAGATTAAAATAATTGTTTAATAGAAAATTGTGTCAATGTAAGCAAGTTTTTAGATCCGTTTCACATATTTGTTAGAAAGCGATAACGCACGGAAAAACCGGTAGTTTTTATATCGAAGCTTTTTTGACCAACAAAAATATAATGTTCACCGTCTAAATCTTCAACTTTGCAAGTTCTTCTTGATTTCGAGTTTTTTCTAATGGCACCAGTATAAAAACAGCTTCACCTTCCTAATCGCTACATTTTCCTTTTTGCGATGTCTACGCTAGGCTACATTGGCACAGGAGTATGCTTACTCGGCGTATTTTCCGCTATCTGCTCTATTGGACATATTGTTCAGGACATCAACAACCTGCGTTCTGAAGTTGAAGGACGCGTGGATGAATTTAAAGTTCTTGCTGATGACACTTGGAATCGATTGTTAATCCTACAGTCTCCTACTGGAAAATCTGCAAACTCAGTCCCATCAGCTTTCCGACAGAAAAGATTTGTTTACCCGGGTATGTGCAACTGCGACAATAATTCTCAAGGATGTCCAGCCGGACCACCAGGACCTCCAGGACTTCCTGGAAAACGAGGAGATGAAGGGCACGCCGGAGAACAAGGACAGAAGGGAGCCAGTGGCATTTCTCTTGCAGTTACTCATGATATACCAGGAGGATGCATAAAATGTCCAGAAGGACCAGTTGGACCACCAGGACCAGATGGTTCAGTTGGAGAAAAAGGATTCCCAGGACCTCAAGGTCCAATCGGACCTTCAGGAGATGATGGTAATGCAGGTCAGGAAGGCTCCATAGGAAATGAGGGAGAGGAAGGACCAAAAGGATTTGATGGAGCTGATGGGCCTGATGGGCAGCCTGGAACAACGTACTTCCCGGGACAACCAGGGCAGCCAGGAGAACCAGGATGGCTTGGAGAACAGGGATTGCCCGGACAACATGGAGAACCAGGAAAAGATGGAGAGCAAGGACCACCAGGTTCTCCCGGGTCTACAGGAAATCCAGGCCATGATGCATTCCCTGGAATTCAAGGTCAATCTGGAAAACCAGGAAACCCAGGTAATTGTTGTTTTTTTTTGAAAATTTAATATTCTTTATTTAGGAAAAGATGCCAACTACTGCCCATGCCCAAACCGCCAATCCGATAATTCTCTACCTCAATCTTATAAGAGCTCTACACCAAAACCAGTACCCCATACTTCTGCAACATCTGCTATACCACAGCGCATCCCTTCCTTGCCATCATCAGCCACCACTAACGCTCCTGCTCAGCCACCAAGTTCTGATAAATCGGGAAACACAGATTATACATCGCCATTGGATTCATCAAATTCTCCTCCAAGCTACCCGTCTCCAGCCTACACGCCGGAAAGCTCTCCAGCGCCACTTGACCAATCGCAAGGTTATCCATCTCAAAGCTATCAAACGGTGCCAGCTCCTTCCCCTTCCTCGTACCCGTCCGCCGCAATTCCTTCAACTTCTAATTACTATCAATCTGGGCAGGCACAAGGCCAAACGTATGATGCCCCATCCCCACCACAAACTGGCTCATATCAAAGACGTTGGTAAAATCCTCTTATCAAATTTTTATACTATTTGTAAAAATAAAATTATCTTACAAGTTCTTAAAACAGAGAAAAAATTATTTATATTCATTTTTGTGCAAAAGAAGTTTATTATTACGATGAGTTCTTAGATAAAACGTGCAAGACATGTACAGAACTGTTATTGGACAGTCTAATTGAAGGTTTTCCACGAGGAGGAGTCAGCTTCAATTGAGGAACGTTTCGTTCCTTAAATTTTAAAAACAGGTTGAAACACAAAGTTGGAACTTACAGACGACTTGACTTTAACTACGAATGCTCGTCGTCTTTTATCAGACCGAATTGGTCTTGTGTAACGATAAAGGGAAAGCAAACGCTCAGAGGTAGACAAAGATTGCTCCAACATTAAAATTACTTGAGCCCACTGAAAAATTGGCTGTGCTTTTCTAGAAAAAAAATTATACCTGTCGTTTCCATTCTTTCTCTGTTTCTGCAATTTTTTCGTAGGTTCTAGTCATCATTGCAATAAGAAGGTTTAGAAGCATAACAGTAACAATCAATTCAAAGAGGATGAAAAATACCTGTTATTAAACATTGTTCAATTAAATATTGTGAACCAGCCAAATTACTTTTGACTGTGGAGCAATGCTACTTTTACATTCGTTTAAATTTTTATATAGTGCTCCAAATTCTCCTACGCTCATGATAAACATTCTCATTACTGCTTCCCATCCATCTTCCATTATATTTTCAAATCTGAAATAAAAATAACAAATCGTTTCATCCAGGTTAGTTGCTTATTTTTCAATATATTCATCGTTTTCTGTCAAATTATTGTTGCTACGAAACATAACTTCCGCTCTTTCACATGATTTGAAAATTACGAAAAACGCTGGAAATAAGATATTTGGAAGACTATCTGAAGAAATTCAATTGACCTTGAGCAAAGCCCATTAAAAAAAATGAGTATATCAATAAAAATCTTAACATATCACGAACAATTATTTTGTACACCATGAGCACAAATGGTCCAACAAATTTCAAGCTTCTGAATAAATTTAATGTAATTATTTTAAGTTTTTTTCCGATAGACCTGCAGTAGAAAAGGAAATGAAGTGTACTCATAATGACAATACATACGACAATAAAATTTTCAAAGACTAAAAAACTAGAATCCAAATAACAACCAAACCGAAGGGGAATAGTGCATAAAACCAAGAATTGGCAACACTTATGAAGCACTTTCTCTGGAAACGCTTTCTGGAACATTTTTTGGTAAATTTAGGTTGTAATTTATATTGCTACTATTGAATTCCACCATCGGCTGACACCAGTTCGATGGGCATCAATGAAATCCTTGAATGTTCTAACGAGAACCGCTAAGAGACATAACACTTCACTTATCATTCGAAGCTGTAATACCCACTTATGAAGCATTTCTTTTCACTAACCTGCTGTGTTGGACCTGACGAATAATCCCATAAATGGCAATGATCTGGTAGGGAATGTCTGTGAAGTGATCTAGCAATTGCCAAGTGTTCACGCAAACTCAATCCAGTGCTCAACAAATTAGTAATATTTGAAATATCAGCTTCAATCACATCCGGAATTTCATACTCGCGCGTTGTCTTTAAATTATTAGCTAGCTTTGTTTCAGAAATTACTAACTATAATATGCGCGTCTCTAGTCATAAATGAAATATAAAACACTGTCAAAAAATATATGTATCCGGCCAAAGACATAAATAGTTGTTTTTTTCCAAACGTTTGCCATTTGCTTTCAAGAACTTCTTCAATGAGGCCGTCAAAAAACTCCAGATGCTCCACTTTGTCCTGTTACAAAAGCGTTCTTTTGGTGAATAAAGTAACCTGGTTTACCCCGTATACTACATTAGCAATAACAGAGTTGGGATTCAAATTTCCGTCGCTTTCCTGAATTGTATCTACATCATTAAGAGGATACGCTTGGCAAATGACAGGCCCATATCTCCATGATATGTCCATATCACATTCAAGAATAAGATCGTATATTTTTTTCTTTGCAAGTCTTGCAGCTAATGCCAATGGCGTTAGCTTCAGGTTGTTTCGAACATGAAGGTTAGCACCAAGTTCTACAGCTAACATAAGCATTTCTGGTAGATCGTGAATCACAGTAAGATGCAAAACAGTATTTCCATTGGTGTCTGGCATATTGGGGTCAGCTTTCATTGCACGCAACAATCGGAAACAATCCACTTGGTTTGTGCAGGCAGCAAACGATAATGGATACTCACCCCAATACATTTGCCTAAAATATTACTTGTTATTGATGTATAAATTTTAATCTCACCCTGAGTATTTTGTGTTTTGAACTAAATCGACCCATTCATGTTCTAATGAATCAGTTCTGGATGTCTTCTGGTCATCCGCGCAAAAAAACGAGCCGTAGCATCTTTAGCCAAAATATGTTCAACTTTCTTTAAGTATTTTCCTACCTTTGATGAACATCCGCTCCTTTTCGGCACAGAAAGTACACCATTTCCAAATCTTCGTTTACAATAGCTTGATGCAAAGGAGACAAGCCTAATAAAAATAGGGCACTTACAATTACGCTCAAGGAATACCATAATATTCTTCAGAGAGAAAAATGTCGTTTACTATTTTGGGAAAACGGTATGTCATTTGTTTGACTAACTCGTTCATGTCGGCAGTGTTTAAAAGCATGCAAACATGAAGAAGGTTTTCCCCAAGTCTTCCTTAACAAAAATTCTAAAAAATTCAAATTTTTTCAATTTATGATGAACCTCTTTGGTCCATATCCCAGACCAGTTCTCGATATTTGAAACTTCTTCTTCCTTTAATCATTCCACCGTCCAGCACTTTTAAAGCTTTCAAAAAATCACCAGACGACAACGCGTCCTGGTCAATATGTTCAAGAATATTAGGCCCACTTTTACCACGTCCTTTTTTTCTTCTCAATGCTCCGAGCAACGCATTTCTCTGTTTATTGCGAATGGTTACAAGCTGAGATATAGGTACTAGTTTTCCTTTTCCTCCATTGTATAAATATGATTTGACCTGATAAAATGTACTTATAAACCCTTCAAATTAAAAAAAATACTGCAGTGTCAAGATACTCTTCTAGAATACTATAGTCACCAGAAGATCTTGCATACTTGATCCAGGGAGATAGAATACCCCCACCTTGTTCGTCAACTAGTGAATACATAGTTGAGGGGACATCAGAGGAATTGAACGACATTTTTCAGAAAATGCAATCGTAATGCTTCCGGAAGGTTTTTCTTTTACTCTTCAGTTAGCTGTTCGCTAAGCCTCAGAATAAAAAGCTTAATTTAAAAGATGATTTGATTGTTGCAATTTAATTAAATTTATGACATGTTTTGTCTTCACTTAACTTTACAATTTTGAGGAATTGACAACATAAAACATATCAAATTAGATTTTTTTCTGATTGCGTTGTTACTACATTTTTTCAGAAAATATTCCACGAGTTTTCCAACAACTCTTGCCGATTTTCATCAGGAATTGTGCGTTGCCGCGCAAATTTGAGATCACTGCCAACGTGTGTTATTAAAAAGAAAAAGTAAAAAATACTTTATCTTATGATAATAAATTAGTTTCAAACACTTAAAATTAAGTTGTTTGTGGAAAACAGGTTGGTGCTTCCATTTTATCTTACATGCATTTTAGTTATTTTTGTTATCAACCAAAATATATATTATCAGGTACTGTTTCAATTTATGGAAACAATAAGTTGTGGTTACAATTAACAAAATAAATTACTCACAGTTATTTTCTCAGACGAAAAGTGTTTTTTCTTTCTAAGTCAAGTTTATTTCTAATGTTTGCGTTTCTGGAAAGCTTATCTATGGTTGACTGCCAAAGCAGGAATGCACTCTCGACACAGTTTGATAACTGCATCTAAGTCAACAAGCAATGTTATGAACAAAAAGAAACGTTTTCTGGCATAGAAACAAGTCTCCAAGCACTAAAGTATTCAAGATTTCACAGAAAAGCCGTCATGACAACGTGGTTTCACAAGCTTTTGTCATCAAAAGCAATTTTTTATTTATTTTATTCTTAGTTCGAAAAAAATTCTAAAAAAAAGTTCAATTTATCAAAACATAAAATTTTATTTACTGTCATTTTATTAGAAAAAAACTCGGACAACAAATATGTCACACTCTGAGTTTCGGGAATTCAAATTAGCCCATTAAAAACAAAATTAGTTCTTTCAGTATTTTACGTTATCTTGTTTTTTTATAGAACCAAGCTCACAAAGAATATTTTCAGCAGTAAATGAATGGTTTTTTTCTGTTGATAGCTATTATAATTTTGTTTCCGGCAGAAGTTATTTTGCAAAAATATGCCTACGTTTCGGTTCTGTCGTCAAATGATTTTCTTGTCCCAGCTAAAGTATTAGGTAAGTTCAAAAAAATGAAACGGAGTTACTTCTGTTTCAAAACAAAATAAATAAATAGGGAGTCTCAAATTTTATCAATGAACATCAAGTTCTTTTCGTTGGTAAATATGCTGTGGCAAAAGAAATGTTGAAGAAAGCTAAAAAATAATCAGTTTTCAGCGTACCGATTACGAAAACTAAATCCATCAATTCCGTATATAATTATTGTTACTCAAGATGTCACTAGTGACTCCATTAAACAACTTGAAAATCAAGGAGTAACTGTCCACAACGACACCAAAATCGACACACCCTATGTTGCTACGCATAAAGCAAAGAAATATCAAGTGAGAAAAATAAATGTATTTCATGTATACCTATCCTTCCAGTATACCAAAATCCGACTATGGAAAATGACTGAGTTTGACGTAATTGTTCATTTGGATCTTGATGTTCTTCCTACCCGTGATATATCATCTCTTTTTGAATGTGGTTCTTTTTGTGCAGTATTTAGACATTCGGACATGTTCAACTCTGGTGTCTTTGTATTAAAGACAAACTCAACTGTAAATTAAATACTTGGATTTTATCTAAGTGATTGTTTAGGTTTTTGAAAGTATGGAGAAAGCAGTTAAGTCAGCTGTATCTTACGATGGCGGTGATCAGGGTTTTTTAAACACATACTTCAATGAACTAAAATATTCTCCAATGTATGAGCCAACTAGAAAAGAGCGCAACTGTATTAATTTTTCTATGAAACGCTTATCCGCCAAGTTTAATTACGATATTGGAATGTACTATTTAAACAATGGTCGATTCTTATTAGATCCTGACATAATTCATTATACTATGGGGCCGACTAAACCCTGGCTATGGTGGACATATCCTTTATTTGATTTGAATTGGATTTGGTTGGATGCCAGGTAAAATTTATTTGAATTTGTTTATTATTAACTTCTGGGTGCTTTTTAGTACATTTTTAGTTTAAAAAATTCCGCCCTCATGTTGATAAATTCCGCAAATAGCGTATTTATATCCTGTGCATAACCTCGCAGATTTCGAATTTCTAAGAACCCCTGCCATTTATTTGAAAGAACACAAGTCAACAGCCCATACAAAAGTTAAAGTTTACTAAACAGAAAAAAATAACAATGATTTTTAAAAACCGGAATTGTTCAAACATGCTTGAAAGTCGGTTTTTGATTTTGGTAAATTGAATTTAATAACCAACCAGTCTTAACTTGCGGCTGCGCCTTAAAATCTATTGCATTCTCTTGGCGGTGCCACTTTTTTTTAAATTTTGCAATAACCTGTGGACAAGTTGGCTAAATACACGTAGTTCCTAGCTACAAAAAATCTTTGACTGGGACAAACTAATCAATATTTACAACAAAAAAATGTAAAATTTGAGGCAACAAATGGAAGCAGGTTCTAACACTGAGCTTGATGCCTGCATTACCCTAGCTGCTACAAACTTCGGATTAATATTGATCCTGTATTTTTTCAAAATAGTAAGTAAGAATTTTCATAGTCACGCATATGTTTTTTTACAGTTGCTCGAAATTTTACCTATCAGGTTTGGTATACATTCGCCTACCAACATGGAAGCATACAGTGTTGTTCACGGGTTTTTGTTACTATCAATGTATCTCTCATTCAAATTATTGCCTCCAGATACAAGCCCTATTCCAGCTTGGGTTTTTTTTTCATCAAATACAGTAATCGACAATTTTTTTCAATTTGTTTTCTTTTAATTTCAGGCTTGGACCACGGTAATCCTTACTCATTTGTATTCTCGAATACGATCAGGAGTTAGCACAAAAGTGAAAACTATGTTTTTCTGTGTTTTTCTTACAATCTTATGTCAAGCATTCTTTTGGTGCATTATATTTCAAATAACTCGTTTTAGCACTCGAGTTGTTACTGCTTTAGTTTTTCTTCTTACCCAACAACTGGTCATTGGAACATTCATTCGAAAGACAATTATTGTAAATTTTTCTCAGTGTAAAAATAAATATCGTGTTCTTGAAAATAATTATTTAGGATGAATATATTACTACAAAAATTGTATTTATTAAAAAAATTATAATTTCAAAAAAATAAAACGTTTGTTTAAAGTTTTTTTAATTGTTTCTGGATTTTCCATTCACGCAAAGTTTTCTAACTTGTCTTTTTTATTTTGTTGTGAAGAAAATATTGCTTTATCAAAACCTCGAAAACCGATCAATAGTGATGTATTTTGCTGCTTGCATTAGTTATCTTAATTATTTTTGAGTTTGTAATTTTAAAAGAAAAACTAATTTGAACCAATTTGACACTTTACGTGTTTTTGTTCTAAAACAGTTTTACAGAATCCTATTACCAGATTCAAACGAAGTGGCGATGTCCGCAATTGGGCGCCCGATGGGTCCCGTTGGGGAGTCGGGTACAAAATTCATTTTTCCGATGGCGCGAAAAAATATTTTCGAAAAACACACGGTGAAAAGTGCAAATGTTTTTCGCGCCAGTAATACTGTACCCGATTCCCCAACGGGACCCGCCGTGACACCGAATTGCGGACTTCGCCACTTCGTTTGAATCTGGTAATACCAGGTTGAGCCAATGAATATCACAAACCTTTGGTGGTTCCAACTACACAAATACGCCGTTATTGAATACACGATTTGAACAGTATACCAAGATTGGGCTCTTTCACAGGCCAACATAAACCTTTTTCCAAATGTTGAAAGTTCGATTTTTTTTTTGCGCTATTAATATTGTGCCCAGTTTCGCAACAAGTTTCTTACCTCAAAAAACTGCACACAAAAAATGAAAATGCAAACAGATGAAAAAATTATTAAAGATATAAAATCGGTTATCGTAAAAATGAATAATGATGATGCTTGTCGTCGAAGAAGTCAATACTCAAACAACCTACTAATTGCATTTTTCTTTTAAATGGGATTTTTCTTGGCAGAATTATATCTACAATTGTCAGCCAAAAGTATCAAAAAAACATAAAGTGACAGCCAATTTGGGTATTCATAAAAGAGTCAAATGAGTTTAATAAATCATTAGCGAGACCTTCTGTGTGCTGTCTTGAATACAAAACATTTGATGGTTTTTCACTGAGTATTGTTTTTTTCAAAACAAAATATTCAAAACGAAAAGCTACCCTGCTGAATTCTTACAATTGAAAATGAATCTTTCAAATAAATATTTTTTTTATCATCTTCATGTTTCTATTTTTCTCCCAATAGCTATTTCGTTTTTAAAAAAAACATTGCTTTTGAAATGGCTGTTTCAGTATTTCACATCATTTGCGTTAACCGTTGTTAAAACATTTCTGCATTGTAAAAAATGTCCCATGAACTTCCGAATGAAAAATGAAATAAATTTGAACTTAAGAAATACAGAGAAAAGACAAATTGCGTGTGCTGTTGTAACCGAATACTGCAGAAAGATATCATTCATGACAACAAGAGATTTTCTTTCACTTTCAAATTTAAAATATATCACCAAACCTTAATTTTTTCTAAAAAAAAACGTTATGTTCATTTTGTTTCATTCATATATTTTATAAGTTCATCTTAGCACATATGTGACTTCAACTATCAGCCAAATTTGACTTCTGTATTTTCTTGATTTATGATAAACATAGTTTTTAAAAAAGTTTGAGTTTTTTGAGAACAAAGACTAGACAAAGAAGTTGAGCCTTAGGCCTACTTTTCTCAAACTAGTTGATAATTGTATTTGGAAGTCCATTGAAAAGAAGCGAAGCTAGATGAGATACTCAGCCAAATTAGTTGCACCAGAACTCGATGTGAAACTTCTATCCCAACGTCTTAACTTCAATTCAATTTGTTTTACAAGATTACTGTATATTTCAATTGTCAATTTAGTTTCTCTTGAAAGAAACTTGCTTTGTTTAAGTTACTTTTGTTTCGACCCAATGTTCACAACTAATCTAAAAAGCTCTACTGTCCCTCTCTTGACAAAAAGCAAACTATTCTCTTTCAATGGATATCTTCTGCTTCAAAAAAAGAACAAACGCCGCTAATGGAGTAATGACTTTTAATGACCACTCGGATTCAGAAAGGCTTCGAACAGTATTATTGGGTCTTTTATTCGGCTCACTTTTATGACCATTCTCTTCTGTCCCTGTTTTTTGCCAGGAAGCATTTCGTTATGCCGCAAAATTGAATTCTATAATTTTTAGCAAGTTTTATTATTATTTCAGGTAATCTAATCTAACTTTGAGATTCTTTCTGATTGATTTCTTTTGATTATTATGTTTGAAATCTAATTGTTTTGTCTTAGGAGTTTTTGTAATGAAAGAGCAGTTCACACAAAAAGCAGAGTTGTTCTGTCTCATTTTTCAAAATGGGTTAGTAGAATGAGTATGGATTAGTTTCATATGTGCACGTATTGAAGCAAGTTGATAGCTCTTCTAGAGTATCATTGTTTTATATCATTTTATCAAAACAGTAAGCAATAGCCCTATGTTATCTACTTTTTTGCTCAGTTTTTGTAAGCTACACAATGAGACATTAGAAAAACATCAAGACTTGCTTCCAAATTTTTGAATAGTTGTTGAAATTCCGTCAAAATTTTGAGATTACTGTAATCCAAACAGCTGGATCGAGTCTGATGATAATAATTAGCTATTTATTGAACAAGAAGTGAAAAGTGTTTTAGAACCTCCTGATATCCAGCCACGAAGAATGCAGTGCGTCCGTTGTATCAAGCTACCTCTGGAGCCCCGTTTTACTCAGTTTTTAAATCAAATTCCTTGCAGTCAGTTTTTGCCAAATGCTTTTCTTTTCATAATCTTTTCATACTAAAACTATAGGACGAACATTAGAATTTATGAACGTATATATGACTAACTTGAGAAGCTATGTTCTATTACAAATCTTTTTCATTTTCCCAACTTTTACAGACAGTTCTTTCTCAATTGAAAACCTTGTCATGATTTATGCAACATGAAAGGCTAACCTAAAAGTTTACATCAGCCTCTGGAAGAGTATACCGTTGTCTTGAACATAAAGGGAAACACATATTTTACTACGTCAAGTCAAATTTAGCGCAACCACTCAGGGGCGTCTCCGACCGAGCCAGGCTTGCCGACGGGGCTTTATGGGTTGCTTGGTGTGCTGGTGTGGGTTCAACAAACCTTATAATCTATCCACTTTTTTGTGGCCTTTTGACCCACTTATTTGTATGTTCGATTTGAATCTGAAGAGCATTCACTATTTTTCAAAAAGCGTAGTACAAAGTGTACAAAACATACAACTCGTTGCTTTCATTAGCTCTTTGCAATTTCAGTGTACACTTCTATCAACACTTTCAATCTTTTCCGAACAGAAGATTTAACACCTAGTTTTCTAAGCAAAAGAAAGAATTTTGAAAATGTGAAGTAGGTTTTCTACAATTTTTTTTCATACAAAATCACGTGTTCCACAGTTTGGAAATTTTTATGAAAGCCTACTCCAATCTTGTACCACCTTCGGTGAAACTCTTTCTTCCAAACATCAAATATTTTTTGTGAATAATGAAACGTCCTTAACAGCCACCTTGATGATTGAGCAACTTTTACTGGCTGTCATCTCTTTTTATGTGTTTTGATAACGTTTCTTCAAAACACTTGCTATTTTTCATTTTCTCATTCACAATGCAATGAGAATGTGATCATCGTCCCGTCAAAGTTTAGGTGAAGAGATAGATAGACAACAGCAGTTATCTCTCAATCCATTCTTACCGATGCACAATATTAAAATTGATTTTATCGCAAAAACACAGAAATAATTTATTTTTAACTTCACAGTAGAATGCCGAACGTCTTCAAAAGTTTTGCAAGTCACTGGGGGATATGACAATGAGTTGACTTCTTTGAGCTGGCATCTTGCCCAACAGAATTATTAGTTGTTTGTTGTGCGTTTGATGAGATGGTTCTAGTGACTGCCGAAACTTTCAATATGTTAGATTCCACTCTAGGGTGTTAACAGTGTTGAAACGCTTCTACTACTTATTTCAACAACAAAACGATTCAAAACTCAATCAGTTAAATTTTCAGTAACCTTTCATTAGAAGCAAAAATAAATTAAATTTCTTAATACATTCAAAATGTAGGAAACAGTAGCAACATAAAGTTTATGCAATTAACATTTTTGTCTGATTTATAATTTATTTTCAAAAATTAGTGGTTTTTGGGGGAACTGTATAGTCTTAAGAGCGTTTTTTAAATGAATAATCTACATAGAAACACTAGGACTGTCATGAAAAATATTCTTGAAAGCTAATTTAATTTTTGTTTTTCCAACTTCTGTGAATATCACCAGATGTACCTGTTTTAAAATGAAATAATTCATACTTGAAATAGTGTTTCATGTATTCATTTGAACTGTTGTGAATATTTTCGAAACTTAGAAAAAAAACTCATTATTACCTAGCTTCCTCCAACGGTTTTTTTGAAAAACCAATGTACCACTATGTGAGTATTTACCTGTTTTTTAAAAGTTTCTTCATAAAATCATTGTTTTCATGCCTTTTGCATGTAATACCATATCTTTTTTTTAAAAGAAGAGCAGATTTTGACAGCAAAAAATTATCGAAAGTGTTTTTTAAATTTATTTTTTAACGTTTTACAGTAACTCGAGTTTTTTTGAAAACGCCGTAAATTGTTCCATTTCGCATCAATCTTTCACTGTTTTCTTGGCCAATCTGCTTCTATACACCATTTTTCATAGTGTTGACTTCATTCATCAATTACACAAAATGTCTTGCTCTTCTTTTTTTGGCCGTAAAGTGACGAAATATAGTAGAGAGAAATGTAAAGCTTTAGGTTATGAAGGACAGGAGAAAAGAATGAGATTGAAAAAAAGACAACGGTTCAGATCTCGCAAACGAAAACTATCAAAGTTTCTATTGTTGTCTCATTGGAACTGTTTTGCTATCATTTTTTCAGTAGCAGAAAAACATTGAAACTCAATTTCAATTTCCACATACCCATTATTTGACTCTCTGTTTCATTTCCACCGTAATTTCCGTTTTCTCTTTCTTGCTTCGCTCCTACGTTAGTTTTAGAAAGGGTCGTTTAGTCAAAATGCATTTAAAAATATAAAGATTTGATGTCTAGTATTTTCTGTATCTATGACAATCTAAATAATTATGGACAAACATAAAAGAAAGCTTCATTTGCTGAGCTCTTGCACATGTATTCCTTTTCGAAGACATTTTTGTATTTAAACATCGTGTTTCATTCTTCCTTACTGTTGTTTCAATTTGTTTTATCATGTATTTTTTTAGACTGAAATACCGTTTTCTCACTTGGTGTACCGAAACAAAACCAAAATTTTGATAACTGGAATCAATCGGTAAGTCGAATAGATTTTTTTTTGTTTGCGAATGATGCTCTGGAAACTTACTGTCATATCTTTAAAGTTACTATGGAAAACTTATCAGACCCCGCTACTCCTTTCAATCCCTACTTTTTTTCAACTAAAAATGTTACAAAATAATATTTATGTATATAGTTTTTTAGAAAATATTAGACAACAATATATTTTAATCGAAGGTAGCTATCTGAATTCAATAATTATCTTATTTAACGTTTCCAGAGCATTGTTCTAGATGTTAACATTTTGGCTAATTTACTTTTGAATACCTGCGTTATTTACTTATGTTTTCCTTTTATCATAAGAAAAATTCTTGTTTTGTTTAAGGACAGTTTGAATTGCTTAATTTTTTTGTTCCGCAAAAAGTTAATATACTTTCATATAATCAAATGATTTTTAATGTTTCTTACAATATAGCGTTCTTTATTAAAAAGGGGTAAAGAAAAGGTTCGATGCATATTGTATGTACATGTCATATCATATTTGGCACTTATTTTTGTTTCAAAATTTTTTTTTGTTATGCCTTGTCCAGAGTACCTCTATAGAGGTGCGTCGAGTGACAAGATTTCGTAGAAATCGTAGAGGTCATTGAGGCAGCTATTTCCTAGAGGTCCGAAGAACACCGCCACGTAAAGTTGCACTAAAATACGTACGGTAAACAACGACGCATACCGTATTTTCGTGCAATATTACGTGGCGGTGTTCTGCGGACCTCTACGACGATCTCTACGAAATCTTGTCACTTTGGAAACCTCGACGCACCTCTATAGAGTTACTGTGGACAAGGCATTAGCAGACAAGAAACGAGAGGTGAAAATTAGACCTAGCTACAAAAATTCTGTCAAAAAAAGAGCCCTACAACTCCCAAACGACTGCTCATGCACATTAAATACCTCCTTTGGCCTTTTAGAAGTTGTGAATGCTGCGCAATTTCAGTACTTGAAATTTTTTTCAAGCGCCCCGTGCGCACTTTTTCGCGTACACCATGAAATACCAGCAGATAGAGTTGATTATTTTTTGATCTACTCCAGCTAAATCCGGCGCAGCTGCATGAACAGGCTGGTGAACCAATTTCTTCAAAATTCAACAATTGCTTCTATTTACATTGCATAGCATCCACACATCGTCTGAAAAAAGTACCGCGCGACGTGTCTTCACAAACTCTTAGAGGTGTCGGTACATAGGTTTCTGCAAATTTAAAAAGAATACGACCATACAAATTGCGAACTTGGGCTTTTTTCAAACATTTCGTGGTGAGACCTTTTTTTATGTTTTACTGCCTTCCGAAACCGTTTTGCAAACTCTCAGTTCTTGCACATATTGTTGCAATACTAAACTTCAAAAAACATCGTAAAATGTAGAAAAATATAAGAAGACTTCATTTGACACGTAGGAGTACTATTTGCACTTCAAACGCTAATTGATGGCCTTTAGTCAAAACGGAGGAAATTTGAGAAATTTGAAACCAGTGCTCTAACGGTTCCATTTTATTTGCATATGAAATGTTTTTGACTGCATTATACTTTAAAAAATCAATATGGTAGCAATTCTGTAGGATATCAGTTTTCATTATTGGCCAGAAAATGATTCTTACTTTCTTTTAGGTACAACAAAGAATTGTAATATTCAATTTTGATAGAACAGTTCCATCGTAAAAATAAAACAAATCTTCTGCTCCAATTTTTTTTGGGAGCACGAGCGTTGTTTTCCAATTTTCAAAAGCTCTATCAATTTGGTGCTGCATAAAGTTGGCAGCGTTCTGCAACTCTCTTGCTCCGCCTTTTCCCAGACACTACCCTCTCTATGCAGAGAAAGAGACAACAGACGACTCACTAGCTGCCACATCTTCGTCTTTTTACTGAATTATCTTTTTCCATCTTCAAAATATTATAACAATATTCAATTTTACTCAGGAGCACTGTGTTCTGCTAACTGCCAATGAGTTACAAACTTTAAACATATGTCACTGACCACAAGTCGATCCGCTCAGTTTGAACCTTCACTCAATTCTAATCGGAACTGTTTTCCCAGTTCATCAGCTCATTCGTTAGCAACGTTGAACAATAATCAACACATCCCTTGTCCACCACCGTCTTTTGAACCCATTCGTGAAACAACACCACTTACAAACGGAGGTTCGAGATACAAAAAAATATCTGTGCCAGTTCCCGATCCAACCCGACGTCTCCGCCAGTCAATCCCACCAACGTATTCCTCATTTCCGGTCAGTTTTTTTTATTGCTGCTCGAGTCCCATTAGCAATGAAATTCAAAAAAACAGCTGAAAGATCAATTGCAGTCGTTCTTTTTTGAATGCATTCGACTACTTAATCTCATTTTTGCTATAATTGACATTGTTTTTCCTATTTTGGGCATTTTTTTTAGTAAACGTTCAACACTGAAGTTTATATTAACCTGAACTGTTATGCAAATGTTTTTTTGAGTTTTGACAAGGTGTTTTTTTGGAAATTTTATTAGAACAATAACTTTTGAAAGCAATTTCAGATTGTTTGAAAATAACAGTTTTACTCTAAAACTAAACCAAATGCCACTATGTAAAAGCCACTATGTTGCTTTTCATACTCAATCGAAAACTTTTGAAAATTTAGAGAAAATACATATTCATATATTATGAAGTCAAAAAACATCTCAAATATAAGGGAAAACAAGCCAAATTTCTGTTTGGTTATTTTCAAGCAACATAAAAATTTAATTATTTATTGTAATGTAATTTTTCAAGTAAACAATGCGGGGTTTTTTGTTTGATTTAATTCAAATATTTTACTTAGAAAAAACGTATTGTATGTATAATTATAAATGTATTATGTTAATTAAATCTTTTATTTACTGCCACAATTACTTTTTTCTGTTTCTTTCAGTTTTGCCAACGCTTGACAGGAACGTAAAAATTTATTTATCCTAGTGCTCATGCATTTTTTATTAGATAGAGAAACATAGACGCAGAACTATTCAGTAACAACTAAAAAACTTAATTTGAATTTTCTGTGGTTTTTATACGTTTCGGTTTTAAATTCAAAAGTAGAAAGCATTTATAAACATCAAGCTCCTGCACGCATACTTTCTTAGTTTTGTGAAAACCAGTTTTTTGAAATATGAGAAGAAAGCATGAAAGTTTTTGCTACAAAAGATCTGTCTTGTGAAAAGTGTTCACAATATAAAATACGGGACAACAGCACAAACATGTTTGAGACACATTGCTGCCCGTCAAGATTTTTCAAAGCGATCAAATGAAAATCTCAAGGGAGCCTCTCTGGTTTGGTATTAGTCCGCTCGTTTTAGTGCAGGCAAATTCTCAAAGCAAACAGGGTCAGAAAACTATATATATATATATAAATGGCAATTGGCTAAACAGAAAAAAACAAATTTGAGCATTTTATTTTTAAATTTTATTTTATAGTTTTTCAAATCGTTATTTTTTCGCTAAGAAACAACATGAAACATTTCAATAACATGTGCACAATTTTCACAGTGTTTTTAGTTGGCGTTTTCTTCATCTTTCTGTTTCTTTTAGTGTGCAAACTCTGTGACTATGAAAATTGCATATCCTTAAGTCCCGCAACATGGTGAAGTGATTATGCAGAAGTACTTTAGTTTGGAGTGTGAAGCATAAACAAGTAGGTCAAGACTACTTGACATTGGCGAAGAGTTGGTATCTCACTTTTCATATTTTGGTTTACCACATGTTTTTCTATATTCACACTCCTGAAAACAATTTTTGAGACCTTAACAAATTTCTGTAAATTTCTACTAAACCACAATAAAATGTGCAACAACAAAAAACCCAACGTCTCCAGTATTTGAATTTTAGTAACATTAACATATTGTTTGTAAATCGTTTTCTACTAAGATAATGTAAAAAAAGTTGAATAGGGACAACTGAAGCAAACAATAGACAATTGAAAAGTGCAACTTCTGCAAAACTATGTTTTCTTTGACTTGACTTCACATTTATGTGTGAAAGGTCGACTGAAATATTCACTAGACTTATTTTATTGCAAAAACGATCATTTTGCATCTGGAAAGTCAAGAATGAATTACTATGTGGGTTACTGATTCGTGTTCTGAGTCGCAGTTACAATCAGAAGGTTCTTTTGAAGAAGAAGAGGTAAGCAATTTCGGATAAAAACGTTTGTCTAAGAAAAATTAGTTGTACGCCTACCATTTTCCGCAAAAAAATAGACTTTCCAAATTTTATTTAAAAAATAGTAAAACTAATAAAAGTATAAAGTAGCTGTTTTGTTGAAGCTGGTTCCAATAAACGTCGAAGTATAGTGTAATAACACTATTTTTACGGAAGTTCGCCTATTTACCTCTATTGTGGTGCCTGGATTACACGAGTTTAGAGAAGCGGAACCAGCTTTTTTGAAAAACAAATATTTTGTTGAATAGTCAACATCTCTTTTTTGTTTTTTTTAGTTTGTGGTTTATCAAACTTATATATTAGTATGCTTTCAATTTTTCACAAGTTTTTGCAATGAGAAAGAATCATACTTTTTTAATTAAAGAAAACGTTTCTGACATTTTTTCACATTTTTCTTGAGAGACTTTGAAGTATAAAATTCCTTTCTATGAATATTCATAACCAACTTTGAGTTTAGAGTTTTGTCGTTATTTTGTTATATGTCCAACAATAACTTTGCGGGCCAATAACTTTGGAGTTGATCATTTTGAAACACTGGAAGAGTCAATTAACTTGATGATATTTAAAGGAATTCAATAGAACAAATGTAAAAACCCTAAACTCGCATCATTTGTAATTTCAACTTCTGTATCAGTTGTTTCTTATTGACTTTTTTCTTTTATTTTTAATATATTCCTTATGTTTACGCTTCTTCCGTAGAAAAATTTTAAGTTTTGTAGAATGATTGAAAAGAATACGAAAATTCAATGATTACGGCAACAAATCCAAATGTTTCGACCAGCTAAGGTTTGTTTTAAAAAAGTAATGCCAGAGTGTTTGTGATTAAAAGTATTCATTTTTTGCGCGACATTAACATTAATAAGTGTACAGTTAAGAGGCAACAGTTGCTCAGATTATGCCTCAAAAATTAAAACATTGTGAGATTTTTTGAAACTCCAGTTATATCCTTTTAATCAAAAGATGTTTTGCTAGACCTTTCGTAAAATTCAAAAAAGAAATCCAAATGCGGGGAAAAGCTACCGCAAGACATCATTCCTTATTTAACAATTGTAACAATTAGAAAAATGTAAAAGGTTTTTTAAACTAGTCCAGTAAAATAAAGTTCTCCTTGAATAATTTTAAAGTCAACTGTTTTTGTCAGTTTGTTTCTTATAAGCTACCATTTTTATGAAATATCCCGAGTTGTTGTATCAGTGCTGTAAGTTAAATCTAAGAAAACCTAAAAGACAATAAGGCAATAAAATAAATGTGCCACTGTCACCTGGTCTCGTTTTTTTTTAAAAATTAGCTTAGTCAAAGTTTATGCGTTCCAATTCTGTAGTGAAAACTGAAACGTTTCAAGCTTGTCAAAGGAAGAAAAGTATCACATCTATTTTACCGCATTTTCATTTCAATAGAATCTCTTTCTATTACAGATAAATTGACTACTACGCTAGCGAAAAAATAAAATATTCTGTTCTCCTAGCCGTGACAATAGTTTAACTTCTAGTTAATAGAATATGCGAAGTGATTTTAGGTGGCGTTTGCTCGCCGACTGCACAGCAACGCCCCTTTCTGACCAAGGTTTTGCCTAGCCGTTGTGGTTCTTTTTTCTCTCGTCGCTTGCTCAGTTTTTGACACCCTGCTTGCATTTCCAACTTTAACTCTCGTTACGAAAACATTTGGTGACACGTTTTCTATTTGGCCAAAAACAACAAAATTTTGATTGCTCTGCTGCCGCATTTTTAGTACTTAAATCTTTCATCAAGTAATCCTTTGGCTTGCTCGCAACTAACTATATTCTGGACCAAGTGACGCATAAATGAGTCTTTGCTGAAGAATTGGAGAAACGCAGAAAATGCTCTGTAGTGGTGCCTGCTGAAATGCACGCCGGACAAGCTTCCTGGCACCGATTTGCTGCACGCCTTGGCAAATTTAAGGTATCTTTTTAAGTCTTGTTTCTTTTTTTAACATATCAATGAATTTCTTTCAAAAAGATAAGCGAAAAAAGAAATTTTTTCTTAAATGCTTCGGTTCACCTTTGTTTACGTAAATCTTACAATTTCTCTCAACTTCCTTATTTAGAAAAAACTTTATTTGCGGGAATCTCAGTTTTTATATTTTCTTTATATGCTTACTCTCTGTGGCCAAAAGTGAAACAAAAGAAGATTCCGTTTTAACGATCAAAACTATTCTTTATATATTTGAAACAACAAAAAAGCTCACAACAAAGTTAGATGAATTATCGCGTATTGTACTCACTTAGTCTGAAAGCAATTATGTGGCATTAAACTATTTACAAAAGCTTGTAATTCCCCTCACTGAAATATTTATATAAGCGTTTCTGCAAATCGCGTAAAAAGTAGTTGAAAATTTTTAGAGTTTTATATAGTAATTACATATTATCTGTCTTTCCACCGCTGACAGTTGAATTTGCAGTTTAAACGTGACGTGACCTCTTGCAACAATCGGCGTCTCTACTTTTGCTCTCAAGGGGGGGGGGCTGCCGCGGCGAGGTCCAATCCATGTAGCGTAACTAAACTGTGATTATTAAAAAAACGAATAATACTGTTTTTTTAATGGGGATTTGTCTATTTTTCATGCAAGGAACTGGGGTTTTTCAACCTACAAGAGGTTTTTTGGGAAATCTAAAATTTTGAAAAAAAACTGACTTCACAGATCAAAAAAGCGTTTTGGAAATAGCTACATTTTCAAAACCTTCTATTACGCGATTTGAAAAAAGAAACAACGTCCGCAATTGTGATTCTTCGCGGGTCCGTTGCAAAACCTGTACTTTTTTCCAACAGCGTAAAAAAAATATTTTTGAAATACACACGTTTTATATCTGAATTGTTTTTTGCGACATTGAGAATGTAACCGATTCTCCACCTGCGGAGATGCTCAGTTGCGAACATTTCCACTTTACTTTAATATATAAATGGTTATTAAAAACACGAAACGACAATAACAGCACACTGCTTAAGCCATTTGTAAGTAAAGGTCATGGAAACAGCTTTATCAATTTTTTGCTGGGTAGTTTCCTTTATGACAAAAAGTATTTTCGTGAACTTTCAACTGAAAAAAAACATTGAGCATGTTTAAGTATCAAAATCATACAAGAATCAAAGTACCTATGTTTCTAGTTCAAGAGGTAGAATTCACTTTTGCTTGATTTATTAGCAATAATTATTCAACAAACAACTCTGTAGTTCTTCATTTTGATACGTTATTTTTGCATTTCGACCACTACAACTGGAATTTCAACCAATATTGAAACTCTTTGGGAAAGCTGAGCCTCATAAAGACTGAATTATAACAGTTTTTTTAAAAATTTTAATGTCGTAGTAATTCAAACTGTCCTAAAAACCAAACTTTGTTGATTACTATCTTTGCTTTGATGATAATTTGGAAAACAACAGTAAAATCGTCAGTTTTTGATTTTCAACTTCCACGTCAGCAAGCCAGAAGAGATAATGCGTCCCGACCGTCGCTACGCAGTTTTCAACACCCTCTTCCAGTTCAGACGAATGTATGCTCGGCTCCTCCAGTAATCCTGAACCACCACTGCTCTCGAGGATAATAGGAGTTCCACCACCACCTCCGCCTCGAGCACCAACTACCGCGCTCATACTTCGAATTCCGCCGTCCAGTAGTCCGGCTAAAAAGAAGCAACCAGAAAATAGGAATAAATATCAAGAGACTTCTCTCAGAGACAAAAAAACTGTAATACATTAGATGAAAACATAAAATTTGTCATTTATCAAACGATAAGTGAATCCAGAATGAATCTTGTTCAGAATTTTTACGTATTTAAATGAATAGAATTGAGAAAAACAAAAAATTTTGTTAAAATTGCTATAGTTAGTTTTGCAGCGGACACCACTTGAAAAAGCTCGACATCTTGACAATCTTCCTTCGTATCAGGCAAGTTAATTGCATTCTTATTCATTAGTATTTTTTTTCCTAAAGAAAAGTGATAAATTTTGTTTTTGTTTTACTTGAGAGTTTTTGCAAAATTTAATTTTGTGACTACGTATTCTTTGTACTTTTTTGAAACACTCGTAGTTAATATAATTTCTTAAAACTACAAAAGACATTTCATGAGTTTTCTTTTTGAAAATTTCTACGCTGTTATTGATTCTAAATTTTTATTACATTCAAAGTTTATATATTCCCAAAATTTTTCTAAATTCTCTTTTTTCTACTAAATTCTAACAGCAATACGTATTTTCTAGAACTTTTAAAACTAATACTAACCTACGTTTCCAATTTTTATTGAATTGCGGCTGTAGGAAAATTTATCTATGTTCCATAATGTTATTTGGATGATCACTTAGATTCGGGTCCTACTGCTAGAGACGAAGAAACGGGAGCTCCGGCTTTCCCTTTTCTTTTTCTTTTTCTCTTGGGTCAATACTTTGCTATCAGAAGAAATTTTGTTTTTTTCCTCTTGCTGTTACTTTTTTTTAAATTCAAAAGTTAAATTCTACCATTAAAGCATGATGAAATAAAATAACGTGAATCAATGTATCATTCCAAACAAGCGAATACAAAGTATATTAAAAAGGTTGGTTAATAGTTTTAATGAAAATGTTCAATTGAATAGCTTGCTAAAAATTACCTGTCTTTCATTGATTGACTACAGAAAATCAATGTTTTATACTGATTTGCACAAAGAGATCATTTGAGATTAAAGTTTTGCAAATACAAAATAATTGTTGAAGTGAATAGTGTATAGTGTATTAATATTTTGCTTTTTCTATTAGGCGCAGAAGTTGTTGGACGGATCTCACCAGCTTCGGATAGACTCTCATCACGTTGGAACTGCTGGTCACGGAGCTGGTAGCTTTGTCGAAATTTATTTGTTTGATGGGATATAATTTTAGGATCAGGACACGGTCACAAAAAAGAATTTGGACCTGCAATGATTTTATATTATTTGGCTTCCGCATTTCGCGCACTATATCCTCGTCTTGACGATGATTTTGTTGATAAACTGAATTATTACTACACTACAACTATTCGTTAGTTTCTTTGTAATCTTTAAAGCAATCCCGTTTTTTAGTAGCTTCATTTGCTCTACTAGTCTCCGCAAAACAGTATGTTGGATTTCCTATCCAATGTTGGGTCCCGGCCACATTCACCGACGCAATGGAACAGTACACTGAGAATTACTGTTGGGTTCAGAATACTTATTGGGTGCCCATGCAAGAAGACATTCCGCGTGAAATCTATTCTCGACGGAATCGTCAAATTGGCTATTATCAATGGGTTCCTTTCATATTAGCAATTGAAGCATTACTTTTTTATGTTCCTTGCATTCTTTGGAGAGGATTGCTTTATTGGCACAGCGGTAAGTTGTCTGACATTAAGAAAATAAATAAATAAATTATAGGAATTAATTTACAAGGCCTGGTCCAAATGGCGTGTGATGCACGATTGATGGATTCCGAAGTAAAAACAAGAACCGTTTACACTATGGCTCGACATATGCAAGACGAGGTCCAGGTTAGGCTGCGAGATAAAAATACAAGAACATATATTTTTCAGTTGACAAACAATGACAGGCAAGTTCACAGCAGGAGCTGTTTTTCAAATCTTCAGATGGGTGCTAACTGTGGGCGTCATTGTGGATGTTACGTGACAATGCTGTACATTGGAATAAAGGCTTGTAGCCGCCTTGTAGAAAATTCAAAGAAATATGATTCAGGTTTTGTACTCAGCAAACGTCCTTTTACAATTTTTTCTACTAAACCATCTTTTGGGATCAAACGATTTAGCTTATGGATTCTCTCTCTTAAAAGATTTAATGCATGAAATAGAATGGGAGCAGACTGGAATGTTTCCGAGAGTCACACTTTGTGACTTTGAAGTGAATCAAAATCTGAAAATGTCGGAATGACAATTATTTCTTCAGGTTCGAGTTCTGGGGAACATTCATCGTCATACCGTTCAATGCGTGTTAATGATCAACATGTTCAATGAAAAAATTTTCCTTTTCTTATGGTTCTGGTTCCTCACTTGTGGCATAATTACTGTGTGCAACACAATGTATTGGATTCTTATTATGTTCATACCATCTCAAGTAAGCGCATTGAATTGAAAATTAGTAATTGATTATCTATTCTAATTTTTAGGGAATGTCGTTTGTCCGAAAATATCTTCGCGTTTTACCGGATCATCCAGCTAAGCCAATTGCGGATGACGTCACTCTGCGCAAGTTTACAAACAATTTTCTGCGCAAAGATGGTAAGCAAAATGTATTTCCCAACACTGAATTAAATTTTGTAGGTGTGTTTATGCTTCGAATGATCTCTACGCATGCGGGGGAGTTGATGAGCAGCGAGTTGATTTTAGCACTTTGGCAAGACTTCAACAATGTTGATCGCAGCCCTACACAATTCTGGGATGCTGAACACGGTCAAGGAGCAATCGACTGATGAAAACTTTCAAAAACATTTGCCGTGCTAATATTTTTAAGCTATCACTGCAGCATTAATTTCCAAAACACTTAATGTTTCTCTGTCACTGCTCAAGACGAAGTTGAAATCACTTTTTTGGTTTTTTTCCAAATTTGCTTTTACAAGTCCGGTGCAAGCAAGTCAATTTTTGATTCACATTTTGCAAAATTTCTTAGCTTATCCTCAACAAACAATATACAAAAAATTTCATTAGTTGAACCCTTCTGCCCTTCAATTGTTTTTCAAAATCATGACAATCGTTCTCCATCAATCAGTTGTCATGTTTGAACGTGTACTGTGTTGTATTCTGTAATCTCTGTCTCTATTATTTTTTCTAATCTCTTGAATAGTTTTTTTACTGCGGTCAAATAGCTGGTCTATTCTAGTTCTGCTTTTTAAGATTTTTAATTACTGAAAAAAATAACGCTATTTTCAACAAGAAGCGAAACCTTGGAAAGACTTGCCAAAATTCAGACCGCAGTATTTAGCCTTATTTCACATGCAATTTGATTGAGCAAGAAAATTGAGAGGCAAGATCTTACAAAAAATTTTGAGTTTACCTATTTTTGACATTAAACCCACTTATTTTTGAATTTCCAAACAAATGTGTAATTATTTACTCTGTTTAAATTGAACTCATAATTACTTTTGTTTTCGTGGAAATGTGCGTTTGCCTGTGAAATGAGACTGTAATAATAATGCTTCGATCTCTGATTTTTTCTCATGTTTAATAATGCTAGCATTTCAAAGTGGTTGTCATTCAAATTTCTAACAATGATCTTTCTTTTAGTGCTTTACTTAAAATGTTCTTGTACAAGAAATAAATTTGTATCATTCCGACAACTTTAAAAAAAATTATTTACTTAGTGATCATTAAAATAGTCATTTATTTGCCATTTATTAAAAACAATTATGATTAAAAAAATAATAATGTAAGTCACGTCCGGGCCGAGGATAGTGAATGATACTTTTTCGTAAACGGGATCCACTACTAATTTGAGGCTGAGTGAACCTGGCGGTTGAGGCGAGGAGTTGAACTTGTGGCCTCTCGATTGGCCGCGGCCACCACTACCCACTATTGAACACCTCCCCCCGATGCTTAACCTAGGAACGAAAAAACTCAAGCAAAGTGGCGATATCCGCAAATAGGCGCTTCTGCGGGTTTCGTTGTAGAATCAGTTAAAGTATTCCTTTTTTTCAAATAAAAATATTAAACACGCGTCAAAAATTGAAGTTTTTCCTCGGATTTGACATTGTTCCCAAGTTCACAACAGGGTCTGACTTCAACAAGAATTTAGGTCTGACTTCAACAAGAATTCTACAAGAAAAACGCAATCGGGAAATTATTACTTCATTTTTGTAGAAGTTCAAGCAGTAATGAAACACCAGTAAATCAGTTTGATCTATATCTATGTACATCTGCCCTAAAACTAATTACTTAGTTTTATGCAAAAAAAATGTTTTTTCAGTCATTTTTTTTGCTGAATAAATTTATTGTTACATAAATTTTTGGTTTTTCTTTTCACTGCGTTCAATTTTTAAAAATAATTAGTACAGTTTTGTCAGAAATATGAGTGACAACGTTTTTAAAGACATGTTTCTGTTTAGGAAAATTATTTAATTATTTATATAATATAATGTTGCCAAAAGGCATTCGTCTTGCAATTCAAAATTGCCACCACTTTCCTGAATACATCTCCCTTCAGTACTAGAAACAGAAAAAACAGCAATTATTCTCACCAAACCATAGTTTTTTCCTCAATTTATGTTCTTTTATTTAGGTAACACACTATACTCTCGAAAATTCCATATTACGGTATTTTTCTTTCAATATTTTCTTGTTCTCATTATGTCACATTGTTTTGCCATTTCCTGCGCGCACATTATCGTCTATTGTAAACTACTGAATAAAGAAACGCTGTAGTATTTTACAAAGTTTTCAAACTAAAAAAAACTCAAGGAAATTTTAAGGTTTAAATAAAATTTCTTTTAATTGTTTACACATTTGAATTTCGAAATTATTTGGTGATTTTCTTTTCGAATTTTGACTCATACATTTGATATCGCAACGTATTATTCATTGTTTTAACCAAATTCTGCAAAGAATTTAATCTTTTCCAGTTTGCTATGTACTATGGGTTAATACTTTTGTGGTTTATACAGTGCTCATCATTTCAATTTTCTCATTATATGCCTCCATTCAATGAAAGCTATTGGGTATACCAACTCTGCACACGACAAAATGATCGAATATTTCTTGGAAACATTCAACAAAGCGATGTTAGCTTGATGTCAAGTCTAATTTTATATTTGGGATTTTAGATAAGTTTTTATTTGGACAAATATATTCTCTGCTGGCCAGACTTCGTGAAATTTGTTCCAAGTAAACATCATTCGATTGTTTGGTTTTTGAAAGCTCTGCGGTAAAAAAAGATGACATTCCTTTTGATTTTTTTAATATTAGGGGGTGCGAGGTCAATCAAATTTTAAGTCATCATAGTCGGCCAAGATCCGATTACGGTAGATCATTTCATTACGAGTTCCTGAAATATTCCTATGCTTTGGTATATTTTGTATTTTGAGTTTTAAATGTAATTACCTTTAGGTCTGCGAAAAGGGTTCAATGTTGCCGCAAAACGAGCATTTTTTTCTTTATGCATATTCAGGATTATTTAATACTCTTTATCAAGTCAACAATTCTGATAGACAGTTATGCAATAATTGCTCACAATTAATTAATTTGAGTTTAGGATGATCTGTGATCGCATCAGCAGAGTATATGCAGATCTATATGGAAGGTGTTATGTTCCGCATGTCGAAAAAAGACAAAGAAAAATCGAGGAAAGGTGCAACGGAGTATCGGCGCCTCTCTTGAAGTTTCAAGACTTTTTTTTAAGATTTTCAAGAAGTTGGTTTAACAAAAAAAAGGTTTTTAGATTTTTGTTCACGAGAGCTTTGTTTTAGATTGTAGCAACTTTCGGAAATTTATTTTTGATGAACAATCTGCAAATATAACAACTATGGGCCTTGCGCTCACCAAAGATATTACTTATATGAATCTTCTCAGTTCCAACTTGATTTCCAACATACACAGTGATTCGGAACTTCCATCGTTGGTATTAAAGGTTTAGAAGTAAATAAATTTGCAATGTTGGAAAAAACAAGCCTAAAATATTGGAATCGTTCTTGAAACCTTTCTCAATGTTTTTATTTATAATTACAAATTGTTCTGTGATCTTTCGAAATTTCAATAAAATTCAGACTCGTCTTCTTCTGCAACATTTTTCTCTTGCTGCAATAAAATTGTGGAAACAACTAGAAAATGTTCGATTGTTAGCTTCAATTTAAAAAACAATTGATTGTAAAATTGTTCAGATGTCGTTTCGAAACCAAATCAAACTACATAGTTTCAACCGTTAATGACACTGAAGAAGATAATCTGGCAAAATTGAGCAACTTAGTCACTCACAACTGCTGCCCTTCAAACAATGTCCACATTTGTGATTTGAATAACGAAAGAAAATATCAGTAAGAAATTTTTTTGATTAATATTTTATCTTTATTATAGCAAAATGGCAAAAAATGCTGATTTTGGATTTCGAATTGAGGCAGGATTGTTGATCGTTATTTGTTTAAACACAATATTGTTATGTTTTCTGTTATGGAAGACGTATAACAAATTATCTACAGCTACTATCCTTTTTGTTCTCAATATCACGGGTTCAAATGTAGCGTTCATGTTTTCATTCGTATTTTTTTTTCTTGATTTGCTATATCAAGATCGCTACGGATCTATTAACGAAGACGTGAGAACGCGATAATCGACCAATCCAAGTTTTTTTTTTAGTACGCGGAAAAATCTCCGGAGCTTATTATTGCTGAAACACTTCAAACTCATTTGTTTGCTCATAACGAATTTAAAAAACATCTGGTTCAAGAAACACTTTACTCATTAGCTCAGAACGGCTCGTTGACTGGTCTTATTCATCTCTTAGTTCTCGTTTTGGTATTTTTTGCAATAAAAATTGAATTAGGAATTCTTCACAGGTGGTAATCAATCGTTCTATGTCTGGAAAGTCAATTCACTTATCAAGGATATCTGTTGTTTCTGTATTTGCATGTGTTTGGATATTCTTAATTACGTCCCATGTAATGTTTTCTATAATGCAAGTAAGAATATTTCGCGAATATAACTTTAATTGTCTTTTTCATAACAGATGAGCGCTATAAATAACCTTGATGAATTGTTTTCAAACTTATCAAAAGGAAGAGTCAATTTGTCATGTAATTCGTAAGTTTAACTTGTTTAATTCTATTAATAAACTTTTGGATTAGACAAAAGGAATCCGGATACGAAAAAATTGCTTCGCATTGTGACCGCACTGCAGTTTTTCATGCATTTGGAGCATATTTATTAAGAGTTGAAAATTTTACTAATATATTAAAATTCACAAAAATAGTTTAGGGACACACACTGTTTACTATTCTTTTTCTTTCTGCTTCAATTATTATTTTTGTTATAACTATAACTTATCATGTCAAAGTTCGACGACAACATGATATAATTCACAACGAATTGAGGTATTTTTGTTAGTTATTCATATTTTTTTGCAACATTTTCACTTTTTAGAACGCAATCTCCTCACCAGAGAAGAGAACGGTTGTTTCATACTTTGATTTTTTCAATTGTGACTTTCTTCTTGTCTGTACTAGGTCAGACTTACATTGAAATAGCTGTGTTTTGGGTAAACGAACGAGAGGAAATTGCGCAATTGTCAAAATGGCAAGTAACAATTTAAGTACGAAAATTTTTTTTTTTTAAGGTATCATCTAGCTAGAATCCTTGCATTTATTGATCCAGTAATGAATCCACTCATAGTTGTATTGAGAACACCTGCTCTTCGACGGCACCTACGTTCTCAGTGGATAACAATACGTTCTCGTGCTTCTACTCGTACTCGTTCAGCTTATAGTCAACGCGGAAACACAAGTCTAAAGTATGTAAAATTCTCAGTTTCTTTGTTTTTCAAAATTAGAAGTTAAATTTAGTTTTTCATCCTGCCAAAGAGAATTTTATTGTTAGACATAAAACTGAGGCCTATTATTTTCAAATTTTATTGTGTATATTGAAATATTTAGGAGAAAAAACTCTCATTTGCATTTGAAGGAAAATGCGGAGGTGGTCATGTCACTAATGCCAACAGACAGACCTGTAAGTTGTTCAGACAAATATGTTAAACATTTTTGTCTCCAGATTACAAGAGCCTGCTCCTTAAGACGCAGTCAAGAATCTCAAACTCATAATTCAGTTGTTTAATCATATTTTTTTCGTTAATTTTTTCAATGTGCAGAAAACTTATTTATGACCGCCTTTTCTGAAATCTAACGTTCGTGTTTTTTTAATACGGGGGGATTTTGATCTATTTCATTGTGTGCAGCATTAACTTTTTCTGCGTTTCTATTGGATCTCATTAACAAAACTTCAAAGTTTGAAAAGTCATGCTAGGAATATACAAACAATTTTTAATTTTATTTTTTGAATTTTTGTGTATTTAATTTTTAAGCAGTTCATTTTTGTGAAAATTGTTGTGATAATTATATTTATTTTTCTTGTTTACATACATCGGAGTTCTTACGTCTCTGTTTCAGATCATTCCATACAACTTTTATGTTACAATTAAGCTAGGAGAAGGTGTGATTTGAATTGAAAGGTGGAGTGTCACCCATCTGAGAAATGCAGGTCAATTCTATTGAAATGAGGACAAGAACAGACAGGCCAACCAGAAGTAGAAAGGGGAGGGATTCGTTGCTGGACACGAAGCGGGAATTCATGGAAAAGACCGGCTGAAGTCGATGGTGGCGCTTCTTGCGGAGACAAAAAGACACGAAAAGCCCCGCCCTTAGCCTGTCAACTTATCTTTATCTCAATCCGGACTTTTGCTTTCCTTTCTCGTTTCGGATTCCTCAAAAGCGTCTGGTCATCTTTGACCATATCATCAGTTTCATTAAACATTTTCTAAAATAATAAAAATTGGGATTTTTTAATCGCTTTATCATACCGTAACAGGGTACAACCATGTGGACAATTTACGTGCTTTTTTTACTTATGCAAGGTGAGAAAGAATAAAAAGTATGAAAAACAAATATCAGCTTTAATTTCTGAAAATTGTAAGAAAACAGTAGAGAAATAGAATTTTAGTCGTATTTTGTAACTTAAAGTGCAAAATTTGTAATTTCTACGAAAAAAGATAAAGAAAATGTTTCAGAAACGTTTGCATGCTTTCCAACTTCTCAACGGTCCTATCAGTATGGTGCCCCAACACAGCAGTTTGCGTCGGTGAGTTAGAACCAAATCCGGTCTTTGAGAATGGTGCATGATGCATAGTTAGAGTTCATTTTGTGTTGTTTTCTTGTGGGTGCTCGCTGCTGGATAAAACTGTTAATGGATCATTACAGGGGGTTTAACTTTCTGTCGCTTTTTCAAAAGTCCAGGTCTTTTTTTGCGTGAAACTACTCAATAATATCAACTTGCATGTGTGTTTTATGTTTAACCGTTGTTTTTTTGTACAGTGCACACCACAATGCTGCGGTTGTTCTCAGGCTCAACCGGCACCTCAATCTGCTGCTGTTGCGGCACGTGTCGCCGCCGCCGGAAAAACTCCAACTGAACCAATAGCTGTACAAGGAAGTTCTATTGAAGGTTTCTTTTTAATTTTTAGAGTGGAGCTTAAAAAAACTATTCTACCACGAAAAAAACTCTGTTGAAAATGTGTGATTGAAAAGAAAGTGAACATGTTACAAACGATTTCCGGGCGCGGAGAACAAAAATCTTTTACAAGTGAAAACAATCCGCGTGCCAAATAAGTTCTAAATTATCGGAGATGGAACGACGATTTGTAAAGAAAAGGCAAATAAAAAGAATGCAATTGTAAACTGTCCAACAAGTGAAACTTTTAATGTGATTTTGTTATTGTTTGTTATCGGAAGGTAGATATAGTTTTATATAATATAATCAACAAGTTTAACGATGAAATAGAATCAAGAATTGTCAATTAAGCAATTTATGTATCTAGGATCAGTTTAAAAAACAGAAAAATTAATGTAGTTTTGTAGGTCTACTTGGAGAAAAAGTTTCGCTTGCCGAGTTTAAAGCTGATGGATATAATGCAGAAGGAGGTGGCCCGGTTAGATCAGGTAAAATTTCATTGAATAAAAACTATTTTTAGAATTTGAAAAAAAAACAATCTTTAATTTACAACCAAATATGTTTGTAGTTGTATTCTTAATAACGTTGTTAGAACGTTGTTAGATTGGTCAAATTGTCTCTATCCGTTCAGTTCTATCAACATCACTTGGAACTGTTTCCGCGGAAAGATACATTAATGTCCCACTGACCTAGGAATAAGAAAAGGACGTAGAAAATGAACCTAATCGTTTTCGCTTCAGGAAATGCGCTTACATGCAATTTCGATGGAAGGCCATGTTGCTGGGCTAATGTTCCATCTCCAGATGATCAACTTGATTGGCAAATAGCAAGTGGTGTCCCAGCTCAATTACAAAACAGAGGGGTTCCAACTCCAGGTCATTATTTTTTTATATATTGATCTATTAGAATTAACTTTTGATAAACGTAATTTTTCAGAAGGCAGTTATTTGATTGCTTATGCAAAATCGGCAGTTCCATCAGACGAAGCTCAATTTGCATCGTGCTCAATTGGATGTGCCTCTAGCGATATTATCGTTCGAGCTAAACATTGGCAATCAGAGAATGTCCTTCTCCAAGTGTGCCTACGAGAATCTTTCCCCGCAAATGCCGAGCGTAATCCTTTGATCAACTGTCAGGAATTCCCTTACGTGGATGGAATGGGTACAACAGAAGTTATTCTCCCAAAAACTTCTCTTGTTGATGTGAGTATTTCTGCATTTGTAACAACAAGGAAAAATAATTCAGATTGTCTTTGTTGCATCAAACTTTATTGGAAACGAAGGAGACGTTGCGATTTTGGATGATATCGAAGTTTCTTACGATAGAAACGGAAAAGAATGTCAGAATGAATTTGAAGAGAGCTCTGAAGACGAGCAAAATGAAAATGTTGGCAACAGTATTGACATGAATAATGTAGAAGCATCCGCAAAAAACAAAAGAAAGGACCTTTTTGAAAAACCACAACCTGAAGGACGAGTTGTGTCAGCTACTGAACGGTTCGGAACAAATGGATTCCGCGGAGGAGAGAAAGCATTTGGTGGAGCAGGATCTAAATTTGGAGGGTCTTTCGAATCAGAAAACGCTGCTGTGGGTACCTCGCACACCGAGGAAACTGTTTTTGCTAGTGTTAAAACGTTTGTAACTTTTCCGACTAACATTTTTTTTTGTTAATTTAGGGCAAAGTTACCTTCTGGCCATATAGCTAAAGGAACAAAAACTGCACAGTTTTCTGAAATCGTTTGCAATGCTACGAGATGTGATTTTGAAAACGGTAAGATTTTAGACTTATTCATATCTAGTTTGTCTTGTCAGAGAATACTTGTGGATATAAGGACGCTCATACAACTCAGTCTATTCGCGGGCTTACAACAAAGTTCAATGTTGTTACTGGTCAATTCATGAACAGAGTTACAGGAATTAAGGAAAGCACTGGTATGAACAATCTGTTTTTTCGTGAATAACAAAATAAGAATGATATAGAAGGCGAATATTATGCGGCCACATTCCTTTTCCCGCGAGAAATGGCTGGTCTTGAAGCTAATGTTGACCCATTCACGGAGCAATCTCGCATCAGGTTCCATTACTACGAAGGAACGCATGGAGTACAGCTGAAGGGATGCTGCGGTACAAATGATAACTGTCCATTTAGCTCTGACAAATTTGTAACTGTTGCTGATCGATCATGGAAAACCGCTTCTTTCAAATGTCCAAAAGGAACTGACAAGGTGTTTCGTTTTTCAGTTCATTAATAATCGTATTGCTTTTAGGTGCTGTTTATTTGTGAAAACACAAGAACAAATCAAGGAGCGTGTGCAGTTGACGGAATTGGACTTGTTGAAAATGATGGCCCATTGAAAACTGCCAAGCCGCTTTGCTAGAATGATAATAGCTATTGAACTTTTATCAATTACTGGGAATTGACCATGCCATAAAACACATTGCAGTGCTAATTTCCGTTATTTAAATTTAAATTGAATCATTCTTAAATGCAATAAGTATAATACATTCAATTTCATTAGTTAACTTAATTTAATTAATTTAATTCGATTAGAATAATCTTACAAGAAATGATAATAAACCTTCATAATAAATATGTAATAGCAAATAAATTTTAAAAGATTGTTCCTCAATTCCTTTTTTTTTCATTTATTGATTTTTTCACAAAAGAGCATGAAACAATAGTAACATAATTTTTTAAAGTTTATTGTTTTCTATCAGTTCAAAAAATTGAGCAAACGTAGCAGCTACAAGAGGTTCAACAAAATACAAGAGTAAGTGGGGAGATGCCAAACGTCAGAGCATATTGAGAGCATTGTAACAGAGAGAGAGTGTAGAGAAAAATCTCACTGTTGGCATACTGCTTTGCTTTTTTTGAAAGTGCTGTTCAACAAATTGATTTTTTTAGTTTACTCATCATTTATTGAATTGAACTAAGTTAAATTTCAGATAAACAGACAACGATGTTGCACAATTCAGACAACGAAGAAAAATTAAATTTTCAAAAAAAATTATATTCGTTATTTCCAAGTCAAGTTCAGGATATTGTAATTTTATCACACAACAACGTTGAATAAGCTTTTATTTTTTCAGATTGCAACGTTAATTCTAGTTTTATTTCTTCCACTTGGAATACTTTTACACTTTTTTTACGTATTTCCAACTTGGTTTCCTATCATGGGAGAAGCATGGGTTATACGCGTCACACTGACTAGCTGGTTTATTTTCAATTTATATTCGAATTGGATTTTCGTTATAAAAATTGGGCCAAATGATAAGAATTCATTACTACCAAATGTCGTCAAACCCGGTTTCAAGTAAAACAACTTTTTTTTCAAAGGTTAACTAAGAAAATTTGAGATTTTGCCATTCCTGTCATTCAAATGCACCGCCTCGAACTTATCACTGCCCAGGTAAAAATGATAAGTAAAAAAATTGACTGTACCCTGCTAACGTTTGTAAAACGTTTTTAATATATGGAACACATATTATGCCGTACTGAGATTGTAAGAGTTGAGATTCAAACCCGGATTCACGTCCCACCACAATTTTATCATTTTCAAACAAATAAAAAAGTGGTGGCCTTACCGCTATAGAATCTCAAATTTTAGAATTTTAGGAACGCTCAATATATTTATTGCTACATATTGACTTAAATTTTCAGTTTGTAATGTTTGCGTGTTCCGTCGTGATCACCACTGCTCGTTTGGGGGAGTTTGTGTTGGACATTTCAATCAGAGGTATTTTTGGGATTGCAGTCGTTACAAATTTTTTTTTTGAAGATATTTTGTGGCCGCTGTGCTTAATCTTTTGGTAATGACAATACCACTTGTTACATATAGTTGGAGCCTTCTGAAGTTGAAATTTGATGACGGTGTCACTTTTGGAAGCTTCTGGCAGTTGATGTTGCCACATCTTGCTTGGATTTTGGGATTTATCACCATGTATCAATTTCTTCACGTTCTACTTTTTGTACTGACTCTTACCGTTGCGCTATTTGCATTATACTTAGTTGGAGCGCAGACATTCGGAATTTATAAAGGACAGACGAGAATGGAGTTTCTTTTGGTAAGATTCAAAACTTTCTGATTATAATTGAAATGTATTATTTAAGGATGTCCACGCATATCAACTTGGCTTTTTTGAAAACCTTCGCCAATCACTTGGATCTCGATGGCCATTAATTTTTTTCTCATGTTTCATTTCTAGTCCTTTACCTTCCAACGGTCAAAGTTTTATGACACGAGAATTGTATAACGTTCACACAAAGGATCTTTAAAAAAAAAACTATGTATGATAATGTGCGATTTCTTAATTCATAAATTAAATCTAATTTCATCACGCCGCCAATTATTTGAATAAAGTACTTTTTCAATGACATTCAAATAATAGATAAGAATTTACAAACTCAGAAAACTAACGATAAGAGTCAAATTAATTTGAGATAAGAATTTTAATACTTGAATATTCAGTCTTTTTGAGAAGACAGTGCTTTAAATATGAAAGGTAAGATGAAGCATTCAATTCTGTAAAAAACGTTGTTTTAAACTTTTACAGTATTGTTTCTTTTCTTATTGGCACATCGAGTTGTTACTCAAAATTCTGAAGGAAAAGACGAAAAATACAGTTATAAGCAACTATGCATTGTTGACAATAAACCACAAGTTTATGATGGTAATATTTTACAACACTAAAAAAAGTATTTAAAAAATTCAAGGTTTTGATTGCAAAAATCAAGTGGCAGTTGGTAGATGGCAAAATTCAGTGAACACAACTGGGTAAGCCAAATGTTTTTGTTTAAAAAAAATTCATCTGAAATAAGCAAAATATTATTGGACTCTCGAACACGGAGAGCTGAACCCAAATTTAAAAAAAATTGAAATATCAAAATTTTATTAACGCATTTTTGTTTTATTCAATGATAACCCACGCGGCAAAACATGTAGGTTTTCAAACAATTAAATGGTCCAACTAGGTCAGTAAGTAACCTTGCCAGATGTGAAATATCTATGCATGGAACCCCCAGAGTAATCTTTTTCTAATTGTTGGTTTTTAACTTTCTAAGTAGTTTTCAAATTAACGGAGCCCTATTAATACTTTGCGCATTAAAACTCAAAAGTTGATAAGTATTTAAAATCATTATTTACGCATAAAAAGATGCAAATAGAAATTTTGAAAAAATAAAAAAGTAATTTCTATGTTTTGAATGCTTTTCATTTGAAGATGGACTTTCCTGGAAATTGAAACCAAAGAAAACTATTGCCCACAACTTCAAGCTTATTCCGCTGGTTACCTTGAAGGAATACTTTCCAAAACAGTTTTGAGTTACCACTTGCGCAACGCTCAAGAAGACTATTGTAAAAACTTTACTGGTTATTGCGACCGACTATCAAATTTCTTACTGGATAATCAGAAATGGATCAAAGAAAGCTTAGAAACAAGTGCTCCTGATGATCTATATTGGGGAGCAGTAAACAGAACATATCATCAAATTTCTGGAATGATCGATGCTTATGAAGGACGTGAATTTATGCCACGTATTACCTACGAACTGCATCCAATTCTTTACCTCAATCTAAACGGAGATTTCTACGATCTAGAAAAGAAGCTGAATAAAACGAGAGATCCTGCTTTTGAACAAACCGGTGGAAAATGCTCCGGTTTAATAAAAGTAGCCCCTGGAAATGCAGATTTGTTCATATCTCAAGTTACAATGGCTGGGTTCCAAAACATGCTCCGAGTTATAAAATTGTACAAATTTGGCTATGGTGAGTTTTTGGTGTTTGCGTTTTCTATACAGAAATGCAGATCGTCAATTTTATCCTGGATACGCAACTGCATTTTCCTCTTACCCAGGACTTCTTTATTCTTCTGATGATTTTGCTCTTCAAACGTCTGGATTAGTTAGTTTTTGACCAAAAACGTTTGTTAATAACTGGTTCAGGCCGTTATTGAAACAACAATCAGCGTTTTCAATAACTCGTTGTTTGAGCATACTAAACCAGTCGGTCAGCTTCCTACTTGGGTGCGAGCTATTGTTTCTAATCAATTAGCTCGTGACGCTAGAGAGTGGTGCAAAATTTATTCTTTATACAACTCTGGAACATACAACAATCAGTGGGCTATTTTGGACTACAAAAAGTTTACTCCAAATCAAGCGTTGCCTAAATATGGATTGTTTTATGTTTTGGAACAGATGCCGTAAGATTTAAGTTGTTTTAAATTGCGTTTCAAATACATTGCAGAGGAAAAATTGTGTACTCTGATTTAACGTGGTTCATTGAGAAGTTTTCTTACTTCCCATCATATAATATTCCATTTTTCAAAGAAATCACTGAAATATCTGGGTTTGTTGGCCAAGCAGCAAAACTAGGAGACTGGTTCAAATGGGGAGCATCACCTAGAGCAAAAATATTTGATCGTGATCACGTTAAAGTTCAAAATCTAGAAACGCTGAACGCTTTGATGAGGTAAGGAAAAAAAAATTCGCGCAATGGGAATGCTGTTCAGATACAATGATTATACCAACGAAGAGTTTTCAAAGTGCAAATGTAACCCACCATATTCTGCTGAAGCGGCAATTTCCGCTCGTGGAGATCTGAATCCAGTAAACGGAACATATGAATTTCCAGGACAAGGACATGTTAATCATGGAGCACTTGATTATAAAGTTAAAAGCGCTCAAGTTTCCGCATTTTATAATGAATTTTAGGGAACAAATGTTGCTCTGATGAAAAAACTTCAGTTTGTAGCGCAAGGTGGACCAACGTGGGGAAAAGTTCCAGCGTTCAAGTGGAGTGATTTTGATTTTGTGAGAAAATTTAGCATTTGCTTTTGTAAGAATTTAAATTTTTAGAAAGATAAAGTGCAACATATCGGACATCCAGATGAATGGAAATTCAATCCTCTCATTCACAAATGGGAAACTGAAATATTTAATTAGATTCGCTAATTTTTATTAATCTGAAAACAATTAAATGTTTCTTAACAAGTTAGAGATCCTCAATAAAATGTTTTGTTAACAACGAAAGTTTGCAATTTTTTTTTTTAAAATTTAGCTAACAGTGTGTTTACAGACACTTCAGTTGCACATTGTGTTAACATCTTAAGAGTAATTTTAGATGAAAGTAAATCAGAGTATTTAGAGACAAACACTACCGTTGGCATTCCCAAGTATTTAGATTAAAGCTCAAATTTTCTGATTACTGTTGTCCCATTTTCCAAGTACTCCAAAAAAGTTTCAGTTCGCGAACATTTTCTTTGATGGACGTAATGAATCGCTCAACTGGTAAGTTTAAGTTATAGTTTAAATTTCAAATTTCCGAAATATGATTTTTTTATATTACCAGATTCAAACAAAGTGGCGATGTCCGCAATTAGGCGCCCGATGGGTCCCGTTGGGGAGTCGGGTACAAAATTCATTTTTCCGATGGCGCGAAAAAATATTTTCGAAAAACACATGGTGAAAAGTGCAATTTTTTGCGCCAGTAATACTGTATCCGATCCCCCAACAGGACCCGCCGAGACACCGAATTGCGGACCTTGCTACTTCGTTTGAATCTTGTAATACAAGCTGATAAGATAGCATTTATTTGAATAACAGGATTCGATGTGGAAAGCAAAACAAAAATTGAAAGCACCCAAAACCTAGAGGAACGTGTTTTTGTAATACTTTTCATGGTAAAAAAGTTATATTTTTAGATTTTAAATGTAAATTTTCAGATTTTGGGGCTTGCGTTTTGTGGGTACATAATATATTTGATGTACAACAGCGTCACAATAAGCGAGAAATAACTAATTTTCTAAAGCAATGTCATTTCATTAATGAATCTTTTTTTTTGGCAATGTTTGCGGATATCATTTTACATATATTAAGACCATTTTAAATTAAGGAATATCATAGTAGTAATCATCGTGATTTTTTACAACTGATGGCGACAAAACAGCTTCTTCTTCTATTGCTCTTATTTCTTCCTGTATGTCCTCTCTTCCGGGTATGACCGTAACACCACATAGAACTGCTGATTTTTCTGGCCGAGAAACAAAAAACCTTCAATAAAATATTATGTATCCTTGGAAAAGTTAACCTTACTTCGAAACCCCAAGGGTTTGATTTGCCATTCGAAATTTATATTCTCCCAGAGCCACCATGCAACAACTAGATATAAAAGCTGAACGATTTTTAAAAAAAAATTTCTTACCTGAAAAGTAACGCAAACATAAGAACAATAAGAATCCCAGATATAATAAGGTACTGCGGTTGCATAAGATCACAATGACAATATAATCCTATAAAATATCGCAAAAAATGTACAACAAAAAATGAAATGAAAAGAAACAACGCAAGTGCCGCTATTCCCAATGATAAAAAAAACAAAAGATAACAAATTGACCGGCTTAGAATATCTTAAACATTTGAAATTAAATTATTTCAGACAAACTAAAACGCATACTTAAAAAATACAACGTTCTAGAAAAATAATATGCACCAGCAACCACAACTTCGGAAACATTTCTATTCTTTCTTCTAAGTTTTTTTTTCCTTGAATCGAATTTTTTCTTTTGGTTATCTTTTTCATTATCTCCAATTAATAAACAATTTTCGATCCGTCCTATTTTTCGATTGTTTGCATCAACAATGTTGCTTTCCGTAGCATTTTCAGAGCTACTTATCTAAAACAGAAACTAAAAACTCGACTCTATGAGACAAAAATAAAAATGTTCAAAAAAGAGTAATCAATGTTTCAAGTTTTGATGTTTTTGTCTTTTTTTTCAGAATTTTCAGTTTTAAAACAGTTTTTCTAAACTCACACTACACGAAACCATGTTTTTCTCATCGTCGCTCTCATTTACATCCTCACAAATATGTTTTATCTAAAACATTCATTCAACAACGTGTATGTCGATTTTGTACCTGATGTTTCAATTTTTTTGTGTTTGGACGTTTTTCAGGAGCCGTGACAAACATTAAGTCTACAATTTTTTGAACACATCTTGATGATGAAGGTACCAGCACTTCCGAAGAATAAGGCAATTCTTTTCCATTTACTTTTTTAGCATAGCCAAGTAGTACTTGGGGAATTTCGTGAATGTGACCAAAATATTCAAAATGAGGTGGTAGTTTCAAAAGCATTTCGATAAAAGTGCATCCTAAAGCCCTGAAAACTGCTGAGAAATCTTTCCAAAAAAGTGTGGTCTGTTACCAAATGTCCGCTGGGAGTTCGTATGCATTTCTGTTTCCAGGGCCCAATTTGCTGTTTAAAACTTCAGGTGCCACATAGAGAAGGGTTGCACGAAAATCTAAAGTGATTTCTGATGCAACAGCTATCCCAAATCCATCAATGGCTAGATCCCTAACGAGGCCAAAGTTTCCTAATTTGATGCTGTCACTGATTGTAATTAATAAGTTAGCAGCTTTTATGTCCCGATGGATTACAGGAGGATGGAGAGTATGCAAATAATGAAGCGCTTCGACTGTCTGATTTTTCAAAACTCTATCAAATGTTATTAATTTTGATATGTACTCACTTCTATAAGATATTTGATAGCAATGTCTTCTGCAAGTGGTTCCCTCATGATTCTGTCTTTAACTGATCCTCGAGACAAGTACTCAGACATGATGTACATTTGCTGACTGTTTTTATTATTTCAAAAGGTCTTCTTTTTTTTTGCGCACAACATTTTGAAATTTTACAGCTTGAAAACTGTTCTTGTTCATGCAATAATTTTTTTTGACTCATTCAATTAGCACACTTTTTTAAAAAAAACTTTTTTGATAATAGCAAACCAGGGAATGTTTGCTTTTGAAACCGCATAATATTTGAACTCACAAATCAGTGTAAATTCCTAAGAAGTTCACAATGCGGTTGCTGTTGTTTGTAATTTTATGCAAGTACCGAAACTCTGCAATGAAGTTGTCAAGCCTCTGCAAAAAATTGAACATTTAAAAAAAAAGGTGTACTAACAATTGAAAGTTTGGATGAATCTTGAGTCCAATGGTCAAAAATTTCCATGTTGACTTTTTTCCCAGTTTCGCATAAGAGCGTGTTGTTGTTTAGAAACTTGCAAACCTAAAAGTCACAATTTTTCCCAGTGGTTCGTGTGTCTTTGGTGCAAATTTGGACTGTTGGAAAAATTTGCATACATTTTAGTTTATTTTTCCAAAAGTTCTTTTTTTCTAGTGTGCCCTGATTGACTCTGGTGTGAATTTTACCCAAAATCTAATATTGCAAATTATCTTGGATCTGCAGCTCTGCTGCATTCAAGTTTTTGAAAACTAGCCTTGCATATTCTTCAATATTTTTGTTTGGATTTGATACACTGTTACGAATATTCAAGAAAAATCAAAAAATTGTCACGAACCAGCTTGGCCAAACTGAAGCCAAACTGAATTGCGCCAAAATTTATGACCGCGTAATTGGAACAAAAATATGCTGCTAAGACACCACATGAAGTTAAAAAACTCACTGTTCCAAATCTCCCCTTCCCAAGATTTTCTAAGTAGCGGTAGCAATCCATCGAATTAATCCGCAAAGAGTCACCGTGGGGTATTCTTTGATCTAACCATTGCAAAAGCTGCGAACTCAACTTTTGCTTCCCCTTAAAATGTTTAACAGCATGTGTTTAATTATTAAAACAAGTTTACTTCAAAAGTGTTTCTTCCAAAATTCATTGGCATTTTCAAGCGTTTTGCTTGAAACCCGGGAAAAAAGTTGTAAGCTAGAAAAAATATGTCACTTTCAAATTGGCAACAGCCAATAGTGTCTATAAAATATTGATAAATGGGCGATAATATCTATTGAAACATAATCAGTTCAGTAAAAATGTAAAACGAATACAGACGGTTTGATAACGACCAGAAATGTATTGACAAAACTTACCTTAACATGTGCTTGCCGTATTGGTTTCTATTCAAATATTCAAAATTAGACCTATTTTGTAAATACAAATGCTCGTTTTTCTGTACACCGAGCTCAAATTAGAAGTAATATTCAAATTCGGTGAGAGCAGGTCTCTTTGTGTTTAAACAGAACCCTCCGAGACAGACACAAAGGGTCTGAAAAAATCATAGTTCCATGTGGATAAAATGACATTTTTTGGCAGCGAAATAACTAGAAGACGTAAATGTTTCACTAAAAAACGAATCTTTTTGGGAAAAATGGTTTTCAACATTTCTATTCTGACTGTTCTTATCTGTTTTTACTATTTTTATAAAGTTCTCACCCTACTACAATCCGCATTTTTTCTACGAAATCAGTGCGAATCCAAACAATATTATGTTTTTTTGAAAAGTTTAGCGTTTGACCTCAATTCTCGAAATGTTTCAGTTTTTGGTTGGTCATGCATAAAACATCAAAAACAAGTGCTCGTTAAAATTCTGTCTTGTAACTGTCTTGACTCATAATTGTAGCTGCCTTGTAACTGTTTTCTAGTAGCAATTTTTGTAGATTGCAGAACTACTCGAGACAATCATCGAGTTTTCTCGAAATTAGAGCTAAGGGAAAGTTAGCAAAAATCACTCCCGTACTATTTAATTCTAGTTGCTCGATCTATTGCGGTTTCAAATTTTTAGCAGAACACCTGAACACTAATAAGTAGAATTTCGGTTCAACTTGCTTTAACTTTTATAAATTTGATTCGAGTGGGTTCAGTTGAACTTAACATGATTTGGATTGATTTGTTTTTCATTTCGACTTTGACGCAAACCAACTTTGACTAAAATTGGCTTAATTAAAATTGAGTTGCATTGATTCGAATCGTAATCAATTTTTTGTCAATTTTATTTAATTCACATGTTAATTCTCAAATATTCTAGGTTTTTATTTATCTGATTGAAATATGTTTGTCAAACACAAGAAGAGTTTTGAATGACTTCTCAAATTTATTTATACATGAAAATTGAAAGGTTCAATCGGAACACCTTTAACATATCGCACTGGTTTTAGTATGTTTAGTATGGTTTTTTTCTCAGCTTTGACAACTGTTGAATTTTCGCCATATAATTGTTTTTCTTTATTTACAACGTGCCGCTCTGTGTAGTTTTGTAATTTCACGTTGACCCTTGGTAACGTGAAAGAAGCAAAAATTGTTGCCTTCTGCTGCTCGTCTGCTTCTGCTTCTGATTTAACACGATTTGCATTTGGATGCGGTGTAGTAATTATCATCACTATTGTGCTTGTTAATGGTTTTAAACTTGATTTATTGTCAGTTGCTGAAGAAACTGGGATTGTGTTATTCGGCAACAATGAGAATATCATTTTCATAGTAGTAGCTGTTTGTTCGAATTCTGCAAAAAAATATTTGCGAACAAAGCACTCTGCAGTGCTTACTTGTATTTTGCGTACTTTTCAAAACATCACGCTGATCGAATTTGGAAGAAAAATCTGTTCCAATAGCAGAATCACTATTTGATGTTTGAGATATATTAGTACAGTTTTTTTCATTGTCACCAAGAGTACAATTTAGCATTTCCTTGCACCTTGATTGAGAACCAACGCAACTGATGTTTTTTTCACTTCGAAAAATCTAGTTTGAATTGAAAAAAAAATCGAATTACTCAAGTGTTTCAGAAGAAATGTGTAGTTTGAGAGGTTCCTTTACAAAGGAGTTGTTTTCATAATTTTTCATTAAGTTTTGTGGAAATCGAAACCAATGAACCTTTGTGCAATTCATTTCATCTTCACCTTTGTCACAATCCTGAAGTTATTAAAACAATATTTTCTGAATAATTTTATTATTAGATACCTGATGCCCATCACATAGCCATTCATGAGGAATGCATCTAGTTATGCCATGTTTTTGGCATTCGGGTTGATTTCCAAAACATGATGAATGTTCTAGAGTTAATAATTTTTATATCTAGGTTTCGTTTATATTACTGTTAAAATGATGGTCACAAGCTGCGTGTGTTTCATCAGAACCATCAATACAATCTCTCGCGCCATCACATAACCAGTCGTTAATGATACAGCGTCCATTTCCACACATAAACTGATCGTTAGAGCAATTATCATCTAAACATATGAAAATGGCATAATTACGATTGGGGGCCTTCTTACTTTCAAATGAAACTTCTATTTGTGAAATTAAAATGAAAAAAAAAATACAAAACAGAATTGAATTCATGGGAAAAACAAACGTGCATCACAGGCGTACAAACGTAATAAACAAGGAACACGAAAGTTTATGCACACTAAAAATGGTTGCCAAGCACCGGTCAAATTTGTGAAAGTCTCTTCTATTTGTAATTTTGGCTATTACAGATGGAAAATTTTGCAAACAAAATAACGTGTTAAAACATTCCTACAATGTTTCTGCATTCGAAGAGTAACTACAATTCTTATAAAGAGCTTAAAAACCACAGAACTCTTTTTCATGAACCAACACTTCCTGTCTGAAACTGCAGAATCATTTTTTGATTGTAAGACAGTACTATGAGCATATTATAACTGAAAAGGTGATTCAAAAATGCGGATTGATATTCGATAGTTTTCAAAAACAACCAAAAATCTAGATTGGAAAAGCAAGTATTTGAAAACTGAAATGCACTATTTTTTTTTTATTTTTCTACAAATAATCGATAGTTTTCAACTTGAAGTATTTGTGCAAAATTTTAAAGTTTCCTTCATTAAGTTTTCCTTTATATGTTTCATGTCAGTAAAACATTTTGTCAGTTTTTGTCGACTAAGAATTGTAAACGAAGCTCCGAAATTACGTCGCGCTTTTTTTATGACCAACAGACTGTGACAACAATAGGGTATATTTTATTGTTTTATAGAATTTGCTGGCATTGCTCAAATATTTCAAAATAATGGCTGTGAACGATAATCGTCAAGAATCGATATTACAAATGATGGTAAATGAAAAACATCTCATATCACTGGAACATTTCATTTAATACAGGAAGTAACTAACTGTGACGAAAATATTGCTCTCGAATATCTCTTGCGCACTGATTTTGACGTTGAAATAGCCTTACGGCATTTTTTTGAGGTTTATTTAAAAATAGTTTATATAAGACCAAATTGATTCAGGAAACTCTACCCGAACCCACGTTAAACAATTCAAATTCACCTGCGTTTTCTAACTCTTCAAATCAAGAATTGTCGGATACAGCACAACCTAATCAAGAAAACAAACCTTCTGTTGTCTCCAGAGAAGTTGTTCCTAAGTAAAGTTTCTTTTCTTTTTACCAAAATGTTGGTTCTGTTCAGATACCATTCATTTCTACAGTTTATTGCTCAACTGATTACTTTTCCTGTTAGATTTCCATTATATGTTCTCAACATAGTATGCAATTATTTTTTTGGTTAGGACATCAATAATCACCAAAAACATTATTTTTTTTGTAGAAAAGCAAAAATTAATTTATGCTCATATTTTTGAATATATTTCTCAGGAATTTCCTCAGTTTGAATCTATTAAATCTGATGTGTTTTATGGCGAACGGTTACAAAATGTGAGTCGGAATTAAATTTGATAAAATCAAGCAATTAACAATTTTGTTTTTTAGCTTCGTAATGATCTTCAACGAAATAATTGGAAATGGCTAGTTGCATACATTCATGATCCTGATGGCGATTTGACTTTTTTCAAATCGCTTTTCAACTCGGGTTTTTCGGAACAAATACGATCGCATAATGGAATATTGTTTGGATGTGTATCGGGTTCGGAAGATGCAAAACGATGTATTCACTTCGTTTAGTTTGCTAATGAGCATTTAATATTTCAGTAAAACCGGACCGGTCATACGGGAAATCCCAAAAATCATGTGTAATAATATTTGTAATTAATAGAAATGCATTGACTAGAGTAAGAAAAACGCATTTTTTCAAAATTCAGAAACCTTTCAGAAACTGATTGTTAATGATCTTTCCAACCCAGATGTTGTAAATGTTAATATTGAAATGGCTCTTGTTGACCTTATCTCTGCTCAAGCAGACCATGAAGCACAAGAACGTTCGATAAACGAATCAAGAAAATTAATGGAAGAACAGAATCGTGAGTATCAGAAGAGCTTACAACAAGACTTGGACCGTATTGCAAGAGAAAAAACTGAAAAAGAAGAAGCAGACCTGATTAGAAAAGAAAAACAAAAACAACAATTGGAATCTGAGGATCGTTTAAAAGTAATTTTTATTGAAAAATTAAAAAAAAATTAACAAAATTCAGAAAGTGCAAGATTACAAAAACGAACTACTTCAGCATGACTTTTCATCTGAGGGGCCACACGATTTGCTAATTCGCTTCCCAACTGGAAAAAAAATAATTAAATTCAGTGATGAAGAAGGCATTGAAAAAATTTTTGTGGAAGCGATGAAATCGGAACTGTGTCCTCTTTTTTTTCAAATGCATCAAAATTTTCCTAGAAAAGCTGTTCCTTGTCTTCCTAAGTGGTATTATGAAATTCTAGAAAAAGAAGAACTTGAACCAAAAGAAGAATGTCTTTCTATGAATTTAACTTTTCAACAAGCTGGAATCACTCGTGGAAGCATGGTATATGTAGACAATTTATAATTTTATCTTTTCATTTACGAATATGAATATATCAGTCTGATAACTTTTTTAAGTTAAGTTTTTTTTGCAATGTCAAAGTGATTTTGTTGTAATTTATCTAGAAAAAATGCTGCCTAGCCATCAAGGCGGCAATAAAAAAACTGTTGCTATATGCGAGTCTGAACAGGCGAGATTTCGATTGGAGTCTGTAACAAAATTGTGTCATTTTTCTTTATTTGCCTGCTTCAAATAGTCTTTTTGCCAAATTGCGGGAATCCAGTAAACAATGCAGTTTTTTCCGAAAATTTCCTATTGTTTCTGATGGCTTTTTGTTTATTTTGTTTTTCAAAATTGAATAAAGCAAGTGTAAAAATATAATTAATATAATACAAACATAGATAAAAACCCATACAAATCAAACGAAAAGTCAATCTTTGGAACAAGAACATGAAAAAAGTTCTACGGAAGCTTCCCGAAAAGATTGTGGTGGGACCCATCGCCGTGTTTGAATCTCAATTTTAACATTCTTAGGAACAAGCAGTACTGCTTCGTGTTTTTAAAGTTCAACATAAGAAAATATATGATACTTTAGTTACGTGCTTTCCGCAAGAACAGATTGTTTTGATTGTTTACATCGAGACACTTGCAAATATTTAGCACTGCCGTTTATCAACGGATGCGCTCACATGACAAGTTTTACGTGTATAATCAAAAAAGAAGTGGTATCAAGAAAAGAACACTGATTGCCGCGGCCCTACAAAGTACGATCTTATTATCGATACGTGTCAAAAACAACAATTGACCAAGACGCAGTCCAAAACAAAAAAGAAAAACCCCAAGTATAATTTTGCATATTCCTATGCTCTAAACTTGTATAAAATAGTCTTGCCAAAAAACCGCAATTCATGCATTTTCAGCAGAAACTACAACATGAGCGACTAATCAAAGTAGCTTACTGTGATGGAATGATATAGATGTGCAGTAAATTTTGCTTTGTAGTTCACCAATTTTTTACAAACATAATCAGATTTATTATAAAAATGTTCCATTTTTATGTATTTCACTTTATATTGATAAAAATTATCTTTTAATTTATATCTTTATCACAGATTTCCCACAAAAATTGTGTTAGTTGAATTATTTATCTATTGTTACACAACTGTTTGAAACACTAAGATTTGTCCAATTGAAGCAAGTCGAAGGGACAATTGACCGGGAATGCCCACTGTCGATTGCGTGACCACGCCCACATTGAAAACCTTTTTTTGTATATAAGGCGAAGTTCTATCAAGACATCCTCATTGATTCCCAGGTTTTACCAAAGGAATTGGGTTTGTCCTGTTATTGTCCCGTTTTTCAACAAATTTTTTTTCAACCAATCTCAATTTATGGATTTTTTTTTGTATTCCGGACTATGCTGATTCCTCACGAAAGCGACCTGGTTATTAGACTGTCGTCCTTTTCTTCAAACAACGGTAGAAATTATTATTTACAATATTTGCAAAGGAGAGAAAAGGAATTTACAGGAACTACACATTTTAAACCTGCAACTCTGTCTTTCCCAGCTGATTGGATTAGCACATCTGTTATTTGCTTTGGGCTTTGCGAATTGAGCATTCGTGTCGCCACTGCAGCGCCCTTTTAAGGTATGCCTCATGAAATTTACCATTTTCCTATTAAAATTTGTTAATAAATATTCAGATGGCATCATTTCCAATGATGAGTACAATTCATCATTGTCGAAAGCACCGTCTATCCGTTGAAAAGGATCGGGTATTATCACCTAAATAAAAATTAATTGATGAAATATTTTATTTCCAGGAAGATAATATTGTTGGAAAATTACAAAAATCTTCCCAGTTGCTAGTTCCGGATGCCAACATATGTTCTTCAATAACGCAAGCAAAAGAAATAACTGCACTTAGTATTTCTGAAGCAACTCAATCTCAAAATGGAAACGCAATGAGAACTTCAGTGGAAAACATAGCAGAAATTGCTCTCAAACCGATTTGCAAGCCAATAATGGGTTAGTTTCAAACTTTCTTTTAAATTTCAGTTTTTCTTGCAGGCGTTCTTCGTAAAGACAGTTTTATAGCAAATGTTCAATTTATTTTTCCGAACAAAAATTGAAACAAATTACAGCATTTTTGAAAAAAAAAAAGTTTTTTCTTTTCTTACACTTCATCACATAAATTCAATGTTTTTGTTTTTATTCTTTGTTAGCAAATAAAACTTGTCTCAAATTTGAATTCTCAATAAAATTATGTGAACGCATTTTTCCACGTTAAGCCAAGCTTGGAAAAATTGAACAAACAGCGGATGAAATCAACTGGAAAATTTTATTTTCATATATTTTACCAACTCGCTTGTTGTTTTTACTATTTGGAAGAAACAAATTCTCTACGATGAAAAAAAATGAATAATTTTACTGTATCTCGATCAGAATCAAGTTTTGTGAGTGCTAAAAAACAGTCGCAGAGTAAACTTTCTGCACAATCAAAGAAAGACTGCAATAAGAAAGTGATTCTATTTCTACTTGGTATTCAAATATTTTTTTTTAATAGGCATCAGCTATAAATTTTCAAGAACAAAGTGACGAAGTTGGTGTAACGGATAAGACAGTTGAATTTCCAAAAACCGACGTTGCAGAAAAATTAAAACAATACGATTCCGTGTGGTTTGAGGTATTGTCCCAAAACAATTATACGTTTGTGAATGTTTTTAGAATATTGCTCAAAAAACCCCTGAAGTGTTCATTGACTCAAAGCAATATGACCAATATTCTCGCTCAAAATAAAATTGTTTCTGTATCCGGATTCAATCGGGCAACATTTGCTTTTGGCAAAACTATCCTGCTTTTAGAAAATGGAGAAATAAAACATATCAACATGGCTCTTGATAATTGTGAAATGTTATCTCTTAATCTTGTAGGACATGTAGCTGCAGTGTCAGTCTCAAATGATTTTTCGGTTTTTGTACTAGCGATCGAGGAAAACAGTGTTGCAAAAGTGGCCGTGTATTCTTTAGATTTTTCTATTGGCGAAGAAAAAGCTGTATATAGTACTCAGTTTCTTCCTGCAGAGATATGCATCTCTCAAGCAACAGAAGTACATACAGTTCTGTCCAATTTCATTAAAAACAATACCCTTTTCCAGGTGGTTGCTTGTCTTTCGGTGTTAGAAGAGCGAATTCATTTTCAAACTATTGATATTAAAGATGAAATTAATAACTGTGCTGGAAATATACTTTTGGAAAACCCTACCAAAAATTGGCAAATTTCATTTTGTCCTGCTGATGAAGGAGTACTTTGTGCTCTTGGAAATGGAATAGCATATCTATTGCGCGCAAACAGTGGACATATTGAAAACTTTTCAATGATATTGCTTCCCGAAGTAATTTGTCATGATTGGGCAAATGATGTCAATATAATATTTGGAAACGGTTTTGGTTTTTTGCATATTTACCGAGAAACAATCTTATTGGATTCAGTAAACATTTGCCAAATAGCTGAAAGGCAAGTCATTCAATAAACTGTGATAAATGCTGCTTATTTTTAGTGTATTGAAAGATTCTCTGGATACATCAATTATTTCAATACGAAGCACAACTAGACGTTTTGCTTGTCAAACAAAAAAAGGCGTTATTTTAATTTTCAATTCTACAGCTGAAAATGGGCCGGATTGGTCATCAAGTCGTGCATTCATCGTATCATTCAGTTTAACAATTTTTCCGATTTTTTTGTTTTTCAGATAACTGATTTTAAGCTGAAGCAACATCACTCTTTATCGTTTGATTTTTCTGATGATCTTTTGTTGTACGATACCGGAAACACATTAGAAACGGTGTCAGTTTATACTTTATCAAAACTGAATTGTTTCAAAGGAGATATAGTTGCGGCTCGGCACTGCAGCAGAATCATTGGCGTCCGTGCTACTGAGAGTACTATTATAACACTAGACGAAACAGGATATCTAGCAATATTTTCAAGATTCACAAAGTAGTTTTCAATATGAAGATGTTTTCTCACGTGTATTTTGTTCTAGCCGTGTACTTTGTAAAACTCAAATTTCTGACGTTTTTTTCTTCACTATTTTAACAGCGAATTTGAACGAAATACTTGTTATTACCAAAGAAAATGCGAGAGTTTTTACTATAATGTTAGATGGATTAAATCTGAAAGAAACAGTTTTTTGTCAAGAGATAGTTTTGGTAAGTTAGTATATGTATAATCAATCACTTTTTGATTATCAATTTTTGCGGGCTTGTGATTCGCATGACATGTCAACTTTGGCAATATTATACAAAACCGGATTTATTGTTTTTCGGACAGAAGATTGGTCGATTTTGATGTCCGAAGAAACTGATAATTATAAAGTTATCATCGAAAAATTCTCAAACATAAAATTGATTCAGGATACTCAACAAATTATGTTCTCGAAAGATAAAAAATATTTATTGTTTCGAACAAAAAATGACACTGTCATATGTGTAGATGTGTTTAATAAAAAAACTCTCTGGAGTGCTGATTACAAATTACACTTTTTCCAATCAATGGGGTGTTCAAAAGCAACTATTTTGTTGTTAAACCAAAAATTTATTGTAACAAGAATAAAACATGGAAAAGTAGGTTTTATGTAAAAAAAAACAATCCTACGATAGTCTATAGGATCTTTCCAATGTTAACATGCATGCTTCAGACATTGGTTTTTCAATAACTTCAGAAATGATAACAGGCTTTGTCTTATTTTTGTTTTAATACCTATAACTGATTGTAGGCAATGATGACTATGTATTCATTACTACGGAACGTGGGGATCTATTATGCTCACATTCTTCATCGTTAGATGAACCTGTTGTCGTGAATTCCAAAATGAAACAAATTCGCATAACTACCGTAAGATTTAAAGAACACACACACACACACGCACAAAATTAAGTTTTTATTATGAGATTCAAACGAAGTGGCGAGGTCCGCAATTCGGTGTACCGGCGGGTCCCGTTGGGGAATCGGGTACAGTATCGATGGCGCGAAGAACAATTCGAATTTTCACTGTGTATTTTTCAAAAATATTTTTTCGCGCCGACGAAAAAAGGCATACTGTAACCGATTCCCCAACGGGACCCGCCGAGACACCGAATTGCGGACTTCGCCACTTCGTTTGAATCTTGTAATAGTAACTTTTGATTGTCTCATATTATTAGTCTCACGCGATAAACTTAAAATAAAGCCTAAATCGCGCGGATCCGCTCCTCGTCCACGACTCTCACGGGTCACGCCACGATCTTAAAGTTTTCAGCTGTGTGTTACCGTATTTGTCATCATTTTCTGCTTTTCCGTGACGTGACCCGCGCGGGCCCTGCACAAGACACGGCGCCGCGTGACATAAGTCATTTAACTTTTTACGTGAGACTGCTAATAGATTACATTTTATAAAACGGTAATTATGTTATTTGAAGTTCCGAGCGTACAATGATGAATTGTTTGTTGGATACGAAGATGGAAGCGTTGGTGCATTAAAACTAAGTTTTACTGACAAAATAAAAAATGTAGAGAAAGATTATATCCTGTGTGATTTTAACGAAGTAACAAATTTGGTAATTTACAAGTTCACTTTTATGAAAATCGCTGTTTATTTTTCAGAAATCTTTATTGCGACAATTGAATGCTGAAAAAAATATTATAAAGGAATCTACTGAGAATTTTCTAAATCTTTTCACAAAAACAAAATTAAAAGAAATTTGTGATCTAAAAACTTATTTTGAAAAAACAATGAAAGAATGCAAGGATAAAATTGAGGTATTTTAACGCAAAAAAAAGTTTCAATTAAAAATTCAGCTGTTTGAAAATGATCATAACGCTTCGGAACTTTTGAAAAAGCAAACTGTGTCAAGTTTGCAAAAATTGTATCAAGACGAAAACATTCATCAAAAGAAAAAATATGAAACAATGATAGAGGATCAAATAAAAAAATCTTTTCGACAATTAGAAGAAAAACAAAATGAAGTTTTTGCATAGCATTTTTTTTAAAAAGTGATATTATTTAGATAGAAGAGCTACAACAAGCAGCCGAAAAAAAACACAGAAAAATGATAGAATCCTTCCATGTTACGGAAAAACAACTCTTAAGTAAAGTTCTACAGCAATTGACAATCATGAAAAACGTTTGTTAATTTTTTAGTATGTCTTAATCTTTTTTAGGACAAAAAAACAATTAATCTGTTACATCGTGATCTTGGAATTAAACAACACGAATTGTACAGTTTGCACGAAAACCACGATGAAGAATCACAGAAGCTAAGAAAAACCTACGAAGAAAATGTCAGACTATTAGAAGATGAAATTTTGACTGTAAAATCAACGGTAATGTTTTATTATTTTACAATATTACCAGATTCAAACGAAGTGGCGATGTCCGCAATTCGGTGTCTCGGCGGGTCCCGTTGGGGAATCGGGTATAGTATTTCTGGCGCGAAAAACATTCGCACTTTTCGCCGTGTGTTTTTCGAAAATATTTTTTCGCGCCATCGGAAAGATCAATTTTGTACCCGATTCCCCAACGGGACCCATCGGGCGCCCAACTGCGGACATCGCCACTTCGTTTGAATCTGGTAATAAGAATCAACATTTAAGTGTATTCGACTAAATGAACAACGGGATAAAATTTGGAATGAAAACATAAAAAATTCAACACTATTAAAAAATGCTCAACAAGAAATTAATCACATTAAGGATGAAAACGCAACACAAATATTAGAAACGGATAACGTAAATTGAAAAAGTGGCGTTAAAAAAATTATATTTCAGTTAAAACAACTACTTCAAAACATACGTATTAAAGAGCACAACTCATCAGAAAATTTAGCGAAACTAAAAAAAAAATATTACTTTCAAAACAAACAGTGGAAAGCTGTGTTGCTTGAAGTGAGTATATTTATTACTGAAAATCGGGCATTTGGAACTGTGAATATATACAAAAATGAAATGTTATTTGAATCTTTCTATTTTTTTAAAACATTAAGAAGCAAAAAAAATCGGCAACGTTTGCCGAACTTGTAAAAGTGCCGCAATGGTCGGGAATTTTAGCAATACAGCAATTACCGTTGTTGCTGCCGCCGAACACAGTACAGTATCATTAAAATAATCAAAAGCAAAATGTATCAAATTTTCCCATATTAAAAGTTTTTCTTTTGATCAGTAAATTCGTTTCTTACATTTCAGAATTTGCAAACATGAACATTAAAAAATTTAAAGCAAGTAGTTTTTTAAAACACAAATATTTAACATAACATTTCGAATATTCAAAATGTATGTAATTATCGATATTTTTATCAGAACCATCATTGGAAGCGGCGGATGCAGAATTTAGAGTCTCGAATTGAAGAATTAGCAAGTTGTGTTTATGATTCAAGACGATTGGAACATTCTGTGCTAAAGCTGCTGGCAATGTCCCAAAATGTAGATTTGGACAAGCGTTATAACTCGCAGCTATGAAAAATTCAAAGTTTGTTATTTTTAAATGTGTTTCATTTTCTGACAAGAAAAACTATTCAATTGCTTAATAAATGTTTAATTGTGAATAAACAGTTATTAAAAAAACTTGTTAGCAAAACGTAACACGAATTTGTTTGCTGTGTTTGAAAATGAAAGCAACCTCCAAATTTACAAAAATAGAATTGAGAAATGTTTTTTTTAAACATCCTACATGATTTCCTTAATAATTTTTGCATTGATCAGAGTACTGCTCATTAGAGGTAAATTAAATGCAATGTTTTCTGTAATAATTTTTTACTTTAACTTTATCCTTGAATGCGCAAGTACGCCGCATCCAGGTTCAGGTTTGTTTTGGATTTGATACTCTCGGTTCGACATAGTGTTTTGACCGTTCTATTGGGATGCAATCCATGGCGCAGTGGCATTGTCTTAAAAATCAGTGAAAAACCGTAAAAAAATCCATGTATTTACTCTGAATTCTATATGAATCCAAATCTGAAACTACATTACGCATTTCTCATTTTTTATATGGTTTTTTCTAGTTTTGATGGAAAAAACAGATAAAGCAGGAAAAGTGCAAAAAGTAAAGCAAATGAGGCGGTTTTGTATTTGAGACTTGGGCATTCGTTGGAATTTAATGTTGATCTCAAGAAAGTGAACACGGAAGTGTGTATTTAAAAAAAGAAATAATCATAAAACAAGTAGAAAATTACGACGGATGAAAGATTATTTTCAGCTCAATGCCCAACGAGTCAATTAATAGATGCAGCGTATTTCAGTAATGATATTTCAAAGCTCAAGAGTAAAATTATAATTTCTATAAAAAAGAAAAAACAAACTTTTATAGAAATTCTTGGTGGGCACACTGATGTTGATATAATTTTTCCATTTTTCAAAGAAAGTTCACTGCTGGGAAGTTTTAGTATTTCGTGTACTTGTGATCTGGAGTGCCATGATTTCGATTCTTTTTTTACGCGATTGTGCCAGTTTGAACACTTATTGTTTTTGAAAAAAAAAATGAATGTTCAGATGGCGAAATGAAAAAAATAGTTGTCACGGTACAGGAGATGAACTTGATTGGATAAGAATGCGTGGAGCATGGGGACGATCCGGCGATGCAATGTTTATGACTAATGACAGGCCAGGTTACTTGTGTTAAGCTAAATACTGCAAATCGTTTATTAAATTAAGATGGTTTTTTCCTGTTTGTGGGAGTCCAGAAAAAGTTGCCAGAGTTGTATTCTGCAATGCTTGTTAGTAATCTAGTACAATGCCAGCAAGGTGATGGAATTGTCCAGTTTAAATTTTGGAAATCTCCTGGAGTGAAAATTCGGGTCTGCACGAGGTATGCTAAAAGCAAACATATTTAATTTTATGCGTTTACTTTTAGGCAGCCATTCTTTGGTAGAAAATATTCATGGTGTAGTGACGTTGTTACAAGAAAGAAATCTCAGTTTGCGAGAGTTCGTATCCCTGGAAGTATTCTTGAAGTTTTTGAGGTAGTTTTGATAATCAACCAGTGATTACTTTAGTTAATTATGAAGATTATCATCGAAGCTTTTGGATTCACTCTGGAAGCGTTTGGTTCGGAAGGCGGTGCTGCAGCTATTGACGACATTTCTTACGAAGCAACTGCTATTCATCATTGTGAAATAGGTAGTTAGCTTACCATCTTCAAAAGTTTCATTATGTTCAGTGCATCATAATTCTAACGCGTTAAAAGTCACCAAAAACGTCTGCGACTCAATACGGTGCGATTTTGATTCCGGAAGTTGTTTAAAAAAACTTGGGAAACGCTGGAAAACAAGCGGTTCAGCTGTTGGGCCAAGATCAACTGGTGTATCAAAAATTCTTGGTTTGGTTCTCTTTTTTTCAAAATTTTTGTTTTTTTTCAGAAGGTGATTTTGGTTTTACAATAGGCCCCGGAGATGCTGTGTTGTCATTAGGAGTACTTACAGTACCAAGAACATTTGCAATACAATTTTGCTTTTTTTCTACTATGATTGAAACAATTTTTGAGGTTATTCTGAGACCGCAAGAATCAAAAGATCAGATAAAGTGATTTTTTTTTCAATTATTTTATTGTCTCATGATTTTCAGATTGTATACCATGAAATCAACTGATCGGTTCTCACAAACGTGGCAATGCAAGAAAATTTTTCTATCAGTGAATGGAACTGTAAGTTAATTTTAGCAGCGTCACGCAAAAAAGTCTAATCCGCAGTTACGCGGCGCCGCTCCTCGTCCAAGAGTGCCGTGGACGAAGAGCGGTGGGACCGAGGTCATTTAACTTTTCCGTGAGACTGCTAATACTATTTTGATTATACAATGTTTGTTTCAGATAGACTTCGTTGTACAAAATTTAAAAAATCAGTACTCGTATTTTGGTTTAGATCAGATTGATTTGATTGATCCTGAAACAAGTTTAAGTGCATGTAACTTTTGAAAAATTTAAATTTATGAGAAGTATTTTTTTTAGTTGAGAGAACAGTTAGCATGTTACAAGTTTGTTTTGATATTATTTTAATTTTTATGTAATAATTTCCTCAATCTTTTACATTTTTTTTTCTCTATTTGTATGTACTTTAAAAATGAACTATAATTTTATCGAATGAATTCCAATGATTGAGAAAAATTCAATAGCATGCACACGAAAAAATCAGTCATGTTCGGAAAAAACAAGTAGATAATATTTAACAATCGGACAACCCAATGGAAAATATATGGAAAAAAACAAAATAAAATCTGTGAAGGACCAGGAAAAACAAGGAGTGCAGAACAAAAGTCCTGACCAGTCTTGGTCGGAACCAAAACCGAAAAGACCGAAACTTCTTTTATTGACTTCATTTTTCTTGCAAAAATTCAATGTCCGAAGATCCTTTCAATGTTTCTTCTAGAAAAATGCAAAATTTCAGCAACATATTTCGAGAAATTTAACTACCCTCCCTTAGCCTTCCCTTCCCTTACAACCTATGCCCCCCCCCTACCCTTCAAGCCTTTTTTTTCTAACTGTATATGTGTGATGCTCACCTCTTGCGGGGATGCATCTAGTCCGTTATACATAAACGACGAATTCAAATTGTTTTGAAATTATCAATTAAAAAAAATTGTTTTGATACATAAGATTGGTTCATTCCAGTCAATCTTGATTCGTAATCAAAAATAAAACACACAAAAACAGAACACCCTATGAAAAAATGTTTTCAGTAGAGCATGTTTGCATTGTTGTCAGCTGACCTCCCATTTCATTGCATTTCTTTTAATCCAACTACTTGTTGATGCTTCTTTTTTTGAATTCATTTGTCATTTAATTTTATCCATGGTTTTTATTGCAATAAACAAAACGTGTTTTCAGATTGTTTTGTTATGACAAAAAGAAAAACATATGAACTTTCGAACTAGTATTATCTTTGTAATATTTCTCTGTAAAATCAATGCTCAATATGTAGTAGATGTGGTAAGAACAATGAAAAACAAAAACGCAATCAATACTTCAGCTGAGAGTGACTTCTTTTGGAGAAGAAGAATTGATTCATAAATGTGCGGCGACTGGTGGAAACTTTGGCAAAGACCTTGCTGATTTCATTATAACAGATGAAAACTTAGGATGTGGTGTACCTGTGGAACCAGATGACGCTTGTAAACCGATAAAAGTCGGGGTTTATCAAAAAAAACCAATAATACATATACGCTTTCAGATTGCTCAAAATCACACGAGCACTTGTCCCAATATGTTTGCATTTGTTTCACGAAGTGATGCTACTCATCCTTGCAAGTTTTCTCATCAGGTATAAAAAACAAAATACTATCAAGACTGAAAATTTAAGGCTTTTATGGTACAAAATTCTTCCTATTCCTTTCGCCTTGTAATTTTTTATAATTACCCTGGACTGGATCCAATATCAATGGAAGGAGCAGAATTTCGAGGCAAAATCTTCATTCCAGTAATAATGATTTCCAATTCATGCAAAAATGACATTTTGAAAAACTTTCCTTCTACAGCTAGGCAAGTAAATTTGAAATGTGAAATTTCATATCTTTCTTTATTCAGCTACCGGTTACGTGTACGAATTGATCCAGGGTATTACGAACTTTTTCGCTACTTGATACCTTTTTTAGTGGTCATTGTGTTCTGCTTTGCGCTTTTTCTCATTACGTTGGTAAGAACTAGAAATTTTCCATAGGATTCAATAAAAACAACGAAAAATTGCTTGTAGTGTGTCCGTGGATGCATAGAAAGAAGAAAACTAAATAAGAGACGTCTCTCTAAGAGGAATTTGAGGAAAATTCCTGTAAAAAAATATCGATTAGGAGACGATCCAGATACTTGTGCCATTTGTCTGGAAAATTTCGTTCCAGGAGAAAAACTGCGCCATTTGCCTTGTAAACACGGTGAGAGTCCTGCGAATTGTCTAATATAAAATATTCGTTTCCAGTCTTTCATTGCGAATGCATCGATGTTTGGCTGACACAAACACGAAAAGTCTGTCCTCTGTGTAAAAGGAAAATTGGAACCGATTCTGACAGCGAATGTTCTAATGAACTTGTAAGTGTACTGTCAGTAAAAAAAATTATATGAATTTTCAGTATGGCGACGAATCTCAGCGTAATGTTGAAATAGAAGACTATCAAGGGATAAGAAATTTCTCAGCAACTCCCGCCACTCAGTTAATTGACGTGTGGAGCTCACGGGAAGCTCTTGTTGATCAAGATATTTTGGTAACTAGTCTCAAATTTTTAATGCACAAAAAATTTACCTCAGTTATTGGGAACAGCGAGAAGGACAATTAGCAGTTACGTGCGAAATATTTTCAGGCAATTTTCAAACAACACTAACTGGATTGAAGAAGTAATGAATTAGCAACAAACGAAATCTCAACTTTTTTTTTAGGGTGACAGCAATGTAGAAACAGACACCATTTCCTTTTTAGCTTCACAGCAAACAAGAGTTGATGAGAGCGACCATTTGCTTAATAGTCAAACGTAATTTTTTACTACACAAAACTGTTCAATTATATCAATATACATATAGGTCAAGTATTACGCCTGATGCATCAGATTCAACGCTTGCTGGTTCTGAAACTCTGAATATAAATTCCGACCCGATGAATTCTTCAACGTGTATAGTTTAATCTTCATTGTATATTTGAAATTTTATTATTCAATTGTCATCTAGTCTTGCTGTTCAAGTTTTTTTGAACCAAGATATTTATGCATCTACTACAGAAGCATTGTATATACCTAAATATCTAGTCTTTTTCATTTTTTCTGAATATTTCTGCAGAACTTTATCATATTTACATGTAAACTCGACTACGTTCAATTGGCCGGTTGGCCGGTTTAACAAGGTTGTGTAAAATAACGAGTTGTTTTTTTTTCAAAAACTTGTCTGAAAGTTAAAAACAATGAATTTAACTTTTATTATATGGATATTTATTTACTGGTATTTTTATAGAATTATTCAAAAAAAAATCCAATTTTGTAATGTTTCTTGTATATTTTTTAAATATTAGCAGTCTCACGCAAAAACGTAAAATGGCCTTGGCCACGTGGCGCCGCTCCTCGTCCACGGCCTCACGGGTCACGCCACGAAAAGACAAAAAAAAGATGAAAAATACGGTAACACACAGCTGAAATTTTTTAATCAATGCGTCCCGTGTGGTCGTGGACGAGGAGCGGTGCTACGTGGTCAAGGCCATTTTATGTTTTTGCGTGAGACTGCTAATATATACATAATACGTAATATTGTACATAATATTCATTCGTAAGGTTACGGGAATTGAAATTCAAACGCGGCATTGTGTTACACCACAACTTAATTTTTTTTGAAAACTACAGTAGAATACACCGTAGTTTTCTAATAAGAAATCATTGCGGGCCGCAATGCCGCGTTTGAAATTTATATTAATCTCAGACACTAATAATACAACAAAGACTAAATATCATCTACTCTTCAAAAAGCTTATATTCATTCCAGATATTGCACAAGTTGAAATTTAAAAATTGAATCAAGTTTTGCCACAAAAACTACAGTTAAACGCAACAGTACCCATCGAGACGCCGAATGAAGGATATTCCATTTTTTGAATCACAATAAACTAGATTTTTACACACACACATACACTTACTTAAACAGCTGGTAATAACTTCAAAACATAAAATACATTAATACAATGCCCATCATATATTGTTAAAACATTCTTCAAAAACAAATATTTAACGGGTTCAATAATTAGAAGAAAAAAATAAGTAGGTAATATTTAGTAGTGATAAAACTGATTCATACAATACACAAAAACTTCATTTCCCAAAAACATTATTTTCTTCATAATCTATAAATTCTTAAAAACAAAAAACTGTAGTCACAGCGTGTTTCAAGACATTGATTCTTTGTGTTTCTTGGATCTTATTCTGACCGAGGTTCTTCTTACTCAATATTCAAGCGGCAGAGAGTCTTGTGGACGTAGAAATGCCCGCCCCTTACTACAATCATTTTGGTTTTGGTTCTCGCTTTCCAATTTCCATTGGAATGTTCAACTCCTGCTCTTCAGCTGCATTCTGTAATCCCGATGTCTCAACATCCATTGACACAAGTGCGCATCGGGTAGAACAGTATCATTTTAATGAAGCATATGACTTGTCTACTTCTATGCCAAACTATTACGGGCACGCAGGTACAATATTTCAAATGTCGAATTGACGGTCTTCAACAGTACAACCTAACCTTTTACAATTTTAAATATTCAAATGTTGCTTTTACTATTTGTCATTACTACGTTTTTGCAGTTTTATCAGCTAATCCGTGCTATTCAATGAATGCAAAAACTTTATCACTTACTCCAAATAAAGGCAAGCGTTTATTCTTATTTTTTTATTTTTTATTGAGAAGCAAGTTTATTCTCAGTTTATTTCTCTTACAATGAAAGTTTATGATAACACATTAGAAATTTTCAAACCGGAGAAGAATCATTATATTTTTGACGTTTATAATATATTTTTACTTTTTTTTAGTTTTAGAACATTCTGCTACTGTGTTTCAAAAGACAAATTTGAAGAATTACGTAGCAAGCCGGAGATTTCGAACAAATTTCACAGAACATCAGTCAATCTTCTTGGAAAATTCATTTAAAGAATCTCATTATCCTGATCACAGAACAAAGAGGAATATGGCTGAATATTTGAATATACCGGAAGATCGGATAACCGTAAGTGAATGTTTTGTTTGTCAAGAGTTCGTGTTGCGTGATTTCCTTTTTGTCCTACAGAAGAAGAACTTACCATAAGACATTTGTTTGAGAAACTGGCCAATTGTACCGTAGTTTAAAACGTGGTCTTAGGGAATGTGCAACGCACATGTGGTCAACTCTCGAATAGAAATTTACGAGCAGCTCTATGTCACAATTATAGCTCTAAAGATTTGAAACCTTTAAACGGAACCAGATTTACTTTTTGTCATATGACAAGCATCATTTCAATATATTATTAGCTTGAATAGCAGGTTTCATGCCGGGTTTTCCACGATTTTCAGCGTTCCGTTCAAATAAATGTGCACCACTACATAAAAAAATAACTAAAAGCCGGATAAAGTTTGCGGGTCCCGTTGGGGAATCGGTTACAGTATGCTTCTTTTGTCGGCGCGAAATAATATTTCCGAAAAACACACGGTGAAAATTTGAATTGTTTTTCGCGCCATCGATACTGTACTTGATTCCTCAACGAGACCCGCGAGATACCGAATTGCGGACCTCGCCACTTCGTTTGAATCTTGTAATATAAGATAACCGTCACCTTTTTTCTATGAAAACAGACTTTCAAGGAAAAATTACCTGTAAGATTTTTTCAACCATTTTTGAAGGCTTGGGAAAGTTTTGAATAAGTTTGTTGAACCTCCGAAGAAGACACGCGTGGTGCAGTGGTTAAGCTTGCGGTACCTAGCAATAAATGTAAGGTTGGAGTTTAATACCATTCATCTTTGTTTATTTGTTAATTCTCTTTGCCGATGGTGCGAATCACAGTCTGCCATTTTCAGTGCTTTAGAATTTTTCATTGGTAAAGGAACACAATTTTTAATCAAAAATATGTTTTATTTTTGCTTTGAACTTTAAAGTTGTTAAAATCCCAACAAACCCCCGTTGTATAAAATCATTGAGTTTAGCGGACAGTCTAGAAATTCATGAACAATAGCACAGCACCTTTGCAATAGGAAACCATGCCCACCTCGTCGGTATAGAATCAGTGCAAAAGGTGCAGAGAAAAAGACCAGTAACATTCTAAAAAAATTTGAAAAACTTTTTGAGTATGATCTTTGATAAACAAACATATAGAATAAATTCCAATTGAAAGTTTTGACAAAATCGGAGTTTCGAAAAACTCAATTGGTGGTCATTATTCCGAAAATGAACAATCGCATAACCACTCTGCCAGCGACTGCTTTTCAGCTGACGAGCCAAAGGGTTATGGTAAATACGATTTTGGAAGATTGATTGAGTCGCCTGAAACGTTCAGGCTGACTAAAACAAACTGATAATAAAATTGATAAATTTTAATTTTCAGGTTTGGTTTCAAAATCGTCGAGCCAAATGGCGTAGGAAAGAAAATAGGAATCGTAATGTTAATAAACCTAATAGAGAAGCATGCTTAAATCCAATTTCACACTCCTCATTTTCAAGCGTGGAGACTGAAGAAGCTTCTTTTAGGGAACAAAAATTACCCCCAGTATGTGAACTCACAGTTAATCAGGTATTCTTTTTAAACTTACTCACTTACTTACTTAGGATACTTATTCGATCCGTTTTTCGCCTATGGCGTGGATCAAGGTTTTTCATTTTGTTCGGTCCTTTGCTGCCGAATCAACTTTGTATCTGCCTGATCAGCTCTGTATGTATGTGCTGGTTTTATTTATATTAACGGAGATCAGCTAGGAAATACTGATCAACTTGAAATTGCTATTACTTTTTATTTTCATATACATCTAGCTTGAGATTCAGTTGTCTTGGAAATTTTTATTTCAGTTCACAAAATCCAAACAAAGTGGCTATGTCCTCAATTTGGTCTCCGGTTGAGGTATTGGGTACAGTATCAATGACCCAAAAAGCATTTCAAAATTTCAACGTTTCGTTTTCAAAAACGGAATTTTAGCACCGCTGTAACCCATTCTCTATCGGGATCGAGATACTAAATTGCGGACATCGTTACTTTGTTTGAAAATTGATTCTATTGCTTTTACTTGATAAAATAAATTAATGAAGGGGGGGGGTGAGAAGCAACCAATTATTTTCATTTTTTTTTAAACTCTTTTGTTCAGGCGCATTATAATTCATTTGAGTTAGAATCAAATGGAACTTTGTCAAATGAATCAACTAACTGATTTTATCAACAATTGTTCGCAGATAAATCAAACAATTATTTCTCAATGTTCAAAGTATCGTTTTAAGTTGAATGCCTCGATTGCGTTTTTAAACTTTTTTATGAAATCAGAGCTAGGAAAATAAAAAGTAAACCATTTATATTATTGCTGCTATTATTATAATATATTAATAAACATTGCAAGAGATCGCAAAACTATTTGAACATTTGAAAAGTTTGGTGGAAGTAAACCCGTAAAATCAATTGTCAAAAAAAATAATTGCAATTAACGAGAAAAATAATTTTTAAAAATTTGATTGGTCAATTTTCAGATATAGTGTTTTTGCCTGTTACGGAGTATACTTCATTGTTTTTCGCCTGAACAAAGAAAAAAGTTGTGATAAAAAAATCAAGTACCTGATTTTGTGATTCAGTGTTTTCGTTTTCCATTTGTTTTCTTCCATTGAGCTCTTCCATTGGAACACCATTTTTTGATGGCGCATTTCTATTTTCAGGAACATATGTTCGTTCGGTTTCGAATCGTTGACTAGGTCTGCAAAACATTTTGCACGTTGAGAAAAACTACAACAAAATACTTCAAAAAGTTGAATGGAACTTTAGAAATCTGCCTTTTAAGTGCTCCTTGGATCTCACTGTTTAAAAAACAATACAAAACAGCGATGAAAATTCCCTGAATTGTTTTTTTAAAGTTATAACATTTAGAATCTACTTGGCTGTGCTGTAAAATAGCAGATCCCAGCATGTAAACGGAACTTGGATGTTCAGGCTCATAAAATAAGGGAATATTAGAAATTCCCAACAACGGTACTAAAAGTAATGTTGCTTTGATTGTTCTCCTAAAAAAAAGTTTTAAAAAATTACTGATGTCTGTTTTTTCCACGTTACCAAATTTTTTTTGACTCGGCTGAATTTTCAGTGCGGAGTTTTTGAACTAAAATGACAACGATCATGAGCAAAAAGATGAGATTCATCTGCAAATAAAAAAAGCGTTAACATTTTTGGAAATTCTCTCTATACAATTAATGCTGATCCCATTGTTCCTGCAAGTATCCACAAATGGTTTCCTTGTGCATAGGGAACCCAGCAGAATGAATTAGGTGATTGACTAGATTTAAACTGATGGACTACTGTCCATGCAGTCACCACTAAAAATGGAATGCCCCACCCACAGGCCAGGTACATTGACCAAGGTGCATCACTGTGTCTCATAGCAAAGACTGTGAAACGACTATACAGAAAAGCTCCTTCGATTAACATCCACATCACAGATGCCACTTGGAAATAAATTACAAACCACAAAATAGCTTTGCAAATCCATTCCTGAATTATTATTTTTTGCGCAATGCGTTTGGTAATTTACCAAATCCCATAATGGTTGTGGGTGAAAACGAGTGCAATCTTGAAATAAATTTGTGGATTGTACAATTGTCCAAATAGCTAGTACTGTAAATCGTAGGACAAAGGCAGTCGCCAAATTTTTGTGTATCGATAATCTTCGACACTGAAATAATGTGTTTCTGTGTGGATAAATTACTATGTTACAGGTTTTTCGTGAAATAAAATAAATAACAGTTTCTGTTTCCTTTATTTTTAAGTTTTCAGTTTTTTTTTTAAATTTAAATAAAAATACAATTAAGTTACCTGAATAGAATCAAAAATTGAAAACAAAATGATTGCCGCTACCAGCAAAATGACTGATACAATGGAAAGTGTCAACGACACTGAAATAACCAAATCTCTCCAAAATTCCGGACACTAAAATTGGTCATGAAGAAAGGTTTGCCTTTACAACTTACAACTCGACAAAATCCTTGCAAACATTGTGCGTAATCTTCGACTACTTTGATACACATTGAATAGTTTGAGTCTTGCCACACTCCCAAATGACTACATTCTCTTGATACTAAATACTTGTCTAAAGAAAACAACAATTTATTTTTACCAAAAACTTTGAAAATAAATTGGCTCTAATAAAAATTAGACATGAAAAAAGTTTTTTGTTATTTAAATGAAGTTGTCATTTATAATTTTTCGCATACCTTTTATATCTTCGCATCCTGGAATAGAATCGCAATATTTGAATGGGCAGTCTCTTGTCATTTTTTGGCCAAAACGTGCATTTGTCCAGCATAGTGATTTATCAAAGTCAACAGAGCAGCCACTATGAAATTTTGAGCACAGCATCAAAAGGTGACTTACCTAGGATTGTAAGAATTATTGTGACTTCGTAATTCTTCACACGCTGCATATTCTGCTCGTATTATGCTTGTCATTGAAACAATTCTAAATAAATTGTTTTGAAAAAGTGTCCAATGTTCCGTTTAATCGAGAGAGAATTCACGAAGTTGAAACTAAAAAAATTTAAAAGTGGAAAATATGGCTCGGCTGTCCGGAAACTTTGCAGTATTTTGAAGTGGTAAAGAAAGAGAGGATTACACGCTTCACTGGCAGATCTTGATTCATGAGTATTCTTTTGTCGTAAGAAAGAGGAAAAAACTCGGAACAAGAAAATTCAGCTAAAACTGTGATGAATATATTGAAAAAAATTGATTAGCAGAACCAAATTGAAATAGGTGAAAATAGAAAAAAAAAATGCAAAAAAAGTTTTGTTTTTGACAGAAGCTTCAAAGGGTTTACAAATGGACGCATTTAAAAGCTTCAAAAGTTTTGTATTTAGAGAAAGAAGCAGAAACAAAATTAGAACTGGTGGGAAGACCAAAAGTTTGGTCAAAGGCGATAAAACCATATTAGTCTCAAAATTTTAGAATTCAACTGAAAATGTTATTTGAATCTAGAACTAAATATATAAAAATTACTTAAGCTTGAATGTTTACAAGTTATGTAAAGACATTTCTAAAACAATCTCCAAAATATAAATTTGGTTTTTCAGACATAATACAAATAAGAGTAGAATAATGCATAACATTAAAAATTGTTTGAACTTCTTTGCACAGGAAATAGAATTAACGTTTTTAGTTTTAAAAAAAAGAGGTGCAAGAAAATCTTACATATGAAATAAATGAGTGAGAAGTGTTTGAGGCAGTTGTCAGAGAAGATACTATTGTCGTAAACAAGAGGAGATAAAAAACATAGCGAGCAACATTAGACAGATACAAGCGGGATGAAGCAATAAGCCGGACATTCAAAATATGAAGGTTTTGCTAAAAGTTTCACAACCTACTGATCTGTTGGGTTGTTTTTTTTTTAGTTTTTTTGAGTTTTTTTTTTCATTTTTTGCTTTTTTTTAAACTGAAAAAAAAATTAATTACACAAATACAAACGCATACTTTTGTTTTTTCAATGCATTAGAAAAGCAGGTTGAAAAGTTCTTAAAAAGCGTATTTTAGTGTTTTCGAAGATGAACTGGAACTTTCGAAGCAAAGATAAATCTCATAAAATGATTTAGAGCTTCTAGTTATAAGTTTTTGGAAACAAATTCTAAAATGCATCAAGTAACCTAGTTCAATTTCTTTTCAACCGAGTGTGTCTGGTTCTAGGAATAAATGTAAAAGCTTCTTCTTTTCCTTCTTCATTCTATCATGTCTTTTTCACTGAATATTTTGCTACAACGGACGTGTAGTTGTTGTCCTTCTTTTTCTTTTTCGCCAGGCTTCTTTCCAAAAGCTTCGCATTCTAAAATGTTGACCGGCCAGAAATATTGCAGTTTAAATGAAAACATTTGACCAACAAAACGTATATATCATCAGAAACGGACAATAGAATATAATTCCACAGTTTTTCTCTTCCATTTATAAATTTATGAATTTCAGAATTTCTAAAATGCAAAAGGTGACATGCGTAAAAAAAGTAACAGTTGATTAGAAGTTACAACATTCCTAAAAAAACACTGAATGGAGAAAAACAAAAAAACAAAAAAAGAAAAACTGAATCTCAGAAGAATTCTGTTAAAGCTTAGTGATAAACCAACAAATTTCAAAAGCCTCAACTTAATAACATTAAACTTGATGGGTTTTATTGACATTATAAGTTGATTATCTGATTTCCGCATCATCACCAGAGAAAATTATTCGAGATAAAACAATATTTCATCAAATTTTGTTATTTTTCCAAAAAACGTTAAGAAATTTACTCTATTGATATTTTTTTTGCTTTTGCAACGTAAACTTTTTTTATTCATTGGCAGGCCTGAATTGTGCAGAAACTTTCAGTGAAAAGTTAAAGCTTGTTTATACTGAGAAATTGAGTAGAGAAAATCAACAATGTGTGACTATGCTATTTTGTTTCATTAAAACAGTCTTTTAATGTTCTCCTGAACATCAATAAAAAGAAAAAAACTAATAAAATGAGTCTATTCACACCAGTATTTTCAATCTTCGGTAGAGAAAAAATTTAGTCTAGTACTATTTCAAAAAGTTTAGCCAAAAACCAAACTTGAGTTTTCTATTCCCATGAGACAAATTGCAATATGAGAGTTAAGCCTTACTCTTTTTGTACGCGCCCGTTTACGAACAGAACTATTCACCCAGAGAAATGTTAAGCCGTTCTCAAAAATGTTGTCTGAAAACAATTGCGAAAAAATGCATGGAAAAAAGTATATGGAACAAAAAGCTAAGAGCGAAAAAATCCATTAAACACGATGTAATTGTCGAGAAAATCTTAGTGTATTTTCAATCACACTGCCCTCGATAATTACTAAGATTCTTTTTGTGAGAAAAGCATTTTCAATTTAACAATTTTTTCAACAATTACGGGGAAGCTTTTCAAGTCTCAATTCGAATAACAAAATCAGCGAGCTTGAATTAAGTGTTTCTGTCAGTGCATACTTTTTTAAAACTTTTTTCCAATAGTATATGAACGTTCCTATTAAACGGTGTGAGTGCTTTGTAAATGCTGTCTATTTTTTCTTCAATATTGTTTTCAGTTTCAAACAAGACGAGCAATTTGTGATGCATTAAATTTGAAAGCAAAACCATTAAACGAGGGTTTTGTAAATAAGAATTACTGTCAAAACAAACACATAGGCAAATGCTGATGTTTTTTTATTTTTTATATAATCTCAGGCATTGAAGTCAAATCTATTTTTCTGTAAAATCCTTTGTTTTTTGTCTCCCTGTTTTATCTACATAGGTTTCAATATCAATGCTAACCATATGTATCTAAGATTAATTTTTGTTTTTTTTGGTTATTTTGAGCAACTTTTTTGTTTGTTAAAATCAACATTATTTTTTTGTATATAATTTGCAAATTCTGTTCTGATGTTTTTTCCATGTTTCTTCCGGTGGGCTCTTTTTTGTGGGAAACATAAAATGTCAGTAAGCGTTTAAAATCCGGGTAAGCCCGCTAAAATAAAATTTAAATTCACTCTGCCATTGACTGCATTACAGTTGCCGGAAAACAGGCAATTTTTATATGACCAAGAAAAGTTGGCTATGTTCAGAAAAAGAGACGCATGGCTGATGCGTCGTGAATGTACGTTGAGTGTTGATTGTCGTCATAGTGTTTGCGGTTATTGAATAGTAAGAAGAGACTACACGTTTCTCTGCTAGGATTTCTATTGAGCTGTTTCGTTTCAAATTCAAAATATTTAGAAATGGAAACGAGCTTGTCGGAAGTTCGTAAAAGAAGAGGTTTTTCTAAAATTGTGGAAAACTTTGATATTTTTGAAAAGGTTGTCGAAAATGTAAAAGAAGACCAAAAAGTGTCTTCGGGAGCAAGTGAGTGATTTTAGGACACTAACATGTATAAATCCTTGTTTCAGTTACCTTCATCTGTACGTTGATCATTTTTGTCTTGTTTTTCATTGAAACCTATAATTTTTTTCTCAATAAAAAATTTGAATATCGTTTCACAGTGGATACCGAAATTGATGAGTGAGCTCACTTTATCGAGCACAGTAATGTATATTGAAGCTATTCAGAATGCCTCTTCTTGATTTAGACATGGTCGTTGCTACAGCATGCTCCAGCTTGCAAATTGTTAGTTCCTCCGATGAGTACTCCGGTTTTGATGGTCTTGCAAAACCGAGTATATTTAAAAATCCTACACGGTAGTTTTAATTAAAGCCAAAAACAAAAAAAACTAATTTCAGGTTTGAATTCACTGACGAGGAGCAAATGTATTGGACAATCTTACGTCATGCGCATGATCAATACAACAAAAAAGGAATGAGGGCGCTAGAAGAAGTAATTCATAGTAGCATCATGATTTACATTTTTTGAAACAGCTGGAATATGTGGACAACGAAGTTGAAACAAATTTAGAATATTTGGCAAACGAGAAACAAGAAAAAGAAGAAAATCAAATTAAAAGCCAAAACAAACACAATAAAAAATCTAAAAGTAGCGGTTCTGGACAATTTGTGAGTTTTTGATTTTTATCAAATATTCCTGAAAATAGCATGACATGCTTCATAAGTAAGGTTCTACAAAATCGTATCACTACTTTGGGAAATACAAGAAATGCTATTTCACTGCGTTATGACTTAAACTTTTTTCATGTAAAAGTTGTCCAAAGTTGTTTTTTATTCACGTTCAGTAAAAATTAACATTAAGTTTTTAGCTTAGAAAAATTAATTTTAACAATTTATGAAGAGAAGAGTAAAAACAGTTGAATATTTTGACAGAAACAATTATACTTTCATTTAAAAATAAAATTGAGTCGTTCATTCAGCAAACAATTAATTTTTGAAAGGTGTTCTTTGTGAGTAATGGGATGGGAATGTTTCAATTAGTTGCTGATTCTGGTCAACACGGAGAAGAAGGTTATATACGAACGCAGAAATCTTATAATGAAATAGTATATTGAAGGAAACGCTTGTCGGCTTCACGGCAAATTTCAAGTAAAAAAAGGCAAAGAAGAAAAAATAGTAATCTCAATAAACAATCCATTTGCTATATTTGAGCATCAAGACAGCCAATTAGGAAACATATCTCATAGAATTGAAAAATTTAACTTTGGTCCTCGTATTCCTGGATTGGTGTCCCCTCTAGCCGGAGCCGAACATATCAGTAATTCTGGTGCGTTATGTGGTTGTTAGTACTAAAGATAAAAAGCTAACTTGTAGGTCAAGACATTTATCGATATTTCATTAAAGTGGTTCCAACGAAAATTTATGGTTACTTCGGTTATACAATGGCTTATCAATACTCAGTAACTTTCATGGTATCTACTGTCAACACTGTAATTAAAATAAAAGCAATTCCAGAAGAAAGAATTAAAAAAAGGAGAACATTCACATGGTGGGATTCTGTTTGAGTATGAATTTACAGCAAACGTCATTGAAGTTCATAAATCTTCTGTGTACGTTACTTAAAAACAAGAAAAAAATCAGAAAAAAAACAGGATATCGACTTTTTAGAACATTGGTCTCCTATATAATTCGTATATGCTCTATTATCGGAGGTGTCTATGCTACAAGCACAATTGTGAATAGCATTGTTCAATTCTGTCTATCTTTTATTTACGCACCAAGTGTGACTTGGCAACAATCAGAACAGTTGCAAGAAGTTTCAGATCTTAAATTTTCTGTTGAAATTAAAAATTCCACTATGAGAGTGCATTAATTGAGAAAAAAAAATACATTCTCAGTTTGATAAACAAATTTTTCGCTGGGTGTTGCTTTAAACCTATTCGCTGATTTGTTACACATTTTTTTATCTTCTTCTGTTTTTTTGATCTGTGATAAACAAAGCATTTTTCGCTGTCTGCTTTTTAAACACGATAAGGAAAATTATGTTCATATAATACAACTATTTTTGATAAAAAATTATTCCTTTTTATATGTGTTAAATGTTTGAAATAAGTTTTTTTCTTATAAAATACATACGAACGTATTATTTTAAAGATTTTTATTTGTAAATTACAATTTCCGGGTTTCAGAAATGACTCAAAAACCATTGCAAGCAAAGCAAAACGGATTTTCGTAAGAAAAAATTGTTTTGGTGTCTAAGTTTTTTTTTAGATATTTACCAAAAATTTTGAATGGAGGTTTGGCGGGCATCATCGGCGTTTCTTGTGTTTTTCCAATAGATTTAGTAAAAACTCGTTTGCAAAATCAAACTATTGGTTCAAATGGAAAATTGCAGTACAACGGAATGTTAGTTAATTTCGATTTTTATTTTTTATACTAAGACTTTTTCAGTGTTGATTGCGCAAAGCAAACATGGAAGAGCGGTGGGGCGACTAATTTTGCAAAGTTTCGTGGCATGTACAGTGGATCTGGAGTTAATATTTTATTAATTACTCCTGAAAAAGCAATAAAACTAGTGGCAAATGATTTTTTCCGGCATAAGCTAGCAAAAGAAGGAGAGAAACATTTATCTGTGGGACGAGGAATGATTGCCGGAGGATTGGCTGGAATGTTCCAAATATCTGTCACAACACCTATGGAACTTTTAAAAATTCAAATGCAAGATCAAGGAAGAACATTGAGTAAGCTCACACAGGAAAACTATTTTGTTGCCTTTTTTTAGAACCAGGAGAAAAAAAACTGTCAGCAACAGAGTTAACAATGAACCTTATTAGAAAAAATGGTATTACCGGACTTTACAAAGGATTAAGCTCTACATTAGCAAGAGATGTTACGTTTTCTGTTATTTACTTCCCACTTTTTGCTTATCTCGATTCGTTGGCACCAAGAAAAACTGATAACAGTGGAGATGCTGTTTTCTATGGATCGTTCCTTGCTGGACTTACATCAGGAGCAGCATCGTCGTTTTTTGTGACGCCGTTGGATGGTATTTTTTTTATTTCCTCACAACAGAAAAAAAACGTGTATTTCAGTGATTAAAACGAGAATGCAAACAATAAACAAAGGGGCAAACGAAATCATTTACAAAAACATCCCAGATGCTTTTATGTTAATTTTTGCTTTGTGAAACTCCTTATTTTCTTTTTTAGTACAATCTTAAAACACGAGGGACCCAAAGCTTTGTTCAAAGGTGCTGCATGTCGTATGATGGTCATGGCCCCATTGTTTGGAATTGCTCAAACTGTTTATTACGTTGGAGTTGCTGAAAAAATTCTTGGAATTGAAAAAGCTGTTCATGTCTAAAACTACAAATAATTATAAAAAAACTGAATTTACTAAATATTTTCCCAAACTCCTATTTTCCACATTTCCTCTTTTTATTTAGAACAAAATAAAAATAACGTGTTTACTAATTGTTACGGCAATGCATTCACTCCATTGAGAAATTACCTCAAAAATTTGGTTTTTGTCAAGAGTTTACTGAAAATAAACACGCAGCAGGCTTTTTTTTACGCTTGGACAAAAAACCATGCTCCTTCAGTTTTTTTTAAGTTCTGACTTTATTCCTAGCAAAATAACTAACAAGGGAGGTCATTTTAGTGGACATATCAGATATTTTTCATAATTTTTGTGGGTAAAGCACAGCCCAATATGCGTCGATTGGCAAAATTCCAGCTCCCACTTTTTGGTTTTACGGAAGTTATGACGTCTCCAAGATGACATCCTGATTTTCGATTCTTCAACACTGTCGGACCGAAAATTCCACACGCGCGTGACTCCGCGTGACAGCAAAAATATCACAACCTCCGGATCTATCTCGAAATGTCTAGTCGAGTGGCCGAGTGGTTGAATTCAAGGCGCGCGCGTATGAAAGAGGGTGTGGGTTCGGTTCCCAGTCATGGAAAAATTTTTGCAAATCTTTTTTGCATCCGTTTTCCGAAGTTTATGACTCCTAGAAAATTCAAAAAATTATTTTTTCACAGTTTTCCAAGTCATGCGCCTAATTCTTTCCGAATCTCTCATACATCCATTTTTTCAAAATTCAAAAATTTTTGGTCCTTGGATGGACATTGTCGGAAAAAAATGTGACTCCTGGAAAATTAAAAAAAAACAACTTTTTGTAGATTCCCATGTCATACTCCACCAAAAAACGTTTTTAAAACTTCAAATCAAAAAAAAAAAATTTCGATAGTGTCCATCCAAGGACCGAACATTTTTGAATCTTGAAAAAATTTGAAAAAATGGATGTATGAGAGAATCGGAAAGAATTAGGCGCATGACTTGGAAAACTGTAAAAAAAAATTTTTTTTTTGAATTTTCTAGGAGTTCGGAAAGTTTGGAAACTTTGGAAAACGGATGCAAAAAAGATTTGCAAAAATTTTTCCATGACTGGGAACCGAACCCACACCCTCTTTCACACGCGCGCGCCTTGAACCACTCGGCCACTCGACTAGACATTTCGAGATAGATCCGGAGGTTGTGATATTTTCGCTGTCACGCGGAGTCACGCGCGTGTGGAATTTTCGGTCCGACAGTGTTGAAGAATCGAAAATCAGGATGTCATCTTGGAGACGTCATAACTTCCGTAAAACCAAAAAGTGGGAGCTGGAATTTTGCCAATCGACTCATATTGGGCTGTGCTTTACCCACAAAAATTATGAAAAATATCTGATATGTCCACTAAAATGACCTCCCTTGTAAGATATTGGTAATGAATATAAAACTGAGAACAAGAGAAAGATTTTCTTGAAGAGCATAGTCTTTGTTGAACAGCTTGAAATAAATAATTTGAGAATATTTAAATAGGCTAAGCTAACACTGTGTTCGTAACGGCGATACTACAGCACGACAGTTACAACTTTTGCAAAAATGTTTAAAACTAATTCAAATATAAAATTGCAATTCCTTTTTAGAACTGTTTGCAGAATGAGTTCAATTTCCACTCTTTGAGTTTATTCGGATTTTTTAGCAACGATCAATTAAACATGGATCAATTATAATTTTGTTTGAAACTAAACGCATTGTATTTGAAGGATTGTTCACGTTTTCAGCGAACCTTGAGTGTTCTCAAATAGCAAAATTTCACTATAATTATCTGGATTTTTATTCTCATAATTTTGCCAACTTAAGGAGGGAGAGAGAAAACAGTGAATTCTAAACCTGTCCTCCTTTGCAGTGCATCCAGTGCCAATCTTTGACGCTGTCTAATTTTACCAAAAACATTTTTTATTCTGACATTTTTTGATGAAAACAAAAATTTTGCAGCATCCGATACTGTTATGTTCTTTTTGGTTTTCATTTTAAAATTTATAACAGAAAAAAAACTGCAATCATAAAATGATCTGAAAAAAATTTGCTTGTCAGTCAACACTGAAAAAAATAATGAAGTAACATGAGTATTCTTTTGTAATTTTTTTGATAGTTTATTTTCAAGTGTAAAAATTTAATATTTTATTGTCAGAAAAAGTATCATATTGTGAATTGACTAATTTCCTGCTCATTTTGTTCGCTGCAAAATACTTGCACCTAAAACACAGTCGCTCACTGTCAACCAGACATCAATGCTCAATATTTTTTTAGCAGTTCTGTTTCTACTGGTACGTTTTTTTAACTCGAAGTTTTCAATTTTCATCTTTTCAGTTTATCAGCAAAAATAGTGCAAACAAAATAAATAATGGTTTAGCTGGTAAAGGTTAATGTTTTAGCAGCAACAACATCCAAAAATTTTAGAAAAACCTTCAGTTCAATGTGGAAGTGAGGGTCTTACTCTTGTATTCAAAACTCTATCTGCTTTTGAAGGTCATGTGTACGTGAAAGGTCATTATAGGTAAGATACAAAAGTTTATACAGTGGTAAACTTTTTTACTAAAAAAACACTTTCAAAATGAATGACTTGATAGGAAACTATAAAATTAATTGTCAGCATTCAAAAATAAATACAAAAAATATTTTCAAAATTTATTCTCCGTTTTGAATTTTTAGTTTAAAACAATGTCGGTCAGATGCGACACTTGAGCCCCAAGTGAATATTTCTGTTTCATACTCAGCATGCGATGTAATTCGACAAAGATCAGTGAGTTTACTTTTTGTTATTCATGTTTTCTGGCAAAATGAGCTACTTGGCCTAGAAAATGCAAGGCGCGTCGCGAGGGTCTCGTGGCGCTACAGTTAAGTTTTTTGCCAAGTTGTTATGCGTCTTTAAACAGTTACCCAAATATCAAAAAAAAATTGCGTTAAAAACCGTATGCCGTTTTAAACAGCTTGGCGAAAAAACTTGACTGTAGCGCTACGAAACCCACGCGTCGCGGTTTGCATTTTCTTGGCCAAGTAGCTCATTTTGCTCGAAAATAATAATACTTCTCGCGAATGAACGTGCCTTAGAGTGTCAAATAAAAACAATTATAAAAACAAATGTTTTTCTTCAATTCCTGTTTTATAAAAAAATGTTTTTAAAACCTTGAACACTAGCAAACGAATATTCATTGCAGAGCACTTCAAAGGGAATATTGATGACCGTGACTGTAATCATATCATTTCACCCAATGTTTATAACAAAAATTGATCGATCTTACAAAGTTCAATGTTTTTACGCTGAAATTTCAAAATCAATTACACAGCAATTGAACGTCAAGTACACAGAATTTTAAAGAGCCAAAATTTATGTTTTTTTAGTATTGCTAAGGAACAAGAGAAGGAATTGTTTGCAACCGTTGAAGATAGGAATTCAAATGATTTACATCAGGCTATTGACAAAACAAGAACAATGAACGAGTTAAGCGTGTAGTCAAATTGCATCAACTATAACTGTTTTCAGTTTTTCAAAGAAAAATGTTAACAATCACGTGGTTTTACCGGAGTGCCGATATAAAATTTTGAATGAGAAAAAAAATGAAGAAGTTGGCTTCGCTTCTGTAGGACAACTTGTTTACCATCAGTGGTCTTGTGAACCGATAAATGAACATCGTAAAACTATATTCAGTGAAACATTACATATTACAACAGTTTAGAAACTTCAATTTTTTGTGTCACGGTCCATTCTTGCAACGTCAAAGATGAGTCTGGCAAAGAAGTTCAAATTTTTGATGAAAATGGATGTGCAGTCGATAAATACCTGATAAGCAATTTGGATTACACAAGCGATTTAGTTGGAGGTCAATTTTCCCAAGTTTGTTATTTCTTATTGATAAACATAGATATGTATTACTTTCAGATTTTCAAATTTGCTGATCAACCTTCGGTTTTCTTCCAATGCAAAATTCGCTTGGGTTTGAAAGAAAATGATGGAATCTGTAAGAGATCTTCTGATAATTGTCCTGTAACTTTGCGTGGTAAACGTTCTATTTCTTCTGACAATAATTTTGATGTTATTTCTCAAACAATGACGATTCTGGATATTGACGAGTCTACAAGTAATCAAATTTATTTACTGAAAAAATGCTGAAAAATGTATTTCCAGAAACCAGCCAAACATCGTTTGGTTCAGAAATGTCTCATTCTTTTGCTAACTTGAACGTGTGTGTTACAAAGTCAACAGCTTCAGGATTTGTTTTAACTTTTGTTTTTCTTCTGCTCGTTTGTTTCTTTTCTCTTATTTTTGTTTATTTCCGTCATCAGACAGTTGAAGTTAAATTAGTTCCATAATAAAGTTTTCTGCGAAATAAACAATAAATAAAAAGTCCGTTAATTTGCTTTCTGCAATACAACAGTCAATAATTGTCAACTTTCTTATTAGCAGTCTCACGCGAAAACGTAAAATGGCCTGGACCACGTGGCGCCGCTCCTCGTCCACGGCCACGCGGGTCACGCCACGAAAAGGCAGAAAATGATGAAAATTAGGGTGAAACTTTTAAAACCGAGGCGTGTAGCCGTGGGCGAGGAGCGGCGCCACGTAGCCTAGGCCATTTTACGTTTTCCCCTGAGACTGCTAATAATTAATCATTGATTTTGAAAGTTGTAAAGAGCAACCGAAAAAAAACTGGGTAAATTTCCAGAATCGCCCCCCACCCCTTCTTCTCCCCCCACCAACAAGTTAAACCCCCCACCCAATACTTCCGGTATAGAAATTTAGGGTGGGGGATGATTGTGGGTGGGGGGTAAACGTGGAGTCTTATCATTCTATTTTAGTCCCCCACCAACGGTAGTGGGGGGTGATTCTGGACACGTAGGTAATCTTCAACATTCGCCCCCCATCTCATTCCAGTAAGACCCCCCAGAGACACATTCCAGAGTGACCCCCCTCTCATTCAAGATTCACCCCCCAATATTCTTCGGTCAGTTTTGCAGCAGATCTTTTTTTTTAATAGGTAATACATCTGCTTCTGCAACGCAAATACATTTGCTTCTATAACGCAAGAATCTGGTAGCGGGGGGCGAATCTGGAAGCGGTGGGGGGTGAATCTGGAAGCGGATGGGGGGCGAATCTGGAAGCGAGTGGGGGGGGGGCGAATCTGGAAGCGGCGGTACCTGGAAGCAGGGGTGCTAGCGTCATAGCGTCATTTCCAGAACCCCCCCCCCCTTCTAGATTCGACTGCGCCTAGCGTAAATTCTAGGGTAACGAGTATCAAAATAGCGTACCTACGAAATTCGAAGAGATTCGTGGCACAAACGTAGAAACAACATCCTGGTTCGGAATGAAAACCGCAAAATGAAACCCTTTTTTAGTTTGCTACTCTCCGTATATAAAGGTCACGGCGAAAATAGATTCAATTATTTAATTATCTTTTTTTTCAAGGGTGGGGGGCGATTCCCTACTTTGTCGCCGGGGGGTTAACGTGGAATGAGATGGGGGGCAAATATGGTATTCTGATAACGGGTTCAACGGGTTCAAATATTCAAATATGGTATTCTTGATAACCTGAAAACCCAAAAAAACTCGAAAATAATTTTCCTCGAGTACTACGTGTTTTTTTAAAAAAATGCGATGTTTCCCAACTTTCTATTGTTTAAACATTACGACATTTCGCAACCATCCATTTTTTGAAGATTGCGACTTTGAAGTGGTGCAACTTTCCATTTTAGAGCGGTACGACATTTCGCAACTTTCCACGTTCAAACTGCCCGCCCGACTTTTCAATCCTCAAGATTTCGATCTGACTCTCCAGTTGCGAAACGTCGTGCCCTTTGGAATCCACGCTTTGTGAAAAAAATCTGAAAACCCAGAAGCCAAAAAACCAAAAATAATCTTCCTCGAGTACTACAAAACGACATCTGCTCTTTTCCCTTCTTCTGGTGGGGGTTCTCGACAATTAAAACTGGCAGGGAGAGAGAGAGAGAGAGAGAGAGTACATCATTTCTCAAAGCGAAAAAAACCAAAAGCACATATACTTTCTGCAATCACACAGAGACATCTGTCCCTCTTCGTGTCGTCGCCCATTCTCAACCGCACACCCGTCATTCATTCACTCATCTCCCCCCCCCTTCCCCCTTCCCATCCCACTTGCCGCCGCCGCCGTCCCGCCGGTCCCGGGCCACTCTTCTCACCACTTCATCACTCATTTCACTCATTTCTTTTGCCCCCTTCAACTCGTCCTTTTCCCCCTCCTTCCCGGACTTCTTTTCGTCCCACTCCCGGAGCCATTATGAACAACTCTCTCTCTGATGCTCTACGTCTCTCTTGGTGATAGGGTCTCTCGATTTTTTATGATTTTTTTTTTAATTCCTGGCTATTTTTTCCCTAATTCTAGCAGCTTAATATCCCCAAACGCACATGTTTTCTCAAAAAAAAAAAAAAAACAGTTTTTGAGTTGCGAAACGTCGGGGGTTTTTTTCATTACCCCGACGTCTCGCAACTTTCCTTTCGCAACTTCAAACTGTTTTGCCAAATTTTGAATCTCTGAATGCTAATACTGTGGAATAGCAAAGTTTCGTGTACATTGACCAGTTGCGAAACGTCGGGTGCTGGGGAAATTCAAGTTGCGATCGGCGAAGTGTTGTTAGCTGTTAGAGCAAGAAAAAAGTGTTGACACCTACCCCCGACGTTTCGCAAATGGAAAAGTTTGGTTGAAGAAATTTTATGACATTTTATCAGTTTAGTTATTCCAATTTTTTTTTGAAACTTTTTAAAAAAAGATGTTGAGAACAATTCTGAATTTTAAAATTCTCTTTCGACTGTCTAAAAATGTATTAAAATGATCCAAAAAAATTAAAAAGTTTTGAAGAATATTTTTTTTTGAAAATTTCCAAAATTTTGAAAAAAAAATGTTTAAAAAAAAATCATTTGAAATTTATTTAAAAAAAAATATTTTTAATAAAAACTAAAAGAAATTTTATAAAAAGATTCAGACAAAAATATGAATTCAAAAAACATTTTTGTTAATTGAATTTCCAAAAAAAAAAACATTTTTTCAATGTTCATTTTTTTTTATTTTTACAAAAATTGAATATAATTTCCGTGTTTTAAGCAGTTTTAATATTTTGAAAATTGTCTTATAAATAAATAAAAATTAAATTTAAAAAAAATTAAAGTTTTACAAGTTTTTTTTTAATTTTCAAGAAAAAATATTGAAAAAACAAAAAAAAAATTCCAAAAAAATTTTTTTTTCAAATTTTTTTTTTTTTTTTTTAAATTGCCAAAGACCAAAATCATTATTTTTCTTATTTTTTTTCACAATTTTCAAATTTTTCAAAAAAAGTTAGAAAAAATAAACAAAAAAATAAACTTTACCTCTCCTCCTCCTCCTCCTCCTACTGCACCATCTCCCACTTCTCCCCGTTCCTGTCATATTTGCTTAGCCCAGAAGCACATCATGTTCGACCGGGCCGGCC